>VXAC01002952.1:1834862-2048293 GCA_013399225.1 Rhipidura dahli | reverse complement strand
GCGCCCCCCGGCGGCGGCGCCCCCCGGCGGCGGGGTCGCGCCCACGTGACCGGCGCCGCCATGAGTGGGCCCGAGGGGACGCGCAGCGGCCGCCGCTCTCTGCAGGTGAAGTTCGTGCCCGACGAGGACGTCCTCAAGCACATCGCCGACGACGCAGGTACAGCCGGCCCGGGGCACAGCCCAGCCCACCGCCGCCTGCTGCTTCCAGGACGCTGGAAGAGGGGTCCGAGCAGCCGCGGCGGCCCCCGGGAAAGGGACTTTGCAACACTCGAGCTGGGTGCTGCAGAGCCTTGCAGCAGGACGAGGCCTTCGGAGTCGTTCTGTCCCGCTTGACCCCTCTGTGGGATGTCTCTGTCCCAGCCCGGCACTGGGCAGGCTGCAGGCGGGGCGGGTACGAGCTCTCGGTACGAGCTCCCCCCGCAGCAGCGTGTACCCGGTGCCAGGCAAGCGGCCCAGGGAGCCGGGGAACTTCTCGGGCCTGACGCGGTTAAACTTTCGCATAGTCAAAGCGGAACGAGGCGCCAGGTGCTTGCTGTAGCAGTGTTTTGCAGCAGTTCTGACAACTTTTAAGGTGGGGAACCTCTGTGGAGAAGCTTAAAACTTGCCGGTACGAGGCACGGAGTATCCGGGTCAGACTTCATTGCTGGTCCTGCTTTGAGCAGAAGATCATGCAGACGGTCTCCGGAGGGGTCTCATCCTAAATTCTCCCATGAGTGTACTGACAGCCTACGGGCAAGGTATTTTCTAATTGCTCCCCTTCTGCAGGAAAGATAAGGGTTGGCAAGTACATCCCGTTTGCATGCAATTTGATACTCTAATGCGTGAGTCACTGCCATTTCTCCCAAACTGTGGGGCTGGTGTTCGCTGAAATGGGTATCTTGCCCTCGTGGCTTGCAGGAGCCAGCATTTGTGGTGAAGGAGGGATGAATGCCTGTGGGGTCGGCTACTGACCAGCTGTCGTTTTAGCAGAACATCTCAACGTTGAATTTGTTTAATGATTTGCATAACAAGAACCTGGTCTCTTAAATCGAGTGGCTGCATACTACTGCAGTAGAAATAATGAAACAGCAGGAGGTTAAAGCTTTTGTTACAATTCTAGGTACTAAACTACGGAAGGACAAGGCTCAGCTGAGTATCAGTATGAAGAAATTTGTGAAGAAGTTTGAGAATATTTCCGATAACGAAGCTCAGGATATCCTGGAAGAGAAGAACTATGTTGCTGCTCTTGGAATATGTGCCCAAGGTATTAGCAGGGGAACACCTAACGCAGCTCTGACTTCAGGAGATACTTGTAGCGTTAGGGTTGTACAGTGCTGGTGAAATTGCTTTTGAGGGCTCAGTCTGCTCTGCCTGTGCTTGTGGTAAATGTAGAAAAGAAGATTATGATTCCAGAATTTTATTATGATACTATGTTTTGTAACACCTGCAGTATAAAGCCAAATAGTGAAATGTTGCATTCCATCTTTCTTGGGTTGGGAATATTAGTGCTTTTAAAATAGCTGTGAGTAACATTTCTTTTCACAGATCCAGTGGGAAATGGCTCAAATATAAGTGGTGGTGAAGTTTACTCATTCCAGAGTCCTAAACGTTCCAGTAGGATGGCAGAGCTGGGTATGTTTTGCTCTTTTTTCCTCTGTGGACTTAGGAGAAGCAAGTAGAAAGTGGCAATTCCAGAGAGGGTGGACTGTTTTGGTTCAAGTAAAATGTTTGAGCTGGGTTGTCACTATGTTTTTTCTCACTTGAAGAGTCTGTGTGTCCAGCACCATCTGGAACTTCCTTAGTGTTTATTTGTCACAGCTAATGATACATCCTACAAAGGATGATCAGAGGGAGAGGGATCATCATGCTGTATGACTATACAGAAACTGGTTCTGGTACCTCTTAGTCACTGCTGTGTCTTGAAGTTGCGTGTTTCCTATTTTATACCTCCTGCAGCAGAGTAGGTTTCAATGGTGCTCCCTCCTGGAGCTCAATTTGGAAACTGAGGGAAGTCATACAATGACAGCCTGTTAATCCCAGTGTTGTTCCATGGACTAGGCTGTTGGTCATACAATGGTAGGGACTGTTAGCAGGATATGGTGACCTTTCATACTGAGATCAGTCATTCAGCTTCAGCTTGTACTGGTAACAGGTAAATAGTTCCTCCTGGGGAACTGATGTGTTTGCTATATCTGATGATCTATTATGTCCAGCTGAGCAGGGCTAAGAGAGCCTGATCAGACCTTGCTCTAATTCAAAGACATGTAGTCTCCCAGGGAGCAAAAGGTGTTCTGCCAGTGCATTGGCCATATTTGTAAAATTAGTTAACTGATGAGCTCAGCCTTTAAAAAATCTTTGCTGAGGACTACAGCCACCATTAGGGTTAGAAAATACTAGAAATATCTGGTTCACTTCCTGAAAAAGCTAGGGAATTAATATGTAGAGAGCATTTCAGGTCTGTGGCTCCATTTCTGACTAACTGGAGTTGGACTAGCTGTCAGGTTTTGTACCTGACATGTCCTTCCTTCCCTTCCCCCTATGTCCTACAGCCTCTGAATTAGCCCAGACACCAGAACAGAATGCGGCACCTGATCACTCCAAGTGCTCGGAGAAGATGGCCAAAACCCCTCAAAGCAGCAGTAAGTCCTGTGATGGTGTGGGGAACTGAAGCTGAGTGAATGGGGATTATGTTTCTTTTTGGGTGGTGGAGTGCATGCTTGAGTATTCTAGTCAGGTTAACACCGTAGGCTGAACTATTTGATGTGCATGGCCTGTGCTTCACCTGGGTGTCCGGTCTCTTCTTCTGCCCTGCTGCTGTATAGGAAACATGAACTTCTTTCTCATCTGTTGCTGTCTCATTTAACAACTTCCTCTCTGTTCAACAGAAATACTTGCACTTGAGAGAGTTATGAGCTGGGCTGGCGTGTTAAACACCAGTTGGGTAGGACTGTGTGGGTGTTCATGTGTAAATTCCCACTTTATTATATAATATTTAACACCTAGTGCTGCAGGGAGAAATAGAGATGGGACAAGTCAATGCAGGTCAGCACTGGCAAGAGCATGTGCATTTGTGCTCGGAAATGGAGTCTGATGTGCTCAGGGAGAGAACTTTAGCTCATTTCTCAGCCCCTTTCCTCCTCCTGGAGTCTCTTCTCTTTCCTGGCTTCCCAAAGCTGTGACCAAGAATTAAAAGCTGCCTTCTGTGGCAGTAACATTGACTCTTGTGTGAGCTGACACAGGCAGGCTGCTGGAGCCACCACAAACTCACAGCCTGAATGCAAAGAGTAAATTTATTTTTGTTATGTTCCCAAAGCAACACCTGGGCAGAGTCACATGAGTGGAGATGCAGGCACCCTTAAGATTGGTCCAGTGCTAGAGAATCACCAGCCTGCTGTTCACACTGGTTTATCAGTGGTTTTGCACATGTGTGGTTTATCCTCATGCTGTGATCTTCACTGTGTTCTGATCTTCTCTGTACCAGGGCAGGGTGCTCAAGCCTGTCTGTTAGGGTGCCTCCAGGCCTACCAAGCACCTACCTATACACAGATGTTTTACTTCTCAAAGCATACACAGGGTAAACAGAAATAGACATGGTATATCTGTTTTTCTACATGGCTGTTTGAGTCTTTGCTATCCCCAGCTGCATGGGCACTTGAGTGTATTTACAACTCTCCTTGCCAGTCTTCTAACCCATTCCTCTCAGCAACTCTCTTAGTTCTCTCCTTGCCCACCTGTGAGAAACTAGAGGCTTCCCTCATAGGATTAACCATCCAGGAAGCTGATATTCTGGTGCAGTGTACCTTTGAATAGTGAATGCCTGTTTATCTAATGGACCACCTTGTGCCACTGTTGAAAATATGCAGTACTCTGTAGAATGCTGTTTTTTCCTTTTCAGAACGTTCAAGTTCAAACAAAGTGCAGCAGACGGTGAGTGGTGACTTTACATTGCTTGGATTTTGTGTTTGGGTTTTTTTCCCCACTTGTAAAACTTGAACTGGCCAATTACTACAGGTCTGGAAAGAAAGGACCTTGAAAAGCATAATCCACAGTAGAGATGTCTCTTCTATTCCAACCAGACAGGAGTAACTCAAGTGAGAACCATTAATCAGGACTATGGGGTTGGGAGTCAGTGGGCAAATAGTAGGTTTGACAGCTTAATTAGCATGGGTGGAAACTATTTCCTTGTATCACACAAGTGAGGATGCTAGACAATCCCTTAATACACAGTTAAACTCAGAGCTTTCCAGTTTCTCACTAAAGGAAGAAATAGCCCTAATTGTAAGAAATGCTGTTAAAACAGGAATTCAAGAACTGTGATGCTGTTCAGTTTCTTATTTACCATTTGTTTATAAAAGATAAACTGGGATTATGGGCAGATGTAAGTTGATCTTGTGTTTAGTGACACTGCAGAGAGATATAGTCCAGAACTTCCAGTTGTGGCTATAGAGCGAAAGAGTTGGCTTTCTAAAGTGGTACAACATCATAGCAAAAATGTGTGCACAGCTTTTCTGGTATAAGGTTCCAGGATGAGATACACCTGAAAAAGACATGCTGTTTGGGGATGCCATATTCACTCCTTATGATTTCATATCTACTTTGTCAGGATCAACAAAAATGTTTCCTAAGTGTTGCAGACTTGATCCAGTGTCTGAGTCAAGCATGTGCTTTACACATGTGTAAGGAAAATGTGCCACTACAACTTGATGAGCCAAGGCAGCTTGGGTTCCTTTGCTGTACTTCTTCTGGGCTTAGTATGCTTAGTCAGGTCTTCTGTCACTCTGGTAGTTGTTTTCATAGAGGACTTCCAGATGACTATGAGTAGACAGCATGATGTGGAAGGGGACTGAAACATTTCCAGTTTTTCATTGCTTTGGTTTGACTCTTCTGGAGGAGCCAAGATAGGCATTGGAGCTGGAGATTTCATGGTTTTCTACCTTCCATCTTGAATTTAAAGAATTAAGCCTCTTTTGGAGCTTCATCCTGTCTCCCTCTGAATGGCAAAATAAGAGTGCTCCATACTTAACTGTGTCTGCTTTCCCAGTTTCATGTGGGCTGAAGTAGTTTGGAAATGTAACCTGTCTTTGCTTGGCAGAGGGCTGTTTAGAGGAGAGAGATGTTTCTTCTAATGCATGATTTTTCTTTGCTGTTCCAGAGTAAAAAGAAAGAATTTGTGTCCACCACACCTTACAGACTCAGAAAGAGACTAGCAGGTAAAGATCAGTCAGCTCTCACAGTCAGTGAAGCACTCTGTTCAAGGGAAAGAGTTTTCCTGTTGAGCTTCTGTGGTAGCAGTGTGACTAAAACAACCTGATTCATGCTGCAGATAGTGTAGAAATGTTCTTAAGGAAATGTCTGTAGACCTTTTCCCTACAACTGATTGCTGCTAAGGTGAGGGGGTGGAAGGATTAGAAACACCAAGTTACTGAACTTCGGTAACATGATCAAAAGAGACAAAAGTTTGAGTAATCTAACCTATGCTGACATTTAGTGTGGCCCAATTGCTTGGTATAAACCAGGTATAAAACTTTTTGATGATGGCTGGGACATCCATGTCAAAGTATTTCTGGTAACTGATTGGCTAAATGTGCTCAGAATGAATGCAGTGGAGAGTTTAGTACATGGTGTTCCATCTTCTATTTCTTTTGTGTTGAGAGACCAAGACTGAGCCAGATTTCATCTGTGCTCTCAATCAGCTGTGCTAACAGAGGTATCATACTACAACTTTGTTTTGCAGAGTGTGACATAAGAAGGTACTCAGTCTGCATGATTGGCATTTGGGAAAGCTGACATATAGATGCTAAGAGAAATAGGGAATTCCGTTGTCCATTTTTAGTCTTTTTCTATGGTACAATTATGTTTCTTAGTTGGCATCAAGGTATCAAGCTTTATTTAACAATACTTCGTGATCCTAGAACTGCAAAATAAATTGCCATCCATTAAGCATTGATTTCACCTCTGTGAATATATTTAGGACTCATGTGCTTGAAAAACATCGAGCGAATGTGTGTGCAAAATGGGTTCTGTGTAAGAAGTCATTCCCAGCTTTTAACTGTAAAATTTATGCTCTAGGTCCAGATCCCTATTTAGAAAGTGAGAGTGAGTATTCAGCTTCCTGCTCAGAGGAGGAGGATGAGGAAGATCAGAAAGAAGTCAGCACTGTTTTATCAAGTCAGAAAACTCCGGGAAAACCTAAGGCTGCATCTACACCTCCTCCCAGAAACAGCCTAGCCAAAAAAATTAAGGAGGAAAAGATGGTGAGTGTGCAAAAATGTACTCCTTTGCTAGCAAACATGGAGGAGTGTGTAGTGACAATAAGCTGCTAGTGACCACACGTGACTGTGGGGAAGAACTGCTAATCTCATTTCAGTTCAGACCAGCTGGGCTGGCTTTTGCTGTACTTTTGAGTAATCCTTGTTGGACAGGCACCATGTGAACCTGTGTGCTAATCCAGTTTGTATCATTAGCAGCTTCAGAAGGAGAACTCTATGGAGCAGGAGACATTGTATTGAGACAGGATGAAGAAATTGAATCCTGTAGCACCAAAAGGAGCACACATTACTGTTCTGGCTTGGTGTTCAGCTTAATTGTCATACTTCCTTCCAGCACCAGGGATCCCCACACCACCTAAGAATTACTGTTATGTTGTTTCTCTCAGAATCTCTTTTCTGCCTCTCTTCAGGAAGGAATCATCTGACTAGGTTAGCTTTGGCAGAATGCTGCTATAAAAGCCATTTTTGCAAATATTTTCTGTTTTTCTATTCATCGTTGCTTTATGTCTCATATTGATCATCTTAGGGAGAGGGTAACTTGATAGCAGGAGGAGTGTTGCTGATCTTTATGTCATTTTATAGGGCAACCTGGTGGAGGAATACTTTGAAGCTCACAGTAGTTCCAAAGTGCTCACTTCAGACCGAACACTGCAGAAGTTGCAGAAAAGGAGATTGAATCAGGTACAGCTCATAGTGAATCACACAACTCTTGGAGTTTTTGATTTCTTTCATGAAGCTTTTCCTCATCAAAATTTCCTGATGTTGCTATTTTCACTTTTTTTCTGCTGATTACATGGTCAGTGGTAACACTGATTTAGGTAGCAATTTAAGCAGTATGTTTTCTACTGCTTCTCTGAGCAGGGATGGTGCCCAGTTGTTTGAACCTGAGACAGTAGGGAAAATGCAGGGAGAAGACACTATCAGGTGAGCTCACAGCTGAAAGCTGCAGTTAGCAGAAAAGGTTGAAGTTTGCTTTTGGGGGAGGAGAAGAGGGAGAAGCAAAATTGTAGAGATTTGCATTAAAACATCGTTTTTGTCAATGAAATGGTAGGGGAATTACAAACTGTCTTGGCTGTTTATGTGTAGAGGAAGTCAAGAGAGCTGATTGCATATGAACATTACCGGGTCAAGCCGCTTGCAGAACTGGGACAGCTCTAAATGTTGTCACCTAGTTTGTTAGATGTGCTTTGTCCCTTTGCAGTGTCTAGGAGACAGGAATAGTCTAACTGTGGTGACTGAATTACTTTATTTTTCTCCATATGTCACTTCCACAAGACAGTTCAAAGCAAGTAGTTGTACCCTACAAGGACAGGTGTCAGGGAGTTGTGTAGAATACCGGGAGCTCTTGTGTCTGTGACTGCTTTTTGTACCCATTTGTGTTTTAAAAGATGGCATATATGCAGACTGCCTGATGCCTACTGTTTGGAGCTGCTGTCCAGAGAAACATCTGGATTCTTAACAAGTTCTTTCATAACAGCTCTGGAAGGAAATCAAGGCTTACAGTGTTAAAGCTACTGCTGGCTTCAAAGTAGTTTAAGGCTTAGCAGTTCTGTCTCTCAGTACTTTGTTGGTCTGATACATTGCAGCTGCCTTTCCAGTGTAAGCTGTCTTCTACTGCAAGGGAGTGGGAAGCAAAGCTGTTAAAATTGAAGAGAAAGAGAGGACAGAGTAGATTTGATGCTGACTGTCATGCTACTGTGTTTTTTAAACAGCATCACAGCATTCCTTTAAAGTTGAATTAATCCTTCAATTCTTGATGCTTTTGAAATAATACTTTTTCTACACTGAGCTATCAACTGCAAATTATTTGCTTTCTGCTGATTTTTTTAAGATGGTGGGGATTTTGAGCTTTCTCTTGTAGTGACAAACACCTGAACCTTTGCTAAGCATGTTGATTGGAGCTTTTGTTCCCATTAGCAGGGATGTGATGTTGTATCTTCTTGGTCCTGTGTTTGGTGCTGTGTGTGTCCCTTTTTCCTGAAGTGGTTTTCCTGTACTCGGCAGGAAGAGAAAAATACACAGTGTGGGGTCTGTTCTAGTCCTGGCATTTCCCATAATAAGGTTACTTAATCTCTGCTTTGTGTCTCCAGTAGGAAAACTGTGCTTAGGGGGGACTTCATGGGTAGGACAAAAAAAACTAACCCCAAACTGAGTGCACTGACAATGAAAACTATTCTCTCTAGATAAGGGTGTTTTTCCAGATGTATCTCTTGTATCTTCTCAGCTTTGAATGACCGTCATCTTTCTCAACACAGCAAACACTGCGTGATCTTTTGAAAAAAGCTCCCCTTGCCTATGCTGCAGAAATTAGAGACCTTAACCAGCAACATGAATCCTTGTTTTCCAAGTGGATGCTGCAATTACAGTAAGTATCCAAGGAGAATCACTGATGAAGCGTAGTAAAAAGGCACTGCCAGTAAACCTGCCCTCATGTCAGTAACATCCTGTGGATGAATTAAGGAGCAACTTTTTTTCTTTGCTTAATTTTGAAAGTAGGTTACATTAATTTAGTTCAGTGCTTTCTGTAGACCTAATCAGATCTGATTAACTCCTTGAACTGGATGTCTGAAGTACAGTGAAGTTGCCTTCTACCTGGCTAGTTTGCCTGTGCCTCGCTAAACTAAGCTAGAGGGCGCTCACAAACAGGGAACATGAATAATGAAACAACAGGGAAAATGAATTATGAGAAAAGTGTCATTTGTCAGGAATCATTTTTGTTTACAGCAGCAAGTTAGTAGTGAGTATCCCACCACCACCATCTTCAGTCTGTGGCTGTCTCCAGTGGTGTAGCAGTTAACTTTCAATGTTTGTGGTACTTAATGATCTGGACATGAAGAAACCTTAATGCTTTTAGAAACACTGGCAATATAAATTTTATTTGGCTTTGTGTGTATCTTCATGGGAAGGAGAAAGGTGAACATTCAGGAAAGCAAATGGAGCTATAGAGACCTTCTGAGATTCTGAAGCACCTTAAAGAAGGCAGACCACCAGCTCAAAAGTTTAGTGCCCTAAAGGCAGATTTCTCCCTTTCTGTGCTAATTAGTTATGTACAGTCTGTTCTTTTAGGCCTTTCTGGAAATGGGCCAGAGGACTTTGGGGGTCTTCAGTAGTCCCAGTCCCACCTTATAGTCCATGTCCACTTCCTGCCAGTCATTCCTGTGCTTGCACTGTACTCTGTTGTTCTTCTCATGGAAAAGGGCTGCCTTATCTCCACCTGGGCCCTCTTCTCCAGCCAAAATTTTTCTCACAGTGTTAGTACCAGTAGTCCTTGGTTATTACCAGCAATTCTTGTCTGTTATTACTTGGTTGGCTTCACAGGCACCTGGCTATTGGTGTTTGAGACATACTATCAGCCAATTTTACCTTCTGGGAATTGAGAGCGCAAAAAGATCTCAGTCTGGACCACTGCTTGTAGAGTTGTTAGACAGTGGGCTTTAGTATGCATCAGACCCCCATAATGGAGAGCTCAAAGGGTCTCACTTTAGACCACCTTTATAGAGACACAAGACAGCGGGCTTTAGGCAGAGTAATTTTTTCATCCTGCCCACAGTTTGAGTCAGTAACTTCCTTTGAAGGTTCAGCAACAGAAATATTACTCCACTTGGATTGTTATTCAGGTAAGAAAAGTAAGTTTCAAGGCTGCTCATTAAAAAATGGGTGCTCATTAGATAATGTTAGTTCCTCAGAACAGACAATGTTTTTGATGAGCTGGAGAGGTGTTTAGTCTAGCTGCAGTTCATCAAGGCTGAGGCCTACTGAGCATTTCCCATATGGCCTGAGAGAGGGTGAGGGATGCAACTGAAGCCAGCTTTTCTGGGTCTCTGCAATTCCATACCATGCTCTCTTTATGCTTTCCTGCATCTTTTTCTGTGGAACAATTAGGATAGGAAATATCCATGAGTGTTGAGTAATTTTGCTTTGAAATTGTGCCGGAGGATCAGAGTGGAAAACCAGTATGAAGGCTTGCTTTTTTTTCCTTGTAATTACTGTGAGCTGTAGTAAACATGTAATATATTAATCACTGGTGAGGGAATGCATGTCAGTGTTGATTACCATTTCTTACCTGAAGTTGTAGATCTAGTATTCTGCTCTTAGTCAATAGCATTTTAGTATTGCTGAATTTGTGAGGCTCTAGGCTGCTAAAATGATTCTTTTTCTAGGATGCACTTGCCAGGTTTCAGATTCCTTGTAGCTCACTTTATTTATTAGCTGTAAGCTTAAGGTAAGCCTGGAGTTGACAAAAAGTGAAATTTTTAAAACCAAGATTGCAGTAGATCATTATGCTTAATGAATGTATGCACTGAAAACCGGACTTGCACTGTTTTGATTCAGTGTATTTGCTCACTTTTCTGCAGCTTGGGTTTCAATATTGTGCTTTATGGACTGGGCTCAAAGCGTGATCTGTTGGAGAAGTTTCGTACCTCTCTGCTCCAGGATTCTGTTCACCTGGTGGTTAATGGATACTTCCCCAGCATCACTGTTAGATCTGTAAGTGTGGGAAAAGCTTGTGGGTTTTTATGTAATCATCCTGTGTTACAGATACCTCCGGAGTCTTTCAGTGTAAAATGTTACAGAAACCTGCTGCATCCTGTAGCAACAGACTCTGAATGAAGAATGGTTCCTCTGTCTTTTAATACTTGGAAGAAATTATCCTGTGCATTTTCCAAGGATTCCAGTACTTTCCGTCATTAATAGCTATTCGTCACTCTGAAGCCTTGTTTTATGTCACTGTTTTGAAAAGGGGTATAATTTTTTTATGTTTGCTGTTTTAGGGCTTTTATGGTAAAAATCTCTCACAAGGCATTCAAGGGCTCAGTTTCAGATTTTTTGCACTTCATTGTCAGAGCCCTTCATAAGGAGCTTCTGTTTTCTTTTTCAGATTCTCAACTCCATCACAGAGGAGGTTTTGGAGTATATAGGGACCTTCCGCAGCCCCCTTGACCAACTCGAATTCATTATTAAAAGGTTTAAAGAAGGTAAAATGACTAGCTTTATGCATAAAATTGTTAAGGTCTATTTACTGTTAATTTTCAATGAAGTTACTACACTTTGCATCCAACCTTGAATAGAAAATACATTTTTACTGTGAGGAGGAGCTTAAAGATCCTAGTCGTGTAAATCAAAAGCAGCTTAAAAAACTGTGCTTAGACTTCCATTCTAAAATAAGTTTCAATGACCTTCAATTGCAAAAAAATTAGAGCTAAAAGGAGAATTCCTGGTAAAGCTGTGAGCAAGTGGAAAATGGATTATAACAGAAAAGCTTAAACTGAAAAAGCCCCCATAGCTGTGATGCCAGTGAATTGAGAAAAACCCTTTTAGGTGCTCAGAAACAACCAGTATAGGTTCAAACTAAGCTGTACAAGGAAGATGATATTGGAGTGATGGAATAGATTTCTACTGTGCTGCACTGGGAATGGGAAACCAGCCTGTGTACATTTTCTCTGATTGGTTCACTGCTGTTTTTTCTGACTTTGCAGATTCATCTTTGGAGCTCTATGTCCTCATTCATAACCTGGACAGCCAGATGTTGAGAGGAGAAAGGAGTCAGCAGATCCTTGCACAGTTATCCTCCCTGCCTAGCATTTACCTCATTGCCTCTGTCGATCACATCAATGCTCCTCTCAGTGAGTTCCCTTGGGCCTGATCTAGAAAACGATCTGTGTTCTGCTTTGGGGCTGCTAAGCATGTTTCATAAGCTCATGTATTGCTTACTGCGTTACCATTGCTTAGTATGTATTACTGTTGATGTGTAGAACAGATCTGTTGGTGGATGTATGGTCCTGATGGGGAGTGTGGCTGTGCTGAACCAAAACTGTATAAAGATACTGAGAAATACCACTAATCATAATATACAAATAGACTCCAAGCTTTTGGCACCCTGTGATTTTAGGCACTTACTGAACTGGAGATTGGACGTTATGTCTGTCATTGCATCTAAACAATTATCTTTTATCAGTCAGTGTTGTGGGCAAAATGGGAGCTTTAGACAAAGTTTATTAGAAGAGCCCTCCTGTTGAGCCAGAAGGTGCAGAAAGGACCCCCTTCCTTTCTAAACTTCTCAGAAAGGATTTAGGTGTGGCTGGAATCTATCTTAGCCCCAGATATAGTTGATGGTTTATGTTAAAGGATTATATAGGTGTAATTGAACCTTTGTCTCACAGAATTAAGGATGGCAAAGCAAATTTACCTAAATTGCTTACTTATATTGATTATTATTAGACTAAAAGATCCTAATCAGAATTATTTACTACACAGTACAGGTAGCTATAACTATAAGTGTGGTTCACTCTTTTTGAAGCAATATTGAAGCAGTTACCTTAAAGCTAGTAAAAACAATACAAGTAGAGATTGATGTTACCCATACCAACAACCATCTGCAGATACCTTTGGCTCAGCCCCTAGGAGTAACCTTGAGGGGCATCCCCACTCAAAGGAGGAATCTGCACACACTCTGAGAACAGTCTGGTTTGANATTATATAGGTGTAATTGAACCTTTGTCTCACAGAATTAAGGATGGCAAAGCAAATTTACCTAAATTGCTTACTTATATTGATTATTATTAGACTAAAAGATCCTAATCAGAATTATTTACTACACAGTACAGGTAGCTATAACTATAAGTGTGGTTCACTCTTTTTGAAGCAATATTGAAGCAGTTACCTTAAAGCTAGTAAAAACAATACAAGTAGAGATTGATGTTACCCATACCAACAACCATCTGCAGATACCTTTGGCTCAGCCTCTAGGAGTAACCTTGAGGGGCATCCCCACACAAAGGAGGAATCTGCACACACTCTGAGAACAGTCTGGTTTGAGCTGTTTTACCCCCTCTCTAGACAGAGCATCCAGCTACAGACAGGAATTGTTTGCATACTCATGACTCTGGAAGGATTTATAATGTATCTATGAAGCTGATGTGGAAAAGGGATGCCTACAAATGTTTTGTTGCAGAGAATTTAACTTACTGGAATTGCAATTACCAGTGTCTATGTAATGTGAATTTCACAAGCATATATTGTTTCCTCAATCCTACAACAGAACTATGTGCATCTTAATATTGCTTATTTACTACCTTAGAAAACATAAATCTCCCAATTTTGTCTGCTCTTTCTTTTCTCTCTAGTGTGGGATCAGGCAAAGCTGAGCCTTTATAACTGGCTTTGGTATGAAACAACCACATTTAGTCCTTATGTGGAAGAAACATCTTATGAGAACTCACTTTTAGTACAACATTCTGGATCTTTGGCTTTGAGCTCCCTAATGCATGTCCTGCATAGCCTCACTCTCAATGCCAGGTAAGGCACACTTCACAGTAGCACTTGAAGGACCCAGTCCTTACAATCTGTGTTTTCTGATAAGAGTGTTCGAGATCAAGATGGTAGGACCTGGGTTCCAACTGATTGGTTACTTTAAATGAATGGCATTTGGGTAGCAAACCTTGTCCAGTGATGAAGTTCACAGCCAGGTCTTTGTGCATAAGGCAAAATTAGTTAATATTTTCTAATGGTGGGAATTTTGGGTTGTTTTTTAATTATGATTATTTTGATTTTCCCCTTTCCTCCTTTCTCTTAGGGGGATATTCAGACTGCTTGCTCAGCACCAGCTGGAGAAAAAGGACAATCCATCTTATCCAGGTAAGTACCCACCTTTTCTCATCTGTTTGGGGTGTTGCTGTTCACAGCAGCCCTGGGTTTTGGCATACAGGTTATATCTCCACCAACAGAAGTGCTGGGACAGTTGGCTCAATGAGGCTCAGTGTCTTTTTAGTGGCACCATGTCTGACTCAGACATGAAATCAATAGACTGGCTGGTCCTGAAGGACCACCTCTTATATGCTTAGACATGACTGAGACTGTTCCTTGGGGGCTGTGGAGTAAAAAAAATCAAAATGAAGACTATGAATTTGCATAGCTTGCACTTGAAGGTGCTATCTAAATGACTTCTGATGTACCCTTGGTTTTTAAGATAGCTGTGGAATATTCTGTCACTGTCTGTAATCCGTGTTGGAGTGGATATGAATAACATTTTAATGGAAAAGAAAGCAAGATAGAGGAGTTGGAAATTAAGAGAGATTAACCATTTTAGGAAGTGCATTTAAAGTGCTATTAAAATTCTGTTAGGCAACAGAGTGACTGGAATGTTAAATCAGCTGTTTTGCATTAATTACTGAAGTATTACCTTGGCTGTATACTTGCATGAGGTGATGTTGCTGTAGCCAGTGTGGTCTAAGCCAAAGCAAGACTTTCAAGTGGATGATATGTGGTGTTATACCTGGAAAAATCTGACAATCTTACTACTTCAGTTTCTTGTTCCTGCCTTTTTCTGTCTCCAGGGATGTCTTTCCAAGACTTTTACCAGCAGTGTCGGGAGGCTTTCCTTGTGAACAGTGACTTGACACTCAGGGCACAGCTGACAGAATTCAAAGACCACAAGCTCATCCGGACCAAGCGGGTAAGTCCAGGGCAGAATTCTGGATGTTCAGCCACTTCAAGTAAAAAAGATGCTTGCTTGCTACTAAGTGAGGCTGTATTGTTTTAAGCACCTAGAAACTAGCAAGGGGATGAAATTCTGTAATTGCAGCTCTTTCATACCTCCAATTTGACAACACCCTTTACATGTATAGAGGGCCATAGAAACACAGTGTGCTTTGGTTATTCAGCAGCCTACATAACTTTTTCTTGAAGACTGTGAGAAGCAGAGGACTACAGAGCCTGCCATTCTGCTTCCAGTAGTATTACCTGTATTTCCGTAAGGAAAGAATGCAGACTTGTCATAATAATGAGGCAGTATAGCAGTACAAGATATGGGAACACTGTGTTGAGGTGCTTTGTAGTGTCAGACAAGCATAACCCAGCAGAAGATTTCTCACTCTTGTGACTTTTCTCAGTATTTGTGCATTTCCAGTGTTCCTCCAGTGAAATATTCCAGGTTTTCAGTAATGTAGTCACTCCAAATGCTGTCCAGATGTCAGCCAGACTGCATATAAGTGCTAGCATTGCAGTGCTGTCTAGTGGCTTGCCTGGCACTGTACACTGGTGTTAACAATGTCTGTGCATGTCTGTTCTCAGGGAGCTGATGGTGTGGAATACTTATTAATTCCTGTTGATGACAGCACCTTGACCGACTTCTTAGAGAAAGAGGATGAAGATGTGTAACGTCTCTGTGTCCTGAGTGTCTACAGCAACTGCTCTCAGTGGCTGCTGGAGAGGGGCCTATGCTCAGGTCTCCTCCTCCAACCTCACAGCTGCTGCACTGATAAGTAATAATTCTGACAAATCTTGCTCATTGTTCAACTACTTCAGGTAGTTTGGAATGATAACTTCTGTAAGCAAGGCCTCTCTTGCACTCCAGTTGGATTTGTCTGCTTTGTCTCAGCTCAGACAACGCCTTCTTCCTATCTGTGCAGCCATCCTTACAGCCAGAAAAACAAATTCAGTGAGACTGTGCCTTCTGCCCTCTTACCTCAGCAGACATGAGGGTTTTACTGGAGCAATTTACTTGGGAAGTGCAAATCACAAGATGGTCAAGAGCTTTAGTTTGTACTAGTGGTGCAACTTTTCTCAACTGAGTGCTATCCAGTACTCCTTTACCATTTAGACAAAACTAGCTTCCAGTGTATGAAGACAAGATTTATAATGCTATGAAACCTGTCTTGACTGCATGAGGAAAGGAGAATACTGGTGAGTTTGGGATGCTGTGGGTAACTTAGTAAATTCTGGCAATAACATTGAAGGACTTGCCCCAAACCCACATCCTTTGTTAAAATTTAGATAATCAAAATTGTGATGGACTCAAGTCATTGCCTGCTACTTTCCAAGGTGCAGTCCAGGAATATGAAGGGGTTATGAAACCTTTTTGTTTACTTTGTAAAGCTTGATTGTATACTTATATTGTTTACATCAGGAGTTTCCATTGATCCTGGAGGAGGCCTTAAATGCCACTTAGAAGCTCTCCCCTTTTTTTAAGCCCTTAGAGGTTGGGGAGACTGCCGAAGTTTGACATCTTTTCTTCAACTCTTTTTTTCTCAGTTATGTGGGAGGAAGCTCTATAGTTCCATCATCTATAGTCTGCCAGCCAGACTTCAGGGACTCTGTATGTCTGATACTTGGTAGCTGTGTTACAGCTTAGTGTTTTAATAGTTCAAATTTATCAAATAAAGTACTTTATTAATTTTCATTAGCTTGTCTTGTTTTCCACAATCTTTCTATGTTATAAGAAGATAGAGATCCTCGTGGCAGTTGTGCAAAAGCTTCATTTTCATTATTATGTCAAGTATGTGCCCAGAAGATTTCAAACTAGTTAGTAGAATACTTTATATTGTTTCTTGTATCAAAATCAAGAATTGTTTGCCTGCTTTTCAATACCAGCATATAGCTTTTGAAGAGAACCAAAACATCCCATGGAGTAATAGTTACCTCATCTGCTTCCTCACTGACAGAAGCAAGAGACATGTATGGCCTGACTTCTGTATTAGAAACCCAGAGCATCTGCTTACCCCACTAGCAACTTGATTCTTCATATAGGTCCTTTACTTGGGAAAGAAGAAAATACTTCTCAATTCTCAGAATACTGAAGTGCCTTCATGGTATTGGTAAGAATGATGACCTTTATATAGTCTAGGTAGCTTCAGATAACACCACCAGTCATCTCTTTCCATTTATATTTAAGTGGAACAAGACATGCAGTTATTAGATAGAGACATTGCTTGATGAGCCACTTTTATTAACTTAAAAAAATAGTGCTAAGATCTTTACAAATTTCTAGTGAAATATTTGCCATCCAGAGATGGTAGGGTATGTTACTGTGAGATTTTTTTTCTTAAAAAAAGTCACAACAGAAAAAGCTAACTTGGAAAATAAAACTCATTATCACTGGTGAAAATACTACTTGTTTAGTTTTAGTAATCCTGTAATTAAAAGCCACAGTTACAGAAACTGTCTTTAAAAGAAAATAACAAAAGCACATGAATTTAAAGGAATTAAGTTTTAACATTCCGAAGCTTTTTTTACTTGAGAGTCCCTCTATTGAAAAGCCTTAAAGCTGCATTAGTGGTAGATCATGCAGATGAATATTAGTACCAACAACTTGCTTTGTGTTCTCTATTTGCATCTGAGTGGTGCTTTAGTAAAACTCTTAATGCAAACAGTTGATCTCCATCCTTTCATTAACTATTTCTGAAATTTATGAGGTAAAATATCAGTGACTTGCACTGACATGATTTGATATAACTGCAGTAGGGTAGAACTGATGCATAAGTTTAAATCCAGAGGTAAGTCAGGTTTTATATATTTTACCCAAACAAATCATTAAGTATCATGGTTATCAAATGTATCTAATAACATTAAGCAGTAACAGTAAATTTATTCAAATTCAGTCCAGTAATTGAGTAAATGAGCTTTTGGTATTCCAAAACAAACTTTTATTTTTCTGACATAACAAAATATACCCCAAACTCTGAGGGACCATATAATACAATCATTCTGTACTGGAACAATTGAAAGCACCTTCATTAAGCTCTGCAGATGGATATGTCTCTGCAAGATACCACGACTGACTGAATTTTCTCTCTACATTTTTTTTGCCCCTATGCCACCTGGAGGGGATCTCTGTCTTTCTCAGACACAATGATGTCAATTTTGTTCTGTAGGTGGATCGCGAGTGCGTCATGCAGCTCGGACAGGAAGCCTCGCTCGGTGTTACTGTGCTCACACAGAATAACACTTATCCCATTGGCAACTGCATCCAGCACATCATGGTGGGACATCTCTCCTGCCATTGTGAGAAAGAAATGTCATGTAGATCACTAATGGTACAGTTCAGGTAACCAGGTCGCTGCAGTGGATGGAGAATCTTAGCTAAAAGGTGTAGTGGTGTACTGGAATGTAGGCTGTAAGCAGAAATGCAACATCAGCTGCTCAGTAGGAACGTGGAACACTCCTGCTCCAGGGTCCTTTGAAAGACTTTTCAGCTGGTATCTCTGTATATAGCTAAGACAAAACAACAGAATTCCTTGCCATCTTTGAATAGTCATAAATTCTGCCAATTTGGGCAGAAAATAAAAATGCTCAGCATGGTCTAGAAGCAGATGGAGGAAAGCAGTTGGGAAGCCTGAGCGTCTGCTCTGCAGAGCTACACTTAATGGGAAGAAGGGGCAGTGATTCCTACAGAATGCAAGGCAGCCTTCACATTGTTGAGCCACAGGGAATAGCTGTCCCACTGTTGGAAGAGAGAATAATGGACTGTGTCTCTTTCGTTAGACATGCTATGGAGTTTCTTTGGAAGGTTCTGTAGACTATATTATGTTCTGTTTTCCATTATGGAATTCTATCGGGAACAGAGAAAATACATGTTGCCAAAGGAGAAACACACTGGAAGTTGCAACTCGCTGCCATCAACACTAATTTTGTGTTGAAATAAATGCTGTAGAGCAATGTTTTAATTCAAATATCTTTCACTGTGCCACATTACCATTTGATCCACATTATATCTATTTTAATGTTAGTCTGTCATTCCAATAATGAACTGATGGATTCTCAGTTATAAATAACAGGTAATTCTTTCTGGCCAAATCTTTCAACAGCTAGTCAACCCTCTTTTTTTTTTTTTTCCTGAGGTTTGTTTGTTTCTCTAATGACTGCTTTTATAAAGATAATGAGATAACGAGCAATCTGTTACCTGTGAGATACAGGTCAGCTTCTGTTCCCTTCAGGACACTGCTCCCAGAACCAGCACACAGAGCAGCTTTTTTCACTGGTGATTCTGCAGGATAAAAGGTGCCACAGTTAAACTCCTTCCCCTTTGTTCAGCCCTCATGTCTGTATTGCTAGTAATTGTTTCAGGTAATTACTACCTTGATTTTAGGGTCAATGTAAATTTGTTGGAAGAAGAGACGCATCTATCAGTTTGAAAGTCATGGGCCCATAAACATCTCTGACAATATAGCAAAAACCTCTGTGATAGGTGGATTTTTTTCAAGGGGCAGGAAACTTAGGAGAAAGTTCCAGCAGCGAGGTTGGCTAATGGCTGCCTTTCTCCTAGTGAGGTGTTAGTTAGGTTTCCAAACCCTTTAATAGGCTGCTACTCTTTCCGGGACTCCTGTGTTCCACCATCATTGGTTTCCCAACTAATGATGCTACTAAGGGAGCATTTTGCCTCTGAGATATACTGGTTCCTAACTTAACAGCTCTCAGAAGGCCAGTCTTAATGCAAGAAGAAAGCTGCTCCATGTAAATAAAAATTTGTCCATTTGCTATGATTGCTAATTACAAGGTACTCTATATGTGACAGTGACATGATTTCTTCATATGCATTACATTCACTAAGGAGAGGGGACACACAACACAGAGTTTCAAAATCTGATAAGGTTTTACAGTATGTTGCCTTGCAATTGCTGTTGATTTAAGTGGAGTCACACCACTTCAATGCCACACCATAGAGACTTCAAAGTAGTTTGGGGATTTTTTAGTGCAATTGTCAGCTTCTGATAAGACTTCTGCCCTTTAAATTACGAAGAGTTCTCAACAAATTTGCTCTCACAAATTCTAGTAGCTGTGCTCCTTGGAGATTAGGATAGGTAGTTGGATAAGAAGATGTTTACTCCATATCTTACTAATGACCCCATTGTTTGAGCTATCTCACCTTCTTTGCCTTATCTTTCATCAAAACTATGGTTATGTGTTCATAAGGATACCATAAAGTGTCTTAAAGTGCTCTGAATTTTAACATTCAGTCACAAAAGGGAACATACAATCAAACTGCACCTTTGAGCCGGATATCCTGGGCAGGAAAAAAAAATCTTAGTCATTATATAAATTACAACAAAAGGCTTTAATTCAACTTCTGCTGTCCGTTCTTCACCACATCAACCAGCATTATGTGGAATCCCATTAAAAACACAAATGAGATTCTTTTCACATGACTGTAAATTCTAAGATGCTGTTTCTTACCAGTGCCTTCATAGTACTTGGAAGTGAACCTGCTGAAGAGTTTCCCACTGTCATGCACACACTCCTGCTCCCTGTGTTCCTGCAATGGCAGTCCTAGCAGGCAGTGTGACTCCAGGCCCCCTTACCGAGTGTCCTGCCTGTTCCCACAGCTACGCGGACGTGGGGCAGCTGCAGGTGGCCTTTGATCCGCTCGATTATGGCTGACAGGGAGACTGGCTCGCTCAGGGTGCACAGACGTCCCATTCCACTGTGGGCAAGAGGAGGCTGAAAAAATATTAAAATTACTGTGAGAAAGCTGACCAGATGCTTGCATTGCTTTCCACACTGTAGAAGGATGAGTATACTGGGCATGCAGGAACATCTCTGAAAAAACCTTAAAATTTTCTTTTTTTAAATTTTTAAAATTTACATTTACAAAAAACTGTGTGTGTGTAACAAATGTAACATACAAACTACGCCAGCTATTGGAACTGATTTAAAAATTAGTACAGACCACATAGATAGTTTCATTGCTTTGAAAAATGTGTGCCTTCAAATCCCCACAGACCAGTATTTCAGAGCAGTGGGGTAGCATTGGAAAGCTGTGCTGCCACTCACTACGCTGCATTTCAGCGTTTAGGGTACTCAGCTCACACAAGTCATTCATTGACAGGAAGTAGTATGGGATTTTGTTACCTTTTGTAGCAAGAGAATCTCGGTCTTGTGATAAAGAAGGCTGTTCTGGGACAGTAATGCCACCACCTCCAGCAGTGCTTTCTGAGAGCAGTTCAAACTGACTCGTGTTTGCTCCTCACCTTCAACCCTGAGTAAAGACATGCTTGGTGCTTGTTAAATAACTAGATATAATTTTGGCACTGTAATTATTATTTTTCTATCTCAGTGGCTGTTGTACCACTGAGAAAGGAAAAAAAAAGGAGCATTATAATAGCCTAGACCTGTCCACTGTCTTGGAAGAAATAAATATGGGCATTTAACTCACCTGTCCTCATCAAATTTCCTGTTAATACTCTTCTTTAACACCTCTAATCTATGTGCTGATAGACTTGAGTCACTATTATCATTTAGCATGACATAGATTAATGAGAAAGGGACTATTATTCCTTAAGTTTCTCATTGCTGAAAAGTACAGCAGCAATGCACAGAGAAACAAAATTATTAGAACAGCAAAATACAATTACAGCAACTTATTGTTTCAAACAACAGAAAGAATACAATATTAGAGAGTGGAGCAGATACCTGGCTGGGAAAGTAGTGAGAGAAGAGATCTCTGGGATGTCTTTGATTTTGAACAGCACTGCATCCAGATGCTCAGCATCTGCACAGAATTCTACCCGGTGTGTGCCCTCAGCTGGAGAGCTTGGTGCAGTTGATGGATGTAGTGGAACAGAAGTACAGGCACCTGAGAAAAAAGTACAAGACTGCTGGTTTATAAAGCAGGGTAAAGTATCCTAATACTGATTTAACACGTATCTTAAAGAGATGCAGTACAAAGATGCAAATTTTGCATTCAAATCCTTTTTCCCTGACAGAACTGAGGACTCTGTGTTCTCCTGTCTATTAGAGAGGCACAGTCTATTTTAAGTCCAACAAAGCCGATGGGTATGTATTATTTGCCATCCTTAATGCCATCAATTTTATCCTAAGTATTGTACAAAATGAGAAAGAGTTTCTGGTTTGTATGACAGACTGGAAAAGACACATCTGTGAGCCACAGTACAGGATAAAAATCTAAAATAATTTCACGTAGCTTAAATCCTTTGCAAACATTGAGATTGTGTACTTCATAAATTAAAGGTAGTGATTTAAAGTCAGTGGTCTCAGCATTGCAACCACAGTGGACAATAAATATGCTCCACCAGTTCCAGATACATCCAATAGTAGAGTCATGCATCTGAAAATATCCTCTCGTGTTTGTATCTGGTATACATCACCAAGACAAATTTCCTAAAATATGTTTAAGGTTACAGTACTATAAAAATATTGGGAAAAATAAAAAACAGTCCTCAAACATGCCTGTAAAAGCTGTAAGAAAGGAAAATAAGGAAAGATGCCACCTAAAATAGCATACATCTTTAATAATTTGTTCTTAACAGAATCTCACCGAGTCCCTTTGCTAGCCAGTTATTAACTCCGTGAGGTATGGCATCATACGCCGTATGTGGTGAATAAATCCCGATTCTGTTCTCCAGGGCTCGGACCACCAGCCGTTCTTTCCAGGTTTTCCACGTTACTCGCTTGAGTGGTGTGAATATAGGAGGGTGGTAAGAAAGAACGAGGTCTGCTTTCTTCTGCACTGCCTCTTCCATCACCTCCTCAGTGAGGTCGTTAGTGAGGAAAAGGGTTTTCACAGTGTGGGGAGGACTTGGTTCCACCAGCAATCCCACATTGTCCCAGCTTTCAGCCAGAGCGGGGGATGCGAAGTCATTCAGGGCAGACACGAGCTCCCGGAGGTTCATCAGGGCGCGTACGGGCGGGCGGCCCAAGGCACGGAGGCGGTGGGCAGGCCGGCGGAGCAGCGGCAGGACAGGCAGCCGCATGCGGGGACCTGTGCGGGGCAAACACAGGCCGCAGTGAACCTGGGAAACCCACCGGCCCCAACAGCAGCCACGGGCGCTCGGGCTGCGGATGCTGCCACGCCGAGGGCTCAGTGCGCCCGCCTACCCCCGGCACCACCCGGTACCGGGCGCCTTCCCCGCGCCGGGGCTCCCGCGCCGCTCCCACCGCCCCCCGCTGCCCTGCACCAAACGCGCGGAGCTCAGACTTCATCCCCCTTCCCGCGGCAAATCCGACCCGCAGAGCCCGGCCGCACAAGCCCTCGCTCTTCGGCGGCGGGAGCGAGAGGGACCGGCGACCTCCGAGCACGGCCGGGCCGGCACCGCTCTCACCTCCCGCCGGAGCAGGGCCGGTGCTGCGGGGCGGGACCTGCGCTTGGCCCCGCCGCTTCCGTCGCGTCCAGCGGGGCCGGGGGCGGCCCCTCCGCCGCCCAGCAGTGAGCCGAGGCCGGCGGGAGAAGAGCCGGTTTAGCAGCGGCGGGAGCTCGTTCTGCATCAGCCTGGGCAGGTTAAATCATCCTCCGGGCGCGGCGGGCGGGCGATGCCGCCGGGCAGGGGCTCGCCGGTGGAGGAGCCGGGCGGCGGCGGGCGGAGCCCAGCCGGCCTGTGCGCGGCATTTCGGTGGCGGCACCGCGGGCAGGGAGGGAGCGGTAGCTCCGGCTGCTGTGGGTGGGAGGGAGCTGGGGGCAGCTGGGTTGAGTGGGGACACGGGGCCGGCCCTTCACCGGGGAGGGCGGGTGTATAGAGAAGAAATTAGCGCGTAAAGCTGTTGACTTCTACGCAGCCCCTGTTTTATTAATGTCTTTCTAAACGCTTTATCGGAAAGTATTATAAAGATTTTTAAAAGTGTGATTCTGTGCTTACATGCAGATACCTGTCTATTGCAGCTAGTTCCAGCTGTCGCGTGTTGGCTCCGAATCACACTTCTGCTAGCTGTGGCTTTTACCTGTGAAGTTCTGCCATCTACTGTTTCACCAGCTGCCGTAATATTTGGAAAAACTGATTGCTTAATATACATTTTCACCCCAGGGAAGGGTGTTTTTCGCCTTCTTCTCCTTCGCTTAGTGATCTTTTCCTGTTAATTTTTCATTCTTCCTATGCTGTGTAGTTGCTTATGCAAAGATTTAGCCACAGAGTTGCTGGAATGGCACTTTAGAACCGTGTGGTGTAAAAGCATGTAACCAACAAATATTTTAGAATCAAAAAGAAATGGGGGTTTGCAGAAAAAATCCCAACAAATTTCATGTTATCTTTGCAGGAAAGTGCTGTATAGAAGGCTACCCCAGCTTTTTGAGAAGCAGACATGGTAAGAATGAAAGCACTTTTTATACATTTTCATTCTTTCTGACATGGTCATCTCTTGGAAGGCAAATAGCTGCTCTGCATCTCAAAGGATTACATGTCTTTCTCTGATGCTGTGAGGAATTTGTCATGAAAAGTTTAGGGTTTTAATTTCAAACTTATAAAACGATACTGCAAGAAGGAAAAGAGGTCGATTTACATAAGTCTAAAATAGAATTATGCTTTCACTTCAGAGGTCCCAGATTTTAATGTTTGGTTTCTTTTGGCACAGAAGCATTAGTCTAGTTGTAAGAACATACCTTTGCTTCAGCATATGTAAACCTCTGCACTCACAGGCTTTAAAAAGTTCAGCAAATCAAGAAATAGAGATAAGGCTATATATCTTTAAATGTACATACACCTTTTATAGCATCTTCCTGGACATTGTGGGCAGCTGTCTCCTTTACTTGTGTACTTTTGGAGCAGTGTGCCACTATCAACATGATGCTGATTTTTATTAGTGTTCCTGTACAGTTATCCCCACAGTAGTTGTTTTTGCATAGTTTAGCACTTCCCATAGAAGCACTGTGATATATTTGGCCTGTAGAGATATATTTGCTTAGGTCTCTGGGTAATGGATTTTAAATTTTATGAAGGTAATATATAAATTCTGAAGAAAAGTAAGTTAATTTGTAGATTTGCTTGTCTGTGAAGGCAGATTATATATGCTGCCATTCAGAACCACCACTCAGAAGGCTGCAGGCATCAGTTGCTGCTCTGGTTGTAAAGCAGTGAGGTGTGTGCACCACACTATCATCCAAAATAGATACAACCTTGATTCTTCACCTTTACATTCAAGTGACTGAGTAGGTCCTGTTTGCAAATGAAAAATGTATTTCTGGAGTGGAACACTGTAAAACAGCTATTGCATTACCATGGAAAACTTGATTTATCCTGAAACTAAGTGAACTGGAGTGCTTTCTGGTGATTTTACTGCAAATGTGGATGGTTTGTGACAGTAGCCTTGCTTATGGCCAAATATTGAAACAATGGTTATATGCAGTGCAAACTTGCTTATGTTCTTGGTGGGACTGGGAAATGAAACAGAGTCTGTTGGTGTTTCATTGCTGATTTAATTATTATTTTCTGTCTTTTGCTCAGGCTGTCACGCTGCATACTGATGTGGGAGATATTAAAATTGAACTATTCTGTGAGCGTACTCCGAAGACCTGTGAAGTAAGTCGAGTACCAGGAGTAGGAGTGCCTAGTGCTGAAACAAAGCAGTAGAAACAGTGAATACTGTGGAGGAGGTGAAGTGGCTTTTGCAATTCACCTTTTCATGTCATGAGTACCAACATTTTGAGCTGGTGCAGTGTCTGTTCCACTTGTGTAGCTTGTGCACTGTGTCATACTGCCTAGAGTTTGATGCATGTTTCTCACTTGATAAGGTTTAGTTAAGGGATGCTTCTCTTGAAGTTCAGCATCTCCCAAAGTGTCCTCTGCTTTTAAGGGGAAATATAGCACCTGCTGTGGGATTCACAGATTTCCATGGGTTTACTCATACCCTCACTGACTGGATTTTAGTTCAGAAGAGTGAGACTCACTCAGTTTGTCGGGCCCCCAGTTTCGACTTCTTGCAATAAGCTTTAATGGAAATAAATTTCATTTATTTTAATGAAAAAGCTGAAGCATGAAGTTATTGGTTAAAAAATTACATGTGCAAAATAAAATTGTTGAATGTTGATTTTTCCTCAAGTCAGACAACCTTATTCTTTGTGTGTGTGACACTATGAAAGGAGTTTATTAACTATGAGTTGTTTGTGACTGTTCTGTAGCAATACTCTGGAATGCACATGGTCACAAAGCAAAGCAGAGATTAAAGCACTGGTCTTGCCAATGCTGTCGTTTTAGTGAGGTAATACTAATTTTCAGTTGTTTGTTAATATGGTTTGTTTGATTTTTGTAGAATTTCCTGGCTCTTTGTGCTAGTAACTACTACAATGGATGCGTATTTCACCGAAATATAAAGGGCTTCATGGTTCAGACAGGGGATCCATTAGGTAAATTCTTCTGTCTGGGTCTTTCTATAGAAAAAATGTACATAAAAATAAAACATAAGGAAATAAAAAGGAATTATAGGTATTAAACCCAAAATGTAAGTGAAGTAAAGATATAAGAATTATTGTATTGGTGATAAGAGGTTTTTATGACGAGATTAGTTTTTTGTGGTGGGCTTACTGAAGTGCAGGTGTTACCCTGGTTTTAAGTAATCATGTGTTCTACAAGCATGAATTTTCCAACTGTTTCCACTAAACCACAAAATGTTTCTGTTGACTTAAGAAGAAGCAGTTCCTACTGTACTTGGTGTGGTTTTTGCCTGAAAGGCTGCCTCTAAAGCATTCGGGGAGAATGTCCCAGACAGTGTCAGCTGTCTGGGATAAAAGCTGATTCAGTTGTGTCTGTTTGTACTCACAGAATTTAATTTGAGGATATGTCAGTGTTTTGTTCTGCTACTTAGTAGATTCCTTATATATAGTTACTTCTCTGTGCAGTGTCAAGAGTCTGCCTCAAACAAATTGCAGGCTGCTTGTTGTAAAATGTTGTAACAGAACATAATTTCTGGATTTTTCAGTCTGAAAATCCAGTAATCTCTACTGTGGTGCTTCTTTGTCAGGCACTGGGAAAGGAGGTAACAGCATCTGGGGCAAGAAGTTTGAAGATGAATTCAGTGAATATCTAAAGGTATTTCTGTGCTCTCAATATGCACTTATGTTTTCATCTGAATTTTCTCTACAGGTTAGAGAACAATAGTTTACTATTAAAATAGGAACAAGCATCTCTGTGCTTGGCAAGTTAGGTTTGAGGGTTTTTATCACTGAAAACATAAGTAAAAACAATTTCTGACAGTGCTTTTCATGCATTGAAGGCAAAGAAGTAATTTTTCATTGTAAAAGCAATTTTGAGGAGCTACTTACTGATTGTGATAGAATATATTAGCAGCCAAGATTTATTCTTAATAATAGTATTGATGAAGAGTACTAAGTCATAGAGCACTTTTTCACAGATTAGTCCTGGTTTCACAGCTGTGTATTCATGCTGAAGTTTTTCCTCTTGTTCAGCACAGTGTCCGTGGGGTAGTTTCCATGGCAAACAATGGCCCCAACACCAATGGATCACAGTTCTTCATCACTTATGGCAAACAGCCACACCTGGACATGAAGTACACGGTGTTTGGAAAGTAAGTGATCCAACTGCACACCTCTGTCACGGTGCATGAGGGATCTGAGTGTTTTGGGGCACATGCAAATGCTTCTATTTTTTCTCACAGTCTGTCAGGGATGCTTACTATTTCATTTCAAGATATATTATTTGCCACATAAAATGTTTCGGCTTTCTGATTTTGTATCATTTGCTTGCAACGTCCTTGCCCTGTGATACTTAACTGGAAAATGTTTTGAGATACCTCAGTTGTGAAATTTAAATCATTATTAGAAGGTGATTTCCAGCACTTCTCTTCTTCTTGCAGAGTTATTGATGGCTTGGAGACCCTGGATGAGCTGGAGAAGCTGCCCGTGAATGAGAAAACCTACCGACCTCTTAATGATGTTCGCATTAAAGACATTACAATTCATGCCAACCCCTTTGCTCTGTAGCCACAGAATGCCTCAACACATTCTTCAGAGACTGGTCAGATAATTCCCAGATTGTGGGGTTTAAAGAGCCATCAAAAAGGGTTACTTCAGCTGGATCATATACTTTGCCCATTGAATGCAGAATTTTCAGGAGTTGTGACATTGTTTGGGATTTGTCACAGAGAAGTGTTGTGCTTCAGAAGCCAGTTTTTCCAGAGCATCTTCCGGGATTTTGATTTTTAAACACTGTTTTTATATTTGTAAAATAAAAAAAAAATCTTTATCTTTTTTCCTAATCTTTGGTTTTTGCTTTATCTTTCTGAGTGATATTATGTTAAAAAATGTCCTTTGCTATAATTTCATGCTACCAGTTTTATGAAACTTTCTCATATAAATTGTAATCTTCCTTACTCATTTTTCTCAGAAGAGTAAAGTAAGATAAGCAATTTTTTTCCATTAGGTGAGAACAATGTCATAAATAGATGAAAACTTTCCTTCCTAGCAGATTAAAGAAAACATTTAGAGGAGTGCCTGCTCTTGTACTGCTGTGTTGGATGATAACCTCTTCAGCCTCCCCAGAAGGTAGATGGGAGCAATTTCTTCTGCTTCTGGCACAGCACCGTTGGTATGAAAGAGTAAGTATTTCTGTCCTTACATAGCTGTTGATTGAAACTAAGTAACATGGACTGTAACTTGTTTTTCTTAACTTTGTTGCACAAAAACTAGGGGGTACACACGACAAAGGGCACTGTCAGAAAGGCTGTGGGCACACGATGTTGAACAGAGAGAGATAAGATAAGAGAGATAAGAGAGCCATTTTGGATTTCTTCCCTCAGTCCTCTTTCCACTCAGTGAGCAAAGCCCATTCTTTTATATATACTGTGTAATCCTTGGGAGGCCAAAGGTCCAGCTGACTTGCAGTCTGCTTCAGACCATTATTTCCCATTTTGGGCTTGGCCTCTTCAAATAATGAGAACTCATTTGCAAGAGAAAGATGAAGATGCCGGGTACAGATTACTGAGGCGTTAATGAGCAGAGCTAATCAATACCTGCTCGATGGGACAGAGTTTCTATATTCTTCATGGAACGTTGCTTCAAGCTCACAGCTCGTGTTCCAGACTTAATATATTTAGTGTAATACTTCGGTCGGTCAAGTGAAGGATTTTATTCTTTTAGCTCTGTGCTCTGTCTCTTCCCTATAATCAGCAGCAGTCCAAAGTAGGCAGGAGCCTTGACTGACACTACTGCCATGCGGGAGGAAGGACAAACTGGGAAATTTCCTACAGTGCAAAGGAACTCTAAGTAATTAATAATTTAAAACTGCACTGGACTGGAAACCATTTCGGGTCTTTTTTTTTTCCTCCACAAAAAGAAGGCTGTTACATAGAATATGTGCAATACAGTGGCATCAGGTATTTTGCTCTCTGGAGGATATGCATTAAATTTAGATTTTTTAAATCTAATGCTGTGTATTGAAAGGAATGCGATCCTACTGGGACAAAATTACAAACAAACTTTTCAAAACTGTATTAAAACATCTGTTTTCCTGGACTTGGTGAGCGGTGGGCAAGAACAAAATAATGGTGCATGATCTTTGAACAGTGACAAACTTGTACATGAGGCGAGCAGATTCCAGAGAGCCACTAACCACAGTGTCCAGGGCAGTGCAGGGGCGGCCGGCAGCCTCCTCAGCAGGGTAAGAAATGGCCATTTCGCAGTTCCGAGGCCGTGTCCCGCTCTCGCTGCCCGCCGCCAGCCCCCGCCCTCCGCGCTGCCCGCCCCCTCAGGCCGCCATGTTCTCTGCCGCGCCTTCTCGGGCGGGCGGAAAATGGCCTCGGCCGCTCTCGGGGGGCTGGAGCCTGTCCCGGAGCCCCTGCTCGGGCCGGGCGCGGAGCCTTTGGCCGGGGCGGCGATTCGGGGCCCGGCCCCGCGTCCCTCTCGCTCCGCCCGGCCGGGGCCTCCCGGTGCCGCCCCCCGGCCTGAGGCGCTGCACCCGGCTGGGGGATGAGCGGGGCAGCGAAAGACGGCTGGGGAGCGAGGGAGTTCGCTTTTCCTCTTGGGGCAAACTAGCGGGGAGATAACCCGAGTTTTATTGTCTCCCACAGAAAAACTTCACTGAACTCTTGAGAAAGCCCACTGGGCAATATTTGCCCTTGTTAAGCCTTTCTTCCCAGAATACGCAGCGCTGGGGGCCTGAGTAGCTTTGCAGTAGGGCCCAGTGTCTGAGCCATGATGGGTCTTTTTAAAGAGAAGGTTACAGGTTTAAGTTCCCCTATCAAAAGCAATTAATTTGAAAAAAACTCTTGAGTTGAAAAATAACATGGAAGAAAAAGCAGAGGAAAAAGCCAAAAATTGAAACGTTGAGGAAAAACACAATCTTCATTATAGTTTAAATCTGATAATTAATAGCTTTGTTTGTCTGTAGGATGTAATTCGAAAGGTAAATATCTTTGTTAGTTACGCTTTGGGAATTCCAGTTAAACTAATGGTCCTGATAGATACAAAAAAAAAGAGACCTCTTTGCAGAAGGTGCAGCAATGTTAAGAATGGAAAGGGACACCATTCAGAAGTGGACAGGAGAAAAAGGGCTGCAAACATCTTTCTGAAACTCCTGGCAGGTAAATAACTTCTGGACTTCTGGTATCAGCATGTTTTAAGATTTTAATTATTCTGATCAGCTCATGTGATACAGGATTAATTTTTGACTTGAAGGTATTTCAAGAAAGATGTCTTGCAGCTTAAGACAAAAAGCTGCCTTCACAAGGGCACTGGAATGATTTTAATTACATTTATTGGATTGGGTTTTTGTAGCAGTGATTCAGAAACCAAATCAGTGAATGAAAGAGGTGTTGTCAATGACACAAGTTTTGAAGTTTGCAGTCATAATTCCAAGGGAGGATGTGACACTGGGCATCATAGTAGCCAGGGATCTGGTCTAATGTGACAGCTGGTGGCAAAAGGAAATAAAAGACACTTTGTAATACATGATCCTAAACCTCCGCAGGTCATAGGACCAATTTAATTTTAGTTTGGTTTTTTTTTCATTTTAAGAAGTTAGTTTATGATCTGTCAGTAGTACTTGAGTGTCAGGTCTGGGGAATTCTGTGCATAAAAGTTTATTCCTTTGGCTTATATTAGTAGCTGACTGTTTTTTGCTAGGATTGCATTTCCTTTAGTGAAAATGTATAGTTTGTACATTTATTTGTGTTACCACAGAACATGGTCCTGCTATTTGTTCACTGAATGTATTTGAGCAGATTAATGAACAATAACCATCTCTTGGAGTACTTGAAATACAGGCATCACTTTCATGCCTTCAAAATTTATATCATGACAAGCATTTGCTTAACCCCTACTATAAAATCTGAGGACAAGCTTTTAAACTAGGTTTTCACAATCAGTGAAATAGCAAGGGGGTCATGCTAGACTGAGTTTTTCAAATATCAACGAGAAATCTGTAGAACTGAATATGGATGATGTTCTGCCACTAGTGGGGTGGGTTTTCTGATTTTTGTTACACTGTTAAAAATCCTGAAGATTAGAGTTGTAAGTTAAAGTATCAAGCCAAGACAGCATAAAGCAAATGTATATACCATTTATGATTTTTTAAAAAATAGCTTCTTGCCGAATACTCATACAAGTTATTTAATCTTGATTGACTAAGATTTTATATTTTAATTTGGACACAAGGCTATTTTAAAAATATATGTATATATAAGATAATTATTATTATCTTATCTTTTTGCTTTAAGAAAAAAAAGAGGGGTCCTGAAATCATAAAGCAAAACTCAGTGAAACAGTCTATAAAAAAAAAACCCAATTATGATTTTTTGTTGCCTTCCTACTTTGAATATCTCCTCTGAAAATCTGTTCCTTGCCATGTTTTTCTCCTGTAACATGTTNTAAGTGATCCAACTGCACACCTCTGTCACGGTGCATGAGGGATCTGAGTGTTTTGGGGCACATGCAAATGCTTCTATTTTTTCTCACAGTCTGTCAGGGATGCTTACTATTTCATTTCAAGATATATTATTTGCCACATAAAATGTTTCGGCTTTCTGATTTTGTATCATTTGCTTGCAACGTCCTTGCCCTGTGATACTTAACTGGAAAATGTTTTGAGATACCTCAGTTGTGAAATTTAAATCATTATTAGAAGGTGATTTCCAGCACTTCTCTTCTTCTTGCAGAGTTATTGATGGCTTGGAGACCCTGGATGAGCTGGAGAAGCTGCCCGTGAATGAGAAAACCTACCGACCTCTTAATGATGTTCGCATTAAAGACATTACAATTCATGCCAACCCCTTTGCTCTGTAGCCACAGAATGCCTCAACACATTCTTCAGAGACTGGTCAGATAATTCCCAGATTGTGGGGTTTAAAGAGCCATCAAAAAGGGTTACTTCAGCTGGATCATATACTTTGCCCATTGAATGCAGAATTTTCAGGAGTTGTGACATTGTTTGGGATTTGTCACAGAGAAGTGTTGTGCTTCAGAAGCCAGTTTTTCCAGAGCATCTTCCGGGATTTTGATTTTTAAACACTGTTTTTATATTTGTAAAATAAAAAAAAAATCTTTATCTTTTTTCCTAATCTTTGGTTTTTGCTTTATCTTTCTGAGTGATATTATGTTAAAAAATATCCTTTGCTATAATTTCATGCTACCAGTTTTATGAAACTTTCTCATATAAATTGTAATCTTCCTTACTCATTTTTCTCAGAAGAGTAAAGTAAGATAAGCAATTTTTTTCCATTAGGTGAGAACAATGTCATAAATAGATGAAAACTTTCCTTCCTAGCAGATTAAAGAAAACATTTAGAGGAGTGCCTGCTCTTGTACTGCTGTGTTGGATGATAACCTCTTCAGCCTCCCCAGAAGGTAGATGGGAGCAATTTCTTCTGCTTCTGGCACAGCACCGTTGGTATGAAAGAGTAAGTATTTCTGTCCTTACATAGCTGTTGATTGAAACTAAGTAACATGGACTGTAACTTGTTTTTCTTAACTTTGTTGCACAAAAACTAGGGGGTACACACGACAAAGGGCGCTGTCAGAAAGGCTGTGGGCACACGATGTTGAACAGAGAGAGATAAGATAAGAGAGATAAGAGAGCCATTTTGGATTTCTTCCCTCAGTCCTCTTTCCACTCAGTGAGCAAAGCCCATTCTTTTATATATACTGTGTAATCCTTGGGAGGCCAAAGGTCCAGCTGACTTGCAGTCTGCTTCAGACCATTATTTCCCATTTTGGGCTTGGCCTCTTCAAATAATGAGAACTCATTTGCAAGAGAAAGATGAAGATGCCGGGTACAGATTACTGAGGCGTTAATGAGCAGAGCTAATCAATACCTGCTCGATGGGACAGAGTTTCTATATTCTTCATGGAACGTTGCTTCAAGCTCACAGCTCGTGTTCCAGACTTAATATATTTAGTGTAATACTTCGGTCGGTCAAGTGAAGGATTTTATTCTTTTAGCTCTGTGCTCTGTCTCTTCCCTATAATCAGCAGCAGTCCAAAGTAGGCAGGAGCCTTGACTGACACTACTGCCATGCGGGAGGAAGGACAAACTGGGAAATTTCCTACAGTGCAAAGGAACTCTAAGTAATTAATAATTTAAAACTGCACTGGACTGGAAACCATTTCGGGTCTTTTTTTTTTCCTCCACAAAAAGAAGGCTGTTACATAGAATATGTGCAATACAGTGGCATCAGGTATTTTGCTCTCTGGAGGATATGCATTAAATTTAGATTTTTTAAATCTAATGCTGTGTATTGAAAGGAATGCGATCCTACTGGGACAAAATTACAAACAAACTTTTCAAAACTGTATTAAAACATCTGTTTTCCTGGACTTGGTGAGCGGTGGGCAAGAACAAAATAATGGTGCATGATCTTTGAACAGTGACAAACTTGTACATGAGGCGAGCAGATTCCAGAGAGCCACTAACCACAGTGTCCAGGGCAGTGCAGGGGCGGCCGGCAGCCTCCTCAGCAGGGTAAGAAATGGCCATTTCGCAGTTCCGAGGCCGTGTCCCGCTCTCGCTGCCCGCCGCCAGCCCCCGCCCTCCGCGCTGCCCGCCCCCTCAGGCCGCCATGTTCTCTGCCGCGCCTTCTCGGGCGGGCGGAAAATGGCCTCGGCCGCTCTCGGGGGGCTGGAGCCTGTCCCGGAGCCCCTGCTCGGGCCGGGCGCGGAGCCTTTGGCCGGGGCGGCGATTCGGGGCCCGGCCCCGCGTCCCTCTCGCTCCGCCCGGCCGGGGCCTCCCGGTGCCGCCCCCCGGCCTGAGGCGCTGCACCCGGCTGGGGGATGAGCGGGGCAGCGAAAGACGGCTGGGGAGCGAGGGAGTTCGCTTTTCCTCTTGGGGCAAACTAGCGGGGAGATAACCCGAGTTTTATTGTCTCCCACAGAAAAACTTCACTGAACTCTTGAGAAAGCCCACTGGGCAATATTTGCCCTTGTTAAGCCTTTCTTCCCAGAATACGCAGCGCTGGGGGCCTGAGTAGCTTTGCAGTAGGGCCCAGTGTCTGAGCCATGATGGGTCTTTTTAAAGAGAAGGTTACAGGTTTAAGTTCCCCTATCAAAAGCAATTAATTTGAAAAAAACTCTTGAGTTGAAAAATAACATGGAAGAAAAAGCAGAGGAAAAAGCCAAAAATTGAAACGTTGAGGAAAAACACAATCTTCATTATAGTTTAAATCTGATAATTAATAGCTTTGTTTGTCTGTAGGATGTAATTCGAAAGGTAAATATCTTTGTTAGTTACGCTTTGGGAATTCCAGTTAAACTAATGGTCCTGATAGATACAAAAAAAAAGAGACCTCTTTGCAGAAGGTGCAGCAATGTTAAGAATGGAAAGGGACACCATTCAGAAGTGGACAGGAGAAAAAGGGCTGCAAACATCTTTCTGAAACTCCTGGCAGGTAAATAACTTCTGGACTTCTGGTATCAGCATGTTTTAAGATTTTAATTATTCTGATCAGCTCATGTGATACAGGATTAATTTTTGACTTGAAGGTATTTCAAGAAAGATGTCTTGCAGCTTAAGACAAAAAGCTGCCTTCACAAGGGCACTGGAATGATTTTAATTACATTTATTGGATTGGGTTTTTGTAGCAGTGATTCAGAAACCAAATCAGTGAATGAAAGAGGTGTTGTCAATGACACAAGTTTTGAAGTTTGCAGTCATAATTCCAAGGGAGGATGTGACACTGGGCATCATAGTAGCCAGGGATCTGGTCTAATGTGACAGCTGGTGGCAAAAGGAAATAAAAGACACTTTGTAATACATGATCCTAAACCTCCGCAGGTCATAGGACCAATTTAATTTTAGTTTGGTTTTTTTTTCATTTTAAGAAGTTAGTTTATGATCTGTCAGTAGTACTTGAGTGTCAGGTCTGGGGAATTCTGTGCATAAAAGTTTATTCCTTTGGCTTATATTAGTAGCTGACTGTTTTTTGCTAGGATTGCATTTCCTTTAGTGAAAATGTATAGTTTGTACATTTATTTGTGTTACCACAGAACATGGTCCTGCTATTTGTTCACTGAATGTATTTGAGCAGATTAATGAACAATAACCATCTCTTGGAGTACTTGAAATACAGGCATCACTTTCATGCCTTCAAAATTTATATCATGACAAGCATTTGCTTAACCCCTACTATAAAATCTGAGGACAAGCTTTTAAACTAGGTTTTCACAATCAGTGAAATAGCAAGGGGGTCATGCTAGACTGAGTTTTTCAAATATCAACGAGAAATCTGTAGAACTGAATATGGATGATGTTCTGCCACTAGTGGGGTGGGTTTTCTGATTTTTGTTACACTGTTAAAAATCCTGAAGATTAGAGTTGTAAGTTAAAGTATCAAGCCAAGACAGCATAAAGCAAATGTATATACCATTTATGATTTTTTAAAAAATAGCTTCTTGCCGAATACTCATACAAGTTATTTAATCTTGATTGACTAAGATTTTATATTTTAATTTGGACACAAGGCTATTTTAAAAATATATGTATATATAAGAGAATTATTATTATCTTATCTTTTTGCTTTAAGAAAAAAAAGAGGGGTCCTGAAATCATAAAGCAAAACTCAGTGAAACAGTCTATAAAAAAAAAACCCAATTATGATTTTTTGTTGCCTTCCTACTTTGAATATCTCCTCTGAAAATCTGTTCCTTGCCATGTTTTTCTCCTGTAACATGTTTTTCTCTCTGTGCCCTGTGAATTTCCAGGGACTGAATTTGAAATTGTTCCTGCTGACTGTTTGTGGCCTGGTGTGTATCGCAGTGCCTGAGTATCTCCCTGCTGAATGAATTGTTTTTCTGACCTGAATTCACTTGAGTTTATTGACTGGCTGCAGGATCTTGGTGCTGTTCCAGAAGATCCATTGAAGGAAAAGGTGCAGGAATGCAGAGGATGATGCAGAGGGTCATCTGATCTGTCAGAGATGTACTAAGTGCAAGATGCATAGAATATTTTTCAGACTTCATTAATTTTTTAGATAGATGTGGTGGGTTGACCCTGGCTGGGTGAGAGATGCCCAACAAACCCACTCTGTCACTGCCCTCTGCAGCTGGACTGGGGAGAAAAAAATGTAACAAAAGGTTCATGAATTGAGATCAGGGAGAGATCACTCAGCCAACACCATCTCAGGCACAAGAGACTCATCTTGGGGATATGAACTGAATGTATTACCAGTCAAAAACAGAGTATGATACTGAAAAGTAAAATCTTAAAAGCATCATCCTCCCATTCCTCCCTCCTTCCCAGGCAGTGCAGAGAGTTCAGTTCATCACAAGTTGTTTCTGCCCCTGCTCAGGGAGAAGAGTCCATTCCCGGCTCCACCAGGGGTCCCTCCCACAGGAGACAGTTCTCCGTGAACTCCTCCAGCATGGGTCCCATTCCATGGGGTGCAGTCCTTCAGGCACAGCCTGTTCCAGCACAGCTTCCCCACAGGATCACAAGTCTACCAGAAAGCTGCTCCAGTGTGGTCTCCTCTCTACAGCTCCCTGCCTGCAGGTCTCCCCTGGTCTCACAGCCTCCTTCAGGCATCCCCCTTCCCCCATGTGGTGTCCTCCATGGGCTGCAGGTGGATCTCTGCATCCCTGTGGTCCTCCATGGGCTGCAGGGGCACAGCTGCCTCACCGTGGGCTGCAGGGGAATCTCGGCTCTGGTGTCTGGAGCACCTCCTGCTCCTCCTTCTCTGCTGACCTTGGTGTCTGCAGAGCTGTTCCTCTCTTCTCTTCCTCACATTGTCACCCTTCTCTGCATGCAATTACAACTGTGCCATAACTTTTTTTGCTTCCTAAGTATGTTATCACAGAAGTGTCCACACCGTCTCTGATTGGCCAGCCTTGGCCACTGGCAGGGCTGGCCTGCAGCTGCCTCTGTCCTAGAGCCAGCTGGCACTGGCTCTGTGGGACATGGGGGACACTTCTGGCAGCTCCTCTCAAAAGCCAACCCTGTAGTCCCCCCCAGCTACCAAAACCTGGCCACACACACGCAATACATTAAGTTCTTTTAATGTAAGATCTGAGGGAGCTTTTAGAATTATTTTTTTTCCTTTAGGGGTGGGGTTATTTTCTTTCTGTAGAACTTGGTTATATTTCTTGTTTATTTTTCCCTGTAAATGTGCCTTGATGAGAGTTGTCCAGTAATAGTTCTTCAAGTAGGTATTTAAACAAGAATAGTCTAGAATAGCTTCTATTTGTGTTTGCTTTGCTTTTTTGATAGCATACATAAATACCATGGGGAGGTAGATGGGGCTTTTAATTTCTAAGAACAAAAATAAGGTATAAAGTATGTTTTCATAATTGATATATGAAATTTTAGTCTTTTTTATGCATAGATGAACCTTTGATTATATTATCAGCATGTACTAAAAAAGTACCTTTTCTAAAAAGGTTGCCATAGCTATAAACACTGTATATCCGAGTATTCTTAGTTAAAAGTAGTTGCTGGTCTAATCACTCTTCTAATCACTGTTCGGTCCCATCTTTTCAAAAAAGGCAAACATGTAGCTGTGAAAAAAATCAAATATTATGGCAGCTACTCCAAAGAAGCTTAGGAAGTCCTAGTGCTGGAATATGTAAAGGCACTGGATCCTGGCAATACACAGTGAGTACACAAAGCCACCTGTACTTTGTTTTGGCTTTAGGATTTCTGTGATGTCACTTTCTATAGTAGGGGGTGTCTCAGCATTAATGCTACTATTGCAGATCCTGTTATGTTCCTGCCTTTATGGTCACTGTGTCCAGATGCTGGAGTGGTTTGAGTACCACAGACATGTTTGCATTGGTTTTGAGCTCCTGGGGCTCAGCACCTTTGCCTGCAGAGATGAAAGCTGTGGGTGTGCAGTATTTGATGATGAGTTTCAGACACGTTGGTGCCCACAGGCCAGTACAGAGCTCGGGCAGTTACCCATGGCCAGCAGCAGCCTGTTAGGCTGACCTCTCATTTGAGGTGTTTCACACACTGCTGAGCTGCACTCAAGCAGCACAACACTCTTCCTTGAGCTCTTGGACTGTTTTGGGGCCTGTATCAAACAAGAGCCTTCTGAATCCTTTCACAGCACTGGGATAGTCACAGCCATGAGGTGTTTGGAGTGTACAGTGTATTCTCATGGAATACTGCCTTGGAGCAGCACTACTTCCTGTAAGTTGCTGTGAACCCGAGAATGATGCAGTGTCTGTAGTACTCCTCAGGTGGGTGAAAATATGCTGGAGAGGCAGGGACTAAGGGGAATGATTCGTGCAAGAACGTCAGCTGCCTTTCCCCAAGGTGCCAAATGGAAGAGAGATGTAGGCACAAGGGAACAGTATGAGCACATTTCTGCAGATTGCTTTCAGTCAACATTTTGGCAGCAGCTTGGTGTGAAGGATCACCATCTTAACATTTGTAATTTACAAGCCATGCTAGTAACAGATACAGCTTCATCTGTCACCATCAGCAAATTCAAATACTCAACTTTGTCATCCTGACAGTGTTGCTGAAACTTAAGATTCATCAAAAAAGTAAAAAACCAAAAAAAATACTATCAAGGGGAAAAAGCCTCAAGGGATAAAACTTAGTACACTCTAACTTACTTTAGGAAACAGACTACTACAGCTCTTTTTCCTTAATCTGAAACAGATTATTGGTTGAAAGGTATGGTGAAAAATAGTTGTTGGTAACTTCCTCTAACAATGAACAAAAATGTCTTTCTGGCTTTCCCTTCAGAGCCATGGCAATGACCTGGGGCCTTTGCCATATAACATGATAAGAAAAGGCAGGTAATTATATTTTTATATATCTGGACTGCTGTAGTGTAATTTAAATATTTTCAGATTGGGTTTAAGAGCCAGGCCTCCCTTTGCTGTTTGACAAGCTGGCCACTCTTATGGAATATTCTCAGATCAGATCCCAAGTTAGAACACACATGATGGTAAACTTCTACTGCAGGGACAAAACAGAATATTTGAGTAAGAAATACAGTCTGTTTGGCTAAGGAAACAAAAATTTCTCTGTCATGGACAGCTCGATGGGGATGAACAAAATCCTGGTGGCAGATACATCCTGATAAGTAAGCCACTACAGGTAAGATGTGACAGGGAAAATGCCTTTGAGGACAGAAACTTTAAGTGTAATTGTAAGATTAAAAACCAAACATTTTTTGTTTTCATGAAAGAATTCATGACATGCCAGGATTTTGACCACAAGAATCTCTGTGACATGGTTCAAAAGATGCTGGAGTGTGTCCCAAACAAGCACTGCTCTTGTGGTACAGTGCTTTCTTTTCTCCATTGAAAGACAGAAAGAGGGCACAGGCTCCTGCAGCTAAGCAGGCTGAGTCACAGGGACCAAAGAAACTTAAACACCATTGACTTCTGGTTTGGGTATGCTGTAAGTGCCTTTACTTTTTAGTATAACTTCCTGGATATTTACCAAATGTTGACATAAAATTTATTATACAGATGAACTTGGTTTTCAAACTGATGGGACATTAGCACTTTTAATGTGGAAAAGAGCACCCTAACAGCAAGAAATTATTTTAATTACATTTTATTCAACAGTCCTTGAATTAGGCAAAAGACTGTAGTGTCACTGGTGCTTTCTTTTCAGATAAGGAGCAGAGACAGCCCTTGGCAGTAAGTGTAAGGATGGCCTTTATTTGCTTTTAAAAAAAAAAAAGTTACAAAGTAAGGAAGATCACTGTAGTATTGAACAGATTGCATTGTGATGACGAATTTTTTCATTTATTTTAGTAGGTGTACTCTGGTTACCAGTTTTTCAGTTAATGCTCACTGTTAGCTTGCAACAGTATAGACTTCACCTTTTTTTTCCCCAATCTTTCTGTCCTGAGAATTTCCATTAGGCAATAAAGTTTCAGGGAGCAAGTAAGCTGTTTGGTTTAGCATGTGAGCTGCCAGCATAAAAGAATCTCTAAACTTCAAGGGGGAGGGGTGGAGTTTTGGCTACCTTAGGTTGCAGCAGCTGTGCATTTACAGAGCAGCACAAAGCAGCTGCTCCCCTGCCCCAGCCCTGCCAGCAGCAGCACCTGGCTCCAAAAAACTGGTGGGCAGCTCTCTGTGGAACAGCACTGCTTGTACTTCCATGAGGGAAAGGGGAAAAGAAGGCACCCCCAGAGATGCAAGGCCACCTGACAGCCCCTCAGGAATACAGGCCACCAGCTGTGACAGCCAGCAGGCTCAGAGATGCCACTCTTCATGCCCCACCACACTCATCAATTGCTGCCACCACAACAGCTTCTTTCTAGCAGTGGGGCAACCCACCTTCCCCAGGAGTTGGAACAGAAGATTGCTTTATGCTGGAAGTCTGGTAAAGGGATGACAAAGTACTTGGGGACATGGACAGCCACCTATGATGGGGGCTGTTTGGTGGTACAGACTGCAGTGCCACACAAACAATGGCCTCTTCACCTGGGAGGCTTTTTTACAGTTTAATTTGCAAGCAGAACTGCCCTAAGTCTCATTCACCATATCACATCTACTCCAATACAGACAGAAATCCCAACAGATGAAGTGGATTTCACCATGGAAGGCCTTAAATTACATTATTACAGTAGAAAATACAGGAGGTAGAAGATAACAGAAAGGACAAATGCAGGTTAAGAGTCAAATCTAACAGCTCCTGTAAGCTACTTGAACATGGTTTTAAAAACTAAATCCAGTATTTTATTAACTATAGAAAACAGTTAAAATAAATTGACATGAGAGCCCTTATATCATGCTTGATACAGGGAGGTAGGATGTAAGAATCAGAAGGACACATGAGACATGACACTTATCTACAGCTCCTGTTTGCTTTACTGAGGCCAGAGTTTCACAGGTCAGTCACCCTCTTCAGCTTCAGACTCCGACTCTGCAACAGAGAGACCTCGTCAGCAGCCTGCCCTTGGCTCAGCCCCATCCCGAGCTCAGCTGCTGCCCTGCCTCCTGCACAACAGCTGCTGTTGGATCCACATGGATTGCACTAGCAAGCTTCCAGCCAGGACCAGGGGAGGGGGCACACTAGTCTCAGGGGGGCAGTTAACATCCCCCCACTCCAAACCACAGCATTATTGCATTAGGGTTCCCACAATGAACAGGCTCCACTTAGGGACTAAGCTGCTGCTTACCTTCTTCAGCATTCTTGAGCCATTCCACAAACTTCTTCATCTGCTCCAGAAAAACACTCTTTCCTTTCGCAAGATGCGCATCCTTATACCACTTGAGAATGGGTTCTTCACTCAGAACTTCAGCTGTAAAGATGGGCAAGAGCAGTATTAACACAGCAAACTGCTGAGAACCTGACTGGCAGCCTTTGCTTCCTCCCCTAAAAGCAGCATCACATACTCCTCTGGGTACAGCTGGACAGACCTGCACTAGGAGTGCCTTCAGTTTTGAAATTCTAAGCACCAGGCATTTTGGAGAGTTCTTCATGCTGGGAGTTTCCTCAGTGCTGTTTCTAGGAGCTGCAATTTCACTCCCACTAACAGTCTGGAGTGTTTCAGAGTTATTTGAGATGGCATACACTCAGGAAAGGCTCAGTTAACAGCTAAGAACAGATGCAAATTCTTTTAAAGTCCAAAGTACACTACAGAAGTGTTTACATGTTTTTTTAAATTTTGCAAGTACAATAAAATCTTCAGTTTAACAAGCTTCCACAGGTGCACAGTTGTGTTTTTCAGTGACACCTTTTATCAGACACTTAAAAAGAGCCTAGAGCAGCCCAGAACACATTGGTGGTCTCAATCTCTGGCTACTCATAGTTGATGTTAAGAGAACTAAGAAGAACACACTGTCATGGAACTTAACAAAATGCCTTAAAAATCTAAATTTAGCTTTGTTTAACAACTCTTAAGCCGATCTACTGTAGACAGGCAGGTACTTTTGTTTTGCACTTCCCCACTTGCCAAACACCAGCCACATGCACCTCTGCATTTTTACAAACAGAAGGTAGAAAATTCTTCAGCTCACGAAGTGCAATGTTGTAGCGCTGATCTTCCCTGAAGAATTTATAAGAACTGAAGCATTCTGTTTCAGCAGCTTTAAGAAACCCAACCAACCAACCAACTGAAACCAACCCCTCCAAAAACTCAAAACCCCTGAAAGTACAACCCCACAGAAGCTACCTTTGTAGAAGAGCACCACTATTTTCTGGAAGGCCTTCATGAAGTGAATGTTGTCATAACAATACTCTTGAATCTTCAACAGAAGAGTCAGCTCTGACTGACCTTGGGTGGTGAAGGCAGCAAGTAGAGGGCTGTATTGCTGTAACAAGAACAACAAATTGGCACACACAGGGCACTTCACATTTACCACCTGACTAAAGCTGGTTTTGCAGTTTACATCAGCCACCGCTTAGAAATTTGCAACCACCGCCCCACCCCAAGCAGCTCCGCAGCAGTCACTGCCTCTGCCTCAGGCCCTTGGCCTGTAATACCCCTCACAAGGGGGCAAATTCCCCATCTCATGCTGTCTCTACACCAGCAGGGTTGTAGCCTTTAACATTTAAAAGGGAGCTGCAGACAGGAGAACCTACCCAAGGGGTGCAAAAGTCCCTACTGGTTACAATACCTTCAAATGCTTAATGGCTTGCTCTGCTACCAGCTCCTCCTTTTTGTTCCACTCCACTGTGCTCATTACACTTGACCAGATTATGGCAACCACAGTTTGTTCTGAGATGTTGTTTTTCTTCATCTCCTCCTTCACATACAAGATGATCTGCCAGGCGGAGTTAAGAGTCAGCACAACGGCCACATATGGCACTAAGCTAAATTAAAACTTCTATTTTCAAGGTAACCCAGAAGGTTTCAGAATGACAACCAACCTCCCTGATCATACAGCAGGATTCAGGACATTGAGGAAAGACCACAAAACTAATACCAACCCCCTCAGTCCTAATTTTAATTCCTGGTGAGAGCTAAATTCAGTATGAAAGAGAGGCACAGAAAGACAGAAAGCACCTCCGCTTTGTCTACAAACACTTACATCCTTGAATGGATCTCCCCGTGACATCTGCTCCTGCAGTTCTTTCTGCAGCTCCTTCCGAGCTCCTATAGATTGCTGGTTCCGAACATACTCAGAAAGTTCTTTTAGTCCCGCTTCAGTGAAGTACTTGGAGAAGTGTTCAACACTTTGTTTGTTGGCTGGGAAGAGTTCCTGAAAACAAAGTTTACAACTCCTTTGAAAAAAAAGTGTGTTGAGTACTTTGCTGGCAAATGCTGTTCACTAAACTGGCTCATGTAGCAGCAGAGAAGTTCCAGTGGTACTCACCATGAGCCTGTTGTCCATGTTTACTTTGCGAAGACTGACAGCCACTGCATTGATATCTTTCTCATTTATCCATGATTTGAACAGTTTGACTGCAAAAGCTGCAGAAACACCTGTGAACAGGAATAGTTCTATTGTTAGTGAAACTCAAAACACAGGGAATCATAAGGCCTGAGTGCAGGGTACCTCGTTTGTCAGACTGTGTTCAGAGCAGCAGCTGTACTTCCAAGCAACCCCAGCACAGTCTGCAGTACCTCTCTCTGCCCAAGCAAACTGTGGCCTCCAGCACACTGGACTTTTCCTACCACTCATTAGCACCAACTCTTCCCTGTACTAAACTCAACTCTTGCTGCAATTTAGGAAGCAACCCAAAGACATGACACATCCTAAGACATTTTGCATCCTAAAAGGTCCTTCCCCAAATACAGTAGTGTCTTCATGGGCAACACTACTGACAGCAGCCCCCAGTGTCATGCAGGGAAGTCCTACACTCAAGCTTTCTCAAGAAACTAATTTTTTTAATAACAAGATCTTTCAGGTTGTGGGGCATCACATTTACCTTTACTAATCCTGTAATCAGTCTATCACCAGAGGAAGCTCGTGAGCTGCAAGGATGTACTGTCATCACAATTTCCACCTGTCATGGTTCTGTCTCCCCTTCCTAAAGGAGGAGCTGGGCCACACTTACCTTCTTTCACCAAGTTCTCATTGTAGAGACTGTTGAGAATTGATGCATTGAGTGTCCCGTTGGCAAGCAGAATACCCGTCAGCATGGCCAGTTTGTTCCGCTCAGATTCTGAGAACCCTTTCAGGAACAGCAGCAACTGTGGGACAAGTAAGAGGAGCTGCACAGAACTGCCATTTCTCACTAAACTTTGGCCAGTACCTCTGTGTTAAACACTTTTGTTTCATCAAGCTATTCAACCAGCAGAAGCACTAGTCACTGCCAGTCATGCAAACTAGCCATTCTTCTATAAACAACTTACAAGGGTTGTATTTTAATAATCAATTATATGATGTAACCCTTCTACAAAGTGATTAATAAGCACAATGTGAAGGTTTACTTGTCTGCTGATAAAAAACCCACTCCATACCTTTTTGACTTCATCTTCAAAGCCTTTCTCCAGGTACTTGTAACGCCTGATTAGTTTGTTAAAAACCTAAAAAGATACAGAGTACATTATCTTTTGCTCTGAACTATCGTTTGATTAGAGTTTTAAAAAACTAAGTTCATTGAAGTACGTCTGAACTCTACAGAGAGCAGCTTGGAACACCTCTACCACTTCCAGTATGCTTCTTAAATGCATTATTATTATTATGCTTCTTCATGCATTATTTTTACCTAAACTTAAAACTACACAAACTTTTAATTTTTGGCCATTAAACAGCTTTAAGTTAAATTGTCCTTATTTGAGAACTAACCTGAGCAAATGCTTGCATGGTTTCTAGGTCTTCCTGTGCTGCAAACACACAGACGTTTGTGCGTGTCATGTCGTCTGCCAGGGTCCCACCTGGGGCTGGAGGAGGATTTCAGCATTAGTAGTGTTATTCCCAGTGAGAGCACTGTACAGTCTCCACAGCAGAACTTCAACACCCCCAGCATGCAACATGTTGTCCTTTCATGATGAACTGAATGACTGGATCACTGGAGACATCCCTACATTTCCATCCGTTCCACTGCTGCACCAGAACTCTAAAATCAGGAGCTTAGATTTGAACATTTAAATATTCTGGCCTCCTACTGCTCAGGGGATTGGCAACACATCTCGTTTACACACAAATAAGTTAACGTGGCCATAGGAGCTCCTCTCCCCTTAAAGGAAGCCACTGAAGCTGCTTAATTCCAGCAAGCGTCTTTTTAGTGTCTGCTGCAATAGTGCTGCTTCGTGCCTTTTGCGTGACAGTCACAACAGCAGACTGAAACATGTAGAGACACATTCAAAATTCAGTGCCCCAGAGAGGAGCTTGAAACTTCAGTTATTTAGGCTGCTTCACTAATGAAGGTGCATTCAGGTCACCAGCTTCAGTGCCAGAACACCTCACTGATTTCTATGCCATCCTCATACAGTGGAGATCCTTTTGTTAATGACTTTAAAACCAGAGATGAATATTTATGGTAATAATATTAAAAGCTGGTAAGACAACAGGATGTCAGTTTTTATTCTGGACTCATCTGACTGAAGATCAAAGCTGGTCTTCTTAGCTACCTCTTATAGAGAGGGAGTTGAGTAAACCACCCATATCACCATTAATGCAACAATGCCTTTTTCTCTTCCCTTTTAGCCTCATTCCTAGAAGGAACACTTTCTAACACAGTTAGACTGTGTTAAAACTGTTCAGACTCTTGAATGTAAACCCACATATTCTAAGAATTACAGTATGTGCTTACCTGGTTGGTGAGCATCTGCTCCTCAGTGTGCATACGAGTTTACAAGACACTCATCACATTTCACTTCCTCAGTTCCTGTGTTTTTTCTGACTCGACCACCCTCTCGTTTCTCACTCCCTGACATCTGCTAGAGCCCATGACCTCACTATTGTCAACAACAAATCATTTATAACAGCATGTCCAAGACCGAGCACTTCAGATTCTTCTGTAAACAAGTTTCCTTTCCAAAATAACAGGGCAGGATGCACAAAGCACAGGATCATGTCAGAATTTTCCTGAGCAACTACTGGTCTTATTACCACAGACCACACACTTGAAACAAGTATTCATGCATCTCTCATCATTATAAGTGAACTTGACTAGAGCAAAGATCTACTCCTGGTAAAAAAACCCAACCAACAAAAACTAGCCAAACACAAAACCAACCACACCCTCCACACCTAAAAATCCAAAGTACTTTCTTTTAAGCAGAGTTTCTACCATCTACACTTCGAGGAATGCAAACAGACTCAAGTAAAACTGAGGCAGGTTATACAGAGTATTTCTGCAGTAACTGTTTAGTCACCAGATGGTCAGGTAGTTTACCACAGATTAACTCAAATTCCATTCTACACCATCCCTGGGTTCTGTAGCAGAGTTTTTACACTGGAAGAAAACACCTTTGCAGAGTGAAGTCAATGAATCTGACAGCAGCCACACCAAAGGACTTACCCAGCATTCCACCGGCCACCAGGATGTCAAAAAGTGTTTCTGCATAGCGGCGATAATCAAGTTTTGCACCAGAAGCATCAAGAAACTTTGCTACTGCCTCCAAGTCAGTGCCAGTTTCAGTTAAACCTTGAATAATACAGTCCTGGAACTGAGTAGGGTCAAACCTCTCTTTTTCATCTGTAAAGTAAAAGTGTTGAAATAAGATTTCCATGAAGAGTTCTTTGTGATGATCATTACTTGGCTCTAATAAAGCTTACCTGACTTCTCAATTTGATTCTTATACCCCTATTCTCATCTTAGATCACTCTTTCCCTCCAAAACCAGAGATTTAGCTCATGCTGGAAGGCAATTCTTAATACATGCACCTACAATTTTGTACATTTGACTCAATTACTCATGTTTCATCTCAGCTTGTTGGGCCTCTGTTTCGGATATTCTGTAATATTCTGACTGACAAACTGCATACCATTATCACATCAGTCACCTGGCAATTCACTTTTTGGCTATGAAGACCATCCCCTCCTCTTAACCTGGAGTTAAGTGAATTTGAGGCAATTCCTCAAGTGCCAGGGGGAAATGTATACATATGAGCTAAGTTAATGGACTGTAACTGCAGATTTATTTAGTATCCTTTGCTGTTGTTAAGCAGAAGACACACTTTGTCATACCCGAGACACATCAGTTGATCGTTGCCTTGTTTTTACTACAGGCATGGCATAGTCAACATGCAACAAATCCACCCATGTAACTAACAGAAAGTCTTAAAGAGAAGAGAGCTTCAATTTTCCTCATCTCAATTTGTCCTTAGATTACAGAAATCATGAGATGAAAAGTCTCCAAAGATAAGAGAACTCAACTGCAGATCTTATTTTGAGTGCTGTCTACAACAGCTTAGCCAATTCTGTTAGCAGCCTAGTATGGCAAACTGGTATCCAAGCATCAATGCAAGTACCAACACGTTAGTAAGAGCTGGTACAAGTGTGGAAATGCTGGACCAGTTATTTTCTAGGACAGATCCATGAAGCATATTGTTCAGAAGAGTTGCTTCAAAGTCGAACTACAGTTAAATGCTTAAAAAGAAACTAAATCCATGGCTGCTGCCATTTCATCCACTGGACAGACCACATCAAACTCTCATTCAAGAGATTCTCAAGCTGCTTTGACATTCATACAGGTTCTATAAATCAAAGTGTGCTTCTGCATGTACAGCATCACTAAAGCTGCCTGTTAGAGCTCGGACACTGCTGGGATACAAGTAAAACTGTACTGAGCAGATACCTTAAGAGCTGTTCCCACTTCCACCTTGTTGGGAAAAAGCTCCACCAAAATATTAAGTTACTCATCATACCTCTTTAGTCACTAACTCTTCTTATGGAAGTAACTGTGCATGTAGAGACAAGCCTTTGCATATCCCATGCTTTGGGGTTTTTTTGGATGTTGACTGGGGGATGCGTGGGTGGGTGGGTATGTGGGATTTTCTAGTGGGGATTTTCTGTCAATTTTTTAAAATTTAGAAGAGGACAGTGTAACTTTTATCCAGAGAATAAGACTGAAGTTTTTACTATGCTAGATGCTCCTTAGATGTGTGTATTAACCTGCAACATGTGTTGGAGCTCCCCTGTAGTTCTGGGGTACTAGATCCTTCTGCTTGCAGGCTAAATACACTCAAGATGGTTCTAGAATGACCATCTTTTAGGCCAAAGTTATCACAGCAAATCCAGTGACAATTCTGACTACCAAACATTATTTATTAATGCAGAGAACACTGCAGCACCCAGGGTCAGCCTCAAGACTGCATTTAGTGGGGCCCTGTGTGTAAGATTTATGGGGAGTGCATGAAGGCACTGGTTTGTTTACTGACAGAAACCGACGTTTTACCGTAGGCACAGCGCCGGTAGCCAGTCCTGGCAGCGGGCACGGCGCAGTAACTCACCTCTTTTTCTGGTTTTAAAACGCTGGCCCGATAGTGTCGGCTTCTGCGGCTTTTGATTATTCATAAAAGACACCCTGCAAGGAAGCAGAGACACCTCTAAGGACGCTGCGGGCAGGNAGCCGGGGCCCGCGCGGTGCCAGTGCCCGTGCCCGCGCCTCTCGCCCCTCGGCCCGGCCGCACGGCCCGAGCTGGCGCTGCCGCAGCTGCCGCCAGCGCTGCCGCGCTCCCGGTGCCGGTGCGGGGGAGGAAGAAGGGGAACACCTCCGCCCTCCCCTCGCCTCCACCGCGGCGCAGCGCGGTGCGGCCCTTACGGTCCCGGCTGTCGCAGCCAGCCCCCTCCCGCCCGCGCCCGTCTCCTCACCGACTTTAAGGCAGAGAGAAAACGCCCGAGCGGCCCGGAGCGGAGACGGGCAGGAACGGCAGCGAGGAGCAGCGGTAGAGAGAGCTCTACGAGCGGAACCGACGCCAGAGGAAGAAGGGAGGGCCGCGCTCAGCCCCGCCCCGCCCAAGAGGATGGAGGGAAGGGGCGGGCAACGGGGCGGGCTCTCTCGGGGCCGCCTCTCTCGGGGCCGCGTGTGCTGCCGGCCTGCTGGCTCCTGGGGCTCCCTGCCCCACCGAGCCCTACCAGGGGGTGGTCGCGCCCGGGACTCAGCGCCTGGTGCCCCACGCGCATCCCGGCCCTGCGGTGGAACCCGCTCAGCACCGCAGGGACACGTCCTGCCTGGCCTGGGCTGTGGCCCTCGGAGCGCAGCAGACAAGAAGTGCCGGGGGCAGCACCGGGACCTGCGATGCATCGAACTTCAATACCATACCTGCTGTGAATACTTGAACCTACATTTGCTCTTGCAGTTGTAATAATTTCTTCTTTCAGATCCTGGGTAACATACCCATATAAGCCCTTGACGTACTGTAGTCTGTGCAGACAGGACCATCGGTTACACGCTGCGTGCATCTGTCACGCAGCAAAGTCCCTGAGCTCCAGAAGTGCTGGCCTTCTCTGCTGCTGTTAAAACTCGGGTTCTTTTCGCTAGCAATCACCACAACAAGTGTCATCCTACCGTCAGGCTGTAGGGCAGTCTGTCTGTTAGCAGACACCATAAACACACCCACTGTGTGTGGTGGAGGCCCTTAAGTATTATGTAAAAAAGACAGGCTGCCAAACTCACACAGCAGCACAGAACTGGAGAACAACATGGGAAATACTCTCCGTGCTGCTGTAGAACAGGGGATGCAATTGCAGCTCAGCTCTTTGCTCCCCAAACCACCAAACTAACCTAGAGAACACAAACTTCCTTCTAGACCTTACGCAGCTGCAAATTTCCACCAGGTTTAAGTATAATGTTCCTGTGATTAAAGCTCTTGAAATGACCAGTTATCAGGTGTATGAATGGAACGAATCACTGGGCTGCAGGAGTGGAAAATGTGATCCTTCTTACTGTCAGCAGGAGCCAGATTTCCTCTCATACCTTTTTTGTTACTATTTCTTCCTTGAAACTCTACTGGTAATGGATCCCAGTGTCACAAAAGAGCAGGACAGTGCCTTACAAGTTTTATTCAAGAAACAGTTTTGCAGATTACAGTTAACAGCCCAATGAAATCCCCAAAATACTAACTTCAAAAATACCACATTTAGAGGAAGCATTTTCACCTTAATATTTGCAAATATTTGTCCATTAATTCTAAACCCAAGGCATGGATTAGTTTGGTGCTCATTCTAAAATGAGAACATTTGTCTAAATCACAGTTAATTAAAACGCCAAGAAGAAAAAACAGAAATTATAAAATCACATTTTAAGGAAAGGAAGAACAAAGAAATAATTGTTCCTACTGTCAGCTCCCTAAAGTCTTTGATATGACAAAACTGCAAAGCCTATTACCAGTTGAACTTTTCCTATTAGCTGTAGTTTCTTACACTTTAACAAGAGAAATGAACAGGAAAACTTTACCAATGTAAAGGAATAAGATATTTTTGTATCTACATATTTAGATTAAATGTGACTTATTTAAGGGTGTGTGCAGGTCACACTCTCTTCTACACTGTGCTAATTTAAGCCTGCACTGTCATCATTGAAATAAATGAAAATAAATTTGTGTTTATGTAAATTAGCACAGGATCTGAACTAATGCAGTACCTGTTGAGCATCTCCAGAGTTATTTCTTATGCTAGTGTTTTGGGTACAGAATGATGTCAAACACATTCTTACTGTTAATTTTATTGCTTTGAACCATCAACTATCAAAGTTGAATATTGATTTGTATGTATACCTGTGCTAGCTCAGCTCAGCCATTTCCTTTTCTCCCTCTCAGATACCTTTGCACTTGTTTTTCAGTCTCTTCTCCTCATGGGGAAATGCTCCATCAAGATTCGTACGGGTGCCATGGATCACTTTAAAACCTCCTTTCCTAAACAATGTCTGTCAGAGTGCCAGTTTGGCACAAGTGGGAGCTGCCACACCTGGGATGAGCTCCTACTGTCATGGTTCCCCTCTGGGCCCTCCCCTCCACCTTTCCCTCTTGGTCACCTGCTCTGCACACCTGCTGATGGTCGCCATGGGTAACCTCACCTCTGTTGGGAAAAAAGCCAGTACTGGGAGCCTGTCCTGCTGTTTAACCCTTCCTACTGCCAGTACACCTCCCTTGTGCCCTCTCCTCACCTAGAGAGGAGTGCCTCAGCTTTGTCCTGCTTCACCATTTTGCTGGAAAGAAGGGGCAAAACTGTGGGTAAGGTAGAGGAGGAGTGGTGATGACAAGGTGGTGAATAGCAGTGATTATATTGCAGCTGTGAGAAATGCCAGAATTGACAGTGGTTCAAAGAGATCTGATGATGTGAAGCAGGCCTGAGGTGGGCTGCCAGGAAGCAGAGCTAAACTGGTGTCTTGCTTGGGTGGTATTAATTAATATACTGGTGCCTAGAAATACTTGGCAGTATGTAATTTTAGAATCTGTTCTACTGAAATATTGATACATTGCCCATCACTAATTTGTTCAGTTTCTAGTTCTGATCTTTGGGATTTTCATATGCTGTAAGAACAGAAAAAAATAGATAACAACAGTTGAGACTCTCAAACTGGATGCAGAAGTGACAAAATGGTACTGTTTGTGATCTGCTCTTCACTGTAGATATGTTCAAAATTGCATGCAAATTCTTTGAATTTCTTGAGATAACTCCAGTGTAGCATGAAACTCATTAATGACAGGTCTTTTATTTGGCAGGACAAGAGAACTGGTACTTATATCCTGTTCTACAAAGATGGTATGGTATATATGTATGTGTGTGTGTGTAAATATTACAGTTCTAATTTCTTCTTGCAGGAATGCTTTCAGTCAGCAAGTGACTGAAGGAGTCATCTGGTGTTTGATCCTTAGGGAAGCAGTACTAATCTGTATCAGCAGCCCATGGCTTACGGGTTCCAGGTTTGTCTTTTGGAACCTGACATAAAATATAAAGAATCATTTTGCTAAGGGGAAAAAAACTTACTGTAATTCACAAATACATGATCCTTATCAGCTGTACAAATGTCACTGCACACACTTATCTCAATTTTCTCGTGTTATAAAAGGTTGGGAAATCAACCAAGTTGCCTCTAGTGAACAGTGGCATTCTTGTAACTGAACAGGTAATTAAGCCATATCTCAGTAGCACCGATGAGTTCTCAGCCTGAAAGGCTCAGGTTACAGGACCTGGCATACGAGGTTCCACTGTGCCATGCATTTTAATGAGATTGCATTGAATCATGGGGAGCATGATGTTTGCCTACAGTCCTGAGTGCATTTCTGGAGACAGTACATCATCTCCTCATGACTGGATAACAAATTCATCTTTATTTAAATTCTAAGTTGTTACCAAGCTTTTGCACAACATTTAGCCCACAAAGGTTTTTGATCTTGGTTATGACTTCTATGAATATGAGAAGTTCTGTCACTGAGAAACACTTTGCTGGATATCCTGCACAGAAGGAAGCAGAAGTGGATGGATGCAGAATTCCCAGCCCCAACCTGCAGGCAGGTTGAGGTAGGGGTCTCTAGTTGGCTGCTACTGGAAAAGAGGGGCCTGCAGCTCTGCCTGATGTAATTTGTGTCCCTTTTCATAGAGAAATTTTCAGTCTAGAGCACAGCAGATTTTTTCAAACACAGGTCCATGGGGCCTTTTCAGTTGAAAACTTCAATTAATTGACCTTGTCATAGTTTCAACAGATGTTTCCTATTTTCCAGTCTCCTGAAGTGTTTTTTTAGTTTGCTTTCTGACTGGATATGCATTGATGGGAGAATGGCTGGTAAACGAAACCCTTGCTGTTTATCAATTTCATAATTGCTCCTGTGCTTTTTACTACTTTAATTTTTTATTCCCTTTTTCCCCCTCTTTAACTTATAAATAAACAGAAATTTGGGCCAAGTGACAATGTATTAAGCAACTCCAGATGTATCTACTTTTACAGTTCCAAAGGACTGAGTGCAGTGGAAAACCTGTAAAGTGGCTATTATCAGGAAACAATGTCATCATTCCTATTTTGCCCTGCTTTCTGAAGAAACACTTGTGTAATCATTGTTGGCTGGGACTGATATGGGGAGGGAAGTTGGCTCCTGCCTCATCCTACAAAAATAAGTTCTCTCCAGCAGGCTACTGCTCTGTCCTGCCAACCCTTGTAGTGAGGGAAGTGCAAGACACAGGAAGAGCAGATTGAAGGCATTACTCTGGAAAGACACAGAGAACTGAAAGGGTGAGGGTGCATTTTCTTGCCATCCTCATTTTGAAGACAGCAGAGGCAAAGCACACAGATGGTTATCCAAATAACTTTAGTGACTGTGGAAGAAATTTCAGTAAAAGTGCATAGTCCACTAGTTGAGGGTTACCTGTTCCATGTATGTGAGAGGGAAGTTATGGCATGTGAAAAACAGCCAGGGCTGGTACTGTATTGCACTTTCAGAGAGGCCAATAGTCAGGTAATGGATACTCAGAAGAATATAAAATACATATATTATTGGCATATGTTAATCCCAATCCCATTCCTTGTTTTATGGTTAAAACAAGATTTAACCAAAAATGAAGCTTTCCTCCTTTCTTTTCCCAGACCAGTTCTAAACCTATTCTAATCATAACCAGAACTGACCAGTGAGCAATATCTTCAGCAAAATTAAAAATATAAGCAGACTCTCCCAGGAACAGTCATCAGCCAAACTCTACCCCTCATGCAAGAGTCCACAGAAAAGCCAACTCCTCAGCTCTTCTCTATCCAAACCATACTAAACCATAAACCCTGTCCTGGAGGGTTTTAGGGTACTCAGTTCATACACCTGCTACCACCAGTTACCAAGCTGATTTCAGTGCTGGCATTGTTTACCTATTTATTTTTAATGTGAGGATTTAAAAGTCAAAAGTAACAATTTACTACAAGTTGGATCTTGCATTACCTTGCAGGTCTGGCTTTATATCTGAGAAGTGGCTCATAGTCAATTTTGAGTTACATATTTATCATTTGCAGGTGGAATAGGGCAGTTTGGATGTTAGCAGTATTCCAAAGTAAAAAAAGGGATGGAGGGTTCTGCTTTTTCTGGATATTGCATGGACTGTAGGATGATAACTTTTGTTTTGATTGCATTTATCAGGATCCTCTTAGGAATGGAGAATATTGGTGCTGGGTTAGGATTTCAGAAGAGGAGGAGTTTGGTTTCCTGCTGTGTCTTGTTAGTCAATGAAATTACACTGATTTGCTTCAGAAGAAACTATTACCCAGTAATGGGGCAAAATACTTCCTCATCTCACTCACGTTTTCTTTTCCAAAGAAAGGGTGCTGTCCACCGGTGATTGACACATCTATATTTCTTTTCAGGACAAAATGGAGTGGATGCCCAGTCCTAAAAGGAACATTGGAAGAATCTCATTTTATTACAGCCTATTGATGCAGATTGCAAATGACATTACGTGTACATGCCCAAGCTCCTAGTGGTGGCAATAAATCAGCCCATTTTATGGTTTAGTTTCTTATTAACCTACCATGCCTGAGTTTGGGCTGATTCAGCAAGTTCTTCTTGGTTTGTTTTTTGGTTTTGGGTTTTGGTTGTTTTTGTTTTTTGGGTTTGGTGTGTTTTTTTTTTTTTTTTTTTTTTTTTTTTTTTTGGCAACACTAACAAACTAGAGGAAATGAGCTTTTCAGTAGTTTTCTCTTCAGCTTCTCAATGGAGAGATGCAAGTTCCATGAAAAATGGACAGGACAGGGAAAGGCAAGGAAGTCAAAATAAAGGAGAGCTGTGGCACAAAGGGCTGATGTGAGCATACCTATGTATTTGGATAAAAACCATTTTCAATGAATATCTGGAGTGAAATTCATGCCACTATGCCTCAGAGAGGCCTGAGTTGTTGGGATTTATACAGATCAGACCAGAGGGAAACTGCCTCCATGCCTTTGGTCTGGCTTTCAGACATTAAGTTAATACCTTTGCCAAGAGGCCAGAGAATTTTCAAGCCTCTACGCAAGATTTACTGCCAAAGAGATAAAAAAGATGATGTCATCAGGATAACCCCCCAAGGAGGGTTCAGGACTGAAGTTCCTTTTTCATTTAGTCTTGTCATCTTTAATTTATTTTAGTTAAATCACTCCTTTGATTTAGTTAAATCAACTTACTCGTTGGCTGCTACAGTTGCAAGTAGAGCAAAGAGTGAAGGTTTAGTACCTTCCCACTAAATGCTCCACCAACACGTTTCACTTTTTTTTCCCACATATTTTTTTGGATTGGAGGTTTAAAGCTGAAGCCACCAATTCCTGCTAAAGTGAACATCCAGAATTTTACCTACCACAATACGTTAAAAGACTTCTGTTGTCTGTGACTAACCATATATTAAAAGCTATCAGGTTTAAGACTCCAGGGCAGAAAAACAGAGTTGCTATAGGAACAAACAAAAAAATTTCCAACAACTAAAGATGCCAGTGAAAGCACAGTCTAGTCTTTAAAAGAATGGTGGAAATGTAAAAACAGCTCTGTAAATTCGTTTGATTATCTGATGCCAGATATGATAATCCCTGTATAGAACTGCATGTTTCATCTGCAGCTGGAGATAAAGCATGCACTAAAACAGCAAGCCAAATGGAACTGAGGGATTGTTTACAGCACACAGTCAGTGCAACTGAAATACTGACAGTGCATTTTGAAAATACCTCCTCTGACAGTGCTTCCAAAGATGTAAATAGAGGTTTAACTTGTCAAGCTGACAAAAAGCTTAAAAAATGCAAGCCAGCAATGGACTGCAAAAGCTAATACTAAACATATAGAAATTGACTTTTATTCTTTGAAACTGTTGTTTGCTACAAGCCTACAATCCAACTTTGATATTGACTTGGACCTGTTGGCTTTTTTTCCCACAAAACTTAATACCATTCATATATTATTATTATTTCTATATTAATTTATCATTATTTACATATGATTCTGAACCCATCACCATCAATGTCACTACTCATACAAGCAACACAACTTGTCTGAAATACACTTTCTCAAGGACAAGACATTCCTTGTGATTGTCCAGGATTGTACTGCTTGTCACTAATTTTAGGAAGATTTGACCAATGTATCTAAGACAGAATTAGTCTTTTCTCAACAAGATGATTACAGCCATATAACCTATCCAAGATACCCTTTGTTCATCCCATAGTAACACAGCTCATTTGTTCCTGTACTGCCTTGTATAACAGCACAAGACCTGCTGTTCCATTCAGCTTCATCACTGGCAGTTAGGCCACTTATTTTCATAAAAGGATTCAGATGAATTAATCTGAATTTGGAACCCCATTAGGGAGTTTCAAGAGAAGCAAGGAAGGCTGAAAGCAACTCTGGGTCATGTAGGTCAGCTTTAAGGTTATTTAGAAAGGTAAGAAGCAAGTATGACAGAATCACAGAGTATTGTGATTTGGAAGGGATCCACAATGATCATTGAGTCCAGTTCTTAAGTGAATGGCCCATATGTGCATTGAACCCACCATTAATACTTTGTTTTACCTGTACAGCTGGTGCATTCTGAGTTGACACATACATGGCCATTTCTTTATCTTCCACTCTTGGACTAACAAGCAGCCTATTTCTTTCCTGTAAAAATATTTCTGTCCTCCCATGTGCAATTCATTTTTTACATATATAATTATAGGAAAAATAAACTGGTTTTCAAATGAACTGCAAGGGAATTTATATTTGACTATGTATATGTATACAAGGCAGAGAAAAAGACTTTTGTCCCAAAAGAAAAATACTTCCATTTCTTTTTTATTTCTTTGAATCTCAGGCTTACACCCCCTTTATTTATAGACCTGTGTTTATTAGGCAAAAATTATTCAGTCTGTATCAATTCAACATTTCATGCTTTTTCCTTCTTTAGGAGGTTACATCTCTTCTGCTCTAGCAGGATTATGTCATCTTCTGAATCACTGTATGAGGGAAAATACCAACTTTCCTATTCCTCTTCCTTTTTTAACCTCTTTCCATCAGTAACACTTTTCCTACCCATCTCTATCCACTTTTGCACAATTTTCTTTAAAGAGAGGGAAATCTGTCAGCACAGCATGAAAGTTAATTCTGTAAATTCTCTGCTTTACCCTTAACTTTATGCCATCCCTGAGTGTGACAATATTTGCCTGGTGGTTATTCCTGAAACACGTTCCCTGAAAGACATGCTTGTGCAGAAGTAACAGGTATCAGAACTGAAGCCACTAAAAGGTGACATGACATTTGATGGGGAACAGTTGGAAATAGTAAAAAGCATAGCAGAAAAAAATTATCAAAGGTCAGAAGCTATATAGAGAAGATTGCCAGAACTGAGGGGGCTGAGCCCAAAAAAGTGACGCTGGCCACACCTTTGCAAACTTCAGCATAACCACTACTTCAAACAATCACATTTCATACTGTTTACTTCAGATAAAATACACCTGAAGTCAGGAATATGTTCAGGAATCATTCTAATTTCTTCTTGCCCATCTTCCTAAAGAGACAGGTAAATAACTATTCTGGCCAGTGGGGACTAGACTGAAAAACGGTTCCAATCCATTTTTTGGGTATTTAAATTCTCATCATCAATCCACTCTTATTATTTCAAAGTCACCCTGTAATTGAAAGCATTTCAGACCTACTTAATTAAAATACATTTTTGCTGCTCTTTGTTGAACTGCTGATAGTTCACATTAACTTGAAACAGACAATTATCAGGGACCATGAAAATCTTCCAACATTTATGTTTTGGCTGGGCTTTTACTGAGTAAAGAGTACACTGTAAAACATATCTTTTTAATCTCTTACAGGACAAAAACCAAATTATTGGCCGATGCTGAAAGGTTTTAGTGGCAAACTGCTAAGAAGCAGCAAAATAAAAGAAGAAAATTTGATTTGAAAAGTTTTTGAATTTTGCAACAAAACAAAAAAAACCACCCCAAAAAAATCTGAAAGTTTTTTAATTGAAGTCTTCCACTGAACAAACTTTTTCACATGCCAACCACTTCTCCTTTTCATACTTTAGCTTTACAAATAGATCTTTCAGGCTTGAACAGTCACAGAGATGCTGCAGTAGGTTATTTCATTTATTTGTCCTGAGGCCCACTGGACAGTTTAACTAAATTCTGCTGAGCTCTTGCATTGCTGAAAGCTGCATCCCTGTTTGAGCTGTGTCAGGACAGCCTGATCTACACAACGCCTTGAGGGCAAGGAGTGCATCTGCACCCTGAAATACCAGGAAATCTATAAAAATATAAAAGATTGCCCACAGTGTCAAATGTTTCAGCAGCTTCATATTACAATTAGTAGAGGCTTAGGAATAAAAACAAAGAAGGGCAAAATACTCATTATAACAGTTTCAGAAAAAATTTTAAAAGAAAGCTGACAAGCAGAGTTCTATATTCTACTTTTCTACCCAGAGTTGGTGGAGGGAGAAAAATTACCTCCATTACCAGTCTACAAGCTTCATTCAACATCTGATTTCATTGCCCGGTAAAGAAGCTCCAGACTGATATGAATACACACTTCTTTTTAAGTAACAGGAAGCTAAAGATACTGTGAAGTATGTGAGATGTAATAAGTGAATCAGCATAAGTTCTATCAAGAAATAACCTATTAGGACAGGTCAAATACAGATTGTGAGAGGCTGACGATGGGATCTGCACTGGTGAAGTCCAGCAAACCCCATGCTTCACTCTATGACTCCTACATTTCAGTTAAATACATTGAAATATCCAATACCTTCCTATAAGGAATTCTCACAGGACTTTCTTGCATTGAGTGTGATTGAGCCAAATAAAATACTCAGAGATCTACAATGGTGTCTGTGCCTGGATGGAAGAGGACTAGTATTCCACAATTCATCATGGACAAAGCATTTTCCTGTCATTCAGCCTGTCATTTTGTTGTCCCCACCTCTGCTAGTCTTGGGTGCAGCCATCTCTCTTTGAAAGGCAAGACTCTGAAATATGGCCTGTGATAGCTTTAGCTCTGTGGCACAACTTGTCATTGGACAAAGCAGGTTGGGACTTCTTTTTTCTTCTAATTTGTCGAAGGAACTAACATGTTTCTCCTGAATTTTCTCTTCCAGGCTGTTTGTTTCTCAAATCACTACTACAGCTCAAAACTTCTGGGCAGCAGCAGCGCCTTTACTGCTGCCAACACATCTTTTGCAGGCTTTGAGCTCTTGGGAATCCTTTTGTTTTTCATGGGAAACCTGTCAGAGCCAGCCAACTCCTCTTGGGCAGAAGCACTCATCCAGCATGAGGCCACCTATGTTTAGTGAGCTGCATTGCAGTGGGCAGCTGCTCTGGGGACTGACCCTCTGACATCAAGGTTGGCAGAGACTCCTGTGGTCACTCCCTTACTGACTTCAATCACAGTGCTTTGTAGTTGGGTCTTCCTCTACCCCCACGTCCTTCTCCTCACATCCACTAGAGGGATAACTAAGAGCACAGGAACGAGGACACATTTCCTCTGCCCCTAACCCCCTAATGCCACAAGCTGCCGCCTTTGGTCACTGTAGTTAGGACCTTATTTTTTGGGTAGTTGCAACCCAACTCAGAATTATTCATTGTAAATCACTAATTAGTTAGTGAGGTCAGGAATGAGCTTATTGCTGAAGATTGTGTGACAATTTGGCATTTTTTCTGCAAGTACTCAGGCAGCCTAACTTTCTGTGTCTGAAAGGGGCATGAGTGCACATTTAGGAGTGGGGGAAAAACAGTAAGAGGCCCAAAGAAGTAGAAGATATATCCAGCTGGAAGAAGTGGGAGAGGTGATGGAGGGATACCAGAATTTTCTTAACTACTTCCAAGCAGGAGTATCCTGCATGTTTCAATGCCTACTGGAAATAATGAAAATATTCCTAATAACTACACAGGAACCTGAATGAAACTTCTGAAGCATCGAAGTCTTATCTTTAGAGTATGGGATGAAACCAGAAACAATGACCCCCTTTGGCATTTATGTCTGCATGTTCACAGCCAGCAAGGAACTGATCATTTAAAGCAATGTTTACCATCTGTTGGAGAAAAATGTAGTCTGTTATTGAATGTGAAGAAAGAAGGAAACAATTCTGCATTGCAGATTCAAATTTTGTTGAATCTGTGCAAAAGAATATATTAAGGCCAGTGGAAAGATTAATCTAGGATATGTGTTCAGTGTAGTGTATTTCCCTATATGAATGCTACGGTTCTTCATCACACACAAAAGACTGAGTATTTTATACTTTCTAGAAAATACATGCCTTAAAAATGCTATTAATAGTCAGAAAATCAGTTATTTAGGTTTAAGTACCGCTATCATATTTCTACTCAAAAGCTCTTCAGACCATGAAATCATGAAATCACAATAAGCTTTAAATAGCTATCAAGCACTGCAATAACATGGGAAATCACTCCTGAGCATATTTAGTTTAAAGATTGCAGAAATTGTTGCTAAGATTTTCTGAACTCCTCACAGATTCTGTGCTGCAAGGACAGGACCTGCTTTGGCTTGATTACTGGGAGTGTTATTTAAACACGATGCACATGCATAATGCATACACACACAAATAGCCACAAAAGTACCAGTGACTTCAGGAGAAGTTTCTTGGTGCATGGCCCTAGAGAATGGGCCAAAGTGTTTCTTAAAATGTGACAGGCAAAAGCAATAAAAGCAAACAGTGGTGGAGTTACAAGACAAAGCTAACCTGTCAGATAAATGGAGTGACATAACCAGAGGGCAGAAAGGAGGCCTTCCTACCTGTCAGGCATGCCCACATCACTTTCCTGAGATGGCTAGATGCTGTTTCCTCTTGCCTTGTGAAACAGAAAGACAGTGTTTTCTACTGGCAAATACTTTTTGCAAGTTACAATGACAAACAAATACCAGGATGTTTTCCATTCTCTTGAATGTACCATTCTAACTCATCTAGGAGATGCACAGTAGTATTTAATTTGAGGACTGCTACCCATAGACATATTCTCTGTTGCAGTGGTCTGCCCATCTGCAAAAATATTTGGTAGGGGGACCAAAGCTTATCTTCTGATGCCAAAGGACAGATGTGCCATCTGGTGAGATTGGCTTCAAGTCCCAGCATGATCCCCTGCTTACAGTGTGTTTTCCTAAGGACTTTAATAAACAATGAGGTTATTTTTAAGCTTGCCCTTCCTATATGTACCATATATGGGATTTGTACCATAACCCCATTTTATTCCATGAAAAGACCTGTTAGAAATTGTAATTTTTTTCTGTTCAATCTTAACTGAAGTTCTACCTTTGTACTTTTTAATATGATTTAATCTAGCATTTCCTTCAGAAGTCCTTTTTCATATCATCTCTGTTAACAGAAACCAGGTTTACTTTCCTCCTCCTCAAAGGAATGGCCATTCCCTCAGCTCCTTCAGGCTAGGGGGAGAAATCCATGTTGTTCTCTTGCCATGGAAAATCACAGTTGTTTGCTGCTCTTGAGCCATTCTCTTTGATGGAAGTGACAAAGATTTGGTAAATTTGACTACTGCCAGTATGAGCCACCATATTGCTCAGTAGGACACTGTCATGATAGACAGTGAGTCATGAACAAGGCTTTTCATCTGAGGTTCCTGTGGTGCTGAACAGTGTTGAGCTTATATCATAATTATATTATTGCTCAGGGAACTGAAATGAGAATGAGCTAAATCACTTGGTAAGAAACACACTAAATAAATTGTGGAAGAATATTATTATTATGTTTCTTTCTCCTACTCTGACAGTTCTGAAAGATTTCCTTTGTATATAATGTAAACAGTAAAGCAATATTACTGGACTTTGGGGGAAATCTGGATGCTAAAATCTCATTGCACATGTGACAGAATACAAGAAGTGTGTTCTCTTAGGGAGGATCACTACATCCCCATTTCCTGAGTCATGTATCTACCTTACTAGACCCAGACCAGTTTCTACAATATGTAAAATGTTCTTAAAATTTGTCTTCCCAGAAGTATTATCTCCTTGGGATGGTTGATCAGTATTTACATTTTTGTTTAATCAAAGTGTTTTTCTGCCACCTCCTTTCTTACAAGACTATATATAGCCTTCTTTTCCCTCTGAGAATATCATGGATATTCTTTTCATATTTGACAAGTGCCACATGGAATCATGGTTTCATGCAAAAGCAATCCCTGAGAAATGCCTGTCTTCTCAGATAACACAATTAACAGATCAGTGGACAAGCCAAAGAACTGTTCCATCTATGGACTGGCCTTCTAGATAAAAGACATGCCTGAACAACAAAAAAACCCTATGTGTCTGTGGAACCAGTCATAATCTTAATGATATGGACACCTTGTGTAAGCTGGAGAAGCAGTTCACTCCTCCTGGCAGCTCAGTGTGTAGAGCATATAGAACATGTAGAGCAGATGGCAGCATCTCCTTTCTGTCTGACCAGCTTTATCAGCCAGCAGCAGTTTAGCCAAGATCTTTAATCCAAGTATAAGATTTGTAAAACATTAATTTAATACTTGCTTTCTTAAAGCATGAGTCTCTCAAAGGCAAGACAAGCAGCAGAAAGGCAGATTTACTTCCTCTTTCATGGTTTCATAAAGGACTTTATGCCTTACTGTGAATGTTCTGCCCTGAGAGGCAATCATTAAATAAGAAAGTTGTGCTCTTATTCAAGCTCTTACTGGTTTACAAAACCAACTGCAGCAAATAGCACTCTGTGATATCGTGACAAACCAAAGCACTGTGCCAGGCATTTTCAGAACTCAAATGAACTTTTGTGCTGGTGAGGTGGTTGTGTAATAGCAGCAAGAACTGCCCACGAATATTTGCAAAAGGAATGCAAACAAGGAATTTTGCAAGAAGCTGCTGAAACAGGAGTAAGGATTTAAAAAACAGTCTGAACATGATTGCTTCGATTCTACTGGTCTGGGTAAATCCTGCACTACCATTTTCACAGATCTCTTGCTTCTGTCTGCAGATCATGGGTCTTTCCTCCTCCTCCCCCTCCGTTCAAGTTTTCATCTGTACCTCTGTGAATTTCCAATAACTACTGCAATTAACCCTCTTCTTTCCTCTTCAAGTCCTTTGTCTTTCCTGTGGACCTGCATGTAAGTCCAGTCGCAGGTTGTTAGGGTCTATGTTCCAGCTGGAAGAAACCATCCAACAGAGAACACAAGACAGAAAAGATGGAGAAGTTCATTTGGGATCTTTCAAAGAAAATACTACATTCCATAAAAAAAACCCCCAACTGATCCAAAATGAAATGGTCCTGAGTAAGGAGCTCTTATGGGAAAAGTTGGTTTTGCAGAGGCAAATGATTTCTTTTTTGAAAAAGTGAGGTATTAGTAATAATGACAACATCTAGATTATCCACATTGAAATGTCTCATTACGTGGGATTAAAATTAGCATATTCTATTTATCCAAGGATAGATCTTTCAGTTTCACAAAAACATCAGGTTTTCAACATCTGTAGGAACTCAGTTATGCTTGAGATAACTAATGTCAGTAAGGCCTGCCATTAGTTCAGGAGGAAATATAAATTCCTGTATTGCATCCATGGGTGGGAATTGTTCTGGATTGCAAAGACCTGAAAGGATTTGCAAAGAAACTGAGTGGGACCAGGGGAAGAATGCACATATTCAGGTTACATTGCAAGTCTTTCTCAACAGATGAGATTCTCTCCTAGGGTGACAAGGAGTTTTGACACTTAACAGGTTGAGTTGCACTCAAAAATTCAAGATGTTCAAATTGATTTTTTAATCTTTTATTCTGTTAAATCTATTCACAGACTACTCAACAGGAGGATATCATACTAATCACTCTTAAACCTTTGCTTGAAATACATCAAGCTTTAAGAAAGATCTTCCAGTATTCCTGAAACTGGTCATAGCAAATGCGTTGCAGCCACAAAGTTGGGCGCAATGTCTACTGTGGGAAAATGCAGTGCTAGATTGTATAGCTATGTTTTGTTCATAAACTTACCTTTCTGTTCATAACTTACCTTTCTGCCATTAACAAAAAAGATAAACTTACCTGATTGTTGAGGGCATCAAAGTCTGAAAAATAAAGCCTTACGCACCAAGAGAAATTAATGAAATTCTGTATGCTCCTAAAGATTGACTGAGTTTGCTTTGTCCTGCAAAATTTAATTTAATGCTCAGTCTGAAAATAAGAAGGTGGGGATGAGCCAGTGCAATGTGTTCCATTTCTCAGCAATTAATGCATATTCAGATGCCAATGCACCACCTCCTTCTTCATATCCCAACTCTGGTGACTTGAAATAATCTGTAAAGAAATTGAGCTCCTCTAATTCTAACCCTGTATCATAAGAGAAAACTGTAAGGGGGGATTTCTGAGTTTGAGCTACAAATTCCAGGTCTGCTTATCCTTTTTATTTCCAGGTCTGTATATTATACAGTAACTGATGAATTTAGAATACATAGGCATACCTGAAGCTAGAACCAAGGACATGCAACATTACCCTCTTCTCTAGGGTGTCAAATGCAAAGCTGTGGAGTCCCAGTTCTCATTTTAGCTTAACCTGAACTATCTATAATCTTTTTTTTTCTGCAGAATGACCATGTTTTAACAAAATCAACATTACTGCTGTACACACATTTAAAATTTCCTTCTGGTTGTCTCTATGCCATGCCAGTTCTATCTGCCGTGGGTACCATACAAGCTGTGTTCTTAAAGTGAGAAGTCCCAAATCCTGATTGGGGATTCTAGATTCTCATCCATTTCTTTGTATGCATGTCCAGGAAACAAATTAATCTTTAAACGCTTTCCTACAGCTAGCCTTTATTTTTTTTTAAAGCATAATTATGGATATATATTTCAAAAGTCTCCATTGCATGTACCTGTCTTGTTTCATTTACCATTTTTACATTTTACAGCAAAGCTGTCTGTATTTCATTTAGAGTGAGTGAAGGTTTGCAGGACACATTAGCCAGTCCCCGATCTTCTGCCACTCCCATTAGAAGGCAAGAAGCTGATTCTCAGCAGAGATATGCTGCTGGTTTTGTGGTTATCACCTAACATATGCCTGAGAGCTACCACAACACAAGCACTGGAGTGATGTCAGTCATTAGGTCCCTGTAGACAAAAGCCTTAATGGGTAGTAGTTCAGTAGTAGTAACCACTGCAGTATTCCTCATGCATTGTAGGTACAACAGTGCAGGCTCAAAGGCCTAAGAACAGAAAGAACCAGACCAAATCCTTGATTTTGGCAGTCCAATATCTAATTTACAGGCTAACCCTCCAAACCAGAACCTAGTGTTTATGTTAGGTATTTAAGACTTCACCACACAGAATGGGCCTGCTGACGGTGGACTGCTACAGAAACATTTCTCTCATGATGAAAATCAGTAGATAGAGTTCTTCTGAACCATCTCCAGTTTGGGTGTAACTGTGCAGTTACAATGCACATTAATGTCTCAGTAGCCATCCAATATGTCAGTGCCTTTGGAACCTAACATTTCTGCTTATCTGTCTCCCTGTATAGTCTAAGAATGATTCTTTCATAACATTGCAGGTAGCCATATTATCATCTGTCAGGATGGTTAACTGCTGATAATTCTAGCTTCCAAGTTTTTCAAACACTTGAAAGCCAGCAGACAGCTTAATATGCTTCCCGAAAAACCCAACAACCCATATTTGCTAAATTTATAGAATTTACTGAGGCAACTAGACAAAAGAGCCACTTGTAAAGTGGCAGGTTAATAATGACTGAGAAGCAGACAAGATCTGCACTGCAGAAAACCAAGTATGGGTCTAGAATGCGATGAATCCTTGGAGTGTGAACACCTCAGTACTGCGGGTGGGGAAATGTCATTGCCTGCAAGGTTTGGGCAAGATTTTTACAAGATTTGACTTGCTTGGAACAAACCAGCACCCTTGCTGGTGCATAGGTCCATAGGACAACAAGAGATGATAGAGCTTCCCCCCAGTTCAGTAGATCTGTAGGCTCCCTGCTTCAGTATATTCCAGAATTCACACATATTTTGGGCTGTTATTGACATGTGGGGTTGCAAGCTGTCCTTGACATGCCCATATGGAAGGACTTGAAAGAATGTAGCTGCCTGTCTCAAAACATTGTCCCCTTAAGATAATGGAACCTGAGATAGCACAGTTGGCACAGCAGGAAGGAGTTAATTCCAGACTTAACAGAGGTAAAGGTTTGGTTAACATCTGGACAAAAATTCCCACTGTGACAAAATATGGGAAAGGAAGCAAGTGCTTATACACGTGCTATCTCAAGTAATGGGAACAGCATGTATGTCCCATGGATACTCAGGACTTGGACTGTAGAAAAATAGTACTTCCAGAAGAATGTCTCTGGGATTATTGACTTTGATGTAGGGTCTCGTTTGCACCTTAGGTGGGGCAGAGGCATCCCTCATAATTGGATTGTAACACCGAACAGTAAAACTAAGAAGATATTTCAAATCAGAAAGACTAATTGTGGCAGCAGCATTCACATTTAATTTATTGATGTAAATATATAAAAGCCAAATTATTACAAAGAAGTGAAGAAAATGAAGTAAAACCAAAAAGGCTTCAGCTGCCTAAATCCCACTTTCAGTACCACTTCCAGTGCTTACAATTACTATTACCTCCCTGGTCTCCAGTTGCTGTATCATATCTTCCAATCCTGTGCTCTCCTGTCCCATGACATCTAAAATGGTCTAGACATCTATGTTTAAGCAACTGCATTTTGCTGACTCATAGTGGTTACAGAAAGACAAATTGAAACAATAAGGATTTCATATCTTAACAGCCAATGCAAAAGCTGTTTAAGCTGCTGACCTGATTTCTGTCACAGATACAGTATCAGCTCATAAAATGAAAGGAAGACAGGAGGATATTGTGGAACACTGAGAGGCAGTGAAATAGTAAGAGCCTGCAGGCTGACATGTCAAACAAATTAAAGCCATTTACTTCCAGTACAAAGGGCAGTCTTCATAGTGTTGAGCAATGTGACTCATGAGTAACTGGAAGAACAATCACCATACTTAGCAAGGACTAAGTGATGCAGAGATTCACTGAAACCAGACATTGAACATATAAACTACCAATTTTCCCATTCCTGTTTTCTTATCAAAGAACCTGATGCATTTTTTCAGGTGCTAATTTAGGTAACTTCTGTAGACTCACTAAAAAAGTGAAGTTCTCTCTACACCAGGATGTATCCCAGATCAAAGCCCCAAATACAAATACCACAGAGATTTGTGTATTTATGTGCGTGCACATTCAGAACTGAAATTTTGTCTTTGCACTCGATGAGGAGGAAAGGATGAAGCCGTCAGTGAATTCAATATTGTGGATTCGGATGCTGAAAGCTGAATATTGTGACTGAAGCTTTCATAACTTCAGAGTTATATCTTGGTCTCACCTTAGGTTAGGAATATATACATACTTGAAATTTATTAACACCAGAATTATTGTTACCACTGAATACAGTGCAGCTTTATGTTCTCCTGTTTTCTCCAGCTGCTTCTGCTTGGGTGTGGCCCAATTCCACTGCACATTAGCAGCATCAGATGATGGATCTTTGCAGCTCATCTTTGACCTCACTATGCTTTTTCTGTCTTCTTTATTTCAGCAATGGCCAGGACTGGGAGAAAGCTCCTAACTGTACTTGCATGGCTGAGCACAAGATTAAGCATTGCTTAAGAATCCTTTCCCGAGACAGGTTCATCCATCCTCCCATTCAAAGCACACTGAACTCCATGTCAGTTTTCCCATTATGTTCAGATGCTTCTGGCTTGCTCCACGAGATAAAGACAGCTTCTGGTGGAAATGACAACTCTGACAACTTTTGGGACAAAATTCTATATATATCTAGGCCAGCCATGGCAACTTGCCTGGCATAGCAAAAGAGAATCCTAACTCTTGTTTCTTGCATGTTTTTAACACAAAGATACCTGTGCCAAAAGAATCTAAACCAGCTATACTACAAGTCAGAGCATCACTTCTGATCAAAAAGGTTCTGAATCCAACAAACAAGGTTCTGGTTCTTTGACAAAAAACTCTGCACTCACATGTCACTGCAAGACTCAGATCTGAATTAGAAAATTAGCTGAAGCCAAAATCATTTATCATATGAGGTTGTTTATTGTAATATGTGGCAGTAAGTCATCTAGCATACCTTTACACTTCATCCTAACTTTCCTCTCCTGCAGAGCATTTGAGCTGTGCTGCTCAGCAGATCTTTCTTTCTTTCTTGTTGAAAATAGATGGTTCAAATGCAGAAGATGTATTTCTACCAGCTAAAAGTGGGCATTTAAGCAAAATAATTCCTGTAGTGAGTGTACAGGAAGAATGAAGATAAGGATGGAAGGTGTAAAGTGCATATTTTTGGCAGCTGATTCCATTTGGAAAAAGAGAATATACATCTATCTGTATGTTGATCAGTGTGTCTTGGGCAGTAAGTCAGTTTTCCATTCCGGTCTTGTGCACTATGGTTTGTCATTCACACAGATGTGGCCCGAGGAGTGGAGGAAGGAGCTTCATTGCTTGCCATCTAAGAGATAAGCAAGAAATGACAACAGTGACTTTATCTGACTGGCAAACTCCCAACACTGCCCTTATCAGGTGCCTCCAAGTCAGTGATAACTGGAATTAGGACTAAAGAGGGATGGAGAAGCATAGTCCCTGGACTGGTGGACCTCACCTCCTGCAAGTTCCTGCAATGAGAGGAAGCCCACAAACCTATTGATTCAGTGGCCAATGGTGCCTCAGCACAATCACATGAATACCATGGGAGTAGACTGTGAATAAGAGCTCCAAAGTTTCCACAGCAGAGGCTCAGAGGTTCAGGGCAAAGCATGGATTATTATGCTGGCAAGGAACTTGCCTCACTAAGTAAAAACTTACCCAGAAAAAGAATTGTAATAGCAGTGGGAACATGACTACAGTGAACAGCTGCAGAAAACAGAATATAAAGGATCAGCATTATATAAAGTGTATTGCCTTGTTTGTTTTTCTTCTGTCCCTCTTGTTAGATCTGAGTTAATAATTTTTCTCCCAAAGAGTACTGGGCACAGCAAGAAGTACCAGAATGTGGTGACAGTACCAGCATGCAAGTGAGTGGGGCAGAGCACCTGGAAGGAAACTGAAGATGCTTAGAGGCTGATCCATTGCATGTTAATAAGATGAACCATTTAATCCTCCCTGGGATTTCACATACAGGTGAAAGGAGGAGAGTTCAGGGAAAGAGAGGGTTGTAAAAATTATGTAAATTTCAAAGAAAAAAAATTATACAAAACCAGGGAAATTCCAATACAATGTTTGAATGGCATTTGTTGAAATAACTTGTTACCAGCCATTTCAACTACAAGGAGCTGTATATAAAGCACGAGTGATTGGAGCCATCATGAGGCACTCCACTATTCAGGGGTGCCAAAATCAGTAAACACTCCTATCCAGCCATAGTTAAACAGCCCCTTCCCCCACCTTCCATTACCATCGCAGTAAAGGCATCAGCGCAGCTTGCCCGGATTTGCTCAGCAGTCAGAGGGCTGTTCAGTGCAAAGGGCTTTTTCAGTCCTCTTTCATTCCTCGCACCAGTTATTGCATCTCTCAAAGCAAAGAACACAGAGCATCCCAAGAAAAATCCTGCCTCACCTGTCCCCTGGAAAAGATGAAAAAAAGCCAGTCTCTCATATAGATACACACATGCAGTCCTACCTTGTATTGCACAGTACACACAAGTAAGCTGCACACTCAGATTGACATGACGATTGCTCCATCAATTATATTAATATTTTTATTCTAACCTTTCAGTTTATCACCACATTTAGAAGGATGGTTTTAAATTCATCTTGCAGCTTCTGTGTATGGTCTGTTAACAAAACTCTCAAATCACTTCTTGACAACCATTAAAGTGACACAGTATCTGGCTTTATATCTTTTCTTATTATCTTCCCTAATGTCATAAATAAAACAATTTACTGGATACTTGACTGAAATGCAAAAGGAGAGGAACTGAAAACTTACATGTGTTTTATATCAGAGGAATTTCTCTGTTTGGCCTGGGACCTAAGAATTAGGCCCTGTGATGATTTGCTTACCTTGGATGCATAGATGGCATGAGGATTTTGAGAAGATGACAGCAGGGAAACACTAAACTGTTCTGGAATATCACAAACAGCAGGGATCTTATACTGATCTGGACCCCGAGAACAGAGGACTCCTTCTGAGGAATACTTTAACTCTTCCATTGTGTACAGTCCAATGCCTTGAACAAAAGCACCTTCAATCTTTAAATAAGAAAAGAAACAGCATTTATCTGCTCATGTTTGGTTAACTGAGCAAAACTTCACACCAAGAACTCATTTGTATCATTAGCTGTCAGTCTAATACATGTGAGGCCTAAGACACTTCTGTTTGCCTAATCTTAATTTCAGAGAAGCACCATAGTGAAATAGAAATAAGGCAGCAGAAAATTCTTGGCACATACCTGTCCTATATCCACAGCTGGATTTATGCTGCATCCAATGTCCATAACAATGTCTGTTCTGAGGTTCTGTTAATAAAATTCAAATTTATATCACCCAGAGAGATGGACTGAAAGCATTAGAAGATAATAGATGTGTTAGAGCTGCTATTCAGTGAAGTAAGAAATACTGAGATAGAGGCCTCTCTATGTACATAATTTCAGAATAATTTCTCACCACAAGCAAAATGGGCTTGTCCAAACTTTAACAGAAGTTTAGCCAGAAACAGCCCTGCCAGATTCTTCCCATTGCTGAAAGAAATCCCCATATAAAAGTACAGATAGAGGGCATATGATCATCAGTCTACAGCATTTAGCTGTCCACATGGTCAAAAGCCTGGAAATTGAATATTGCTATAAGGTGTTTGCGGGCAAACAGGGAGAGAACAAGCAAAGAATATGTTGATGTCGGCCATAACCCAAAAAGTGAACATATATGACATTGACACAGAGGTGTCAGAAGCTGGTTAATGTTGCACAGCTTTCAGACTGCGCCACCTGTAATTTGTATTTATATTGTTGATATATTTACTATCATGTGAAGACAGGCGACTAAACGCAAACCTGAATGATCTGGAGCAAGCCTCATTCACATTATTTCCAAAACTTCTCTGACACTGAGTTATTACCTTGTGATCTCCTGTTAGACAGTTAATTTCAACCTCCGAACAAGCAGCTCCATAAAGAAAATACGTGAATGGCTGTCCTTCCCCCTTCTCCCAGTCCATGTATTCATTGTAACCTCTGATGGAAGAAACAAAGTCCACAAGAAGAAAAGTGATGGCAGTTTGCTTTATAACAAAGCAGATGAGCACAAAAAAGTTTGCAGCTTCTTGTGAAATCTTAAGTACAAAATCTTAAGTGAAATCTTAAGTAACAGCTCAGAACTTCAACATTTCATGACAGCCTACAAAGCACTAGTAGTTTAGGTTTGATGCATCTGGTATTGATATAAAATGTAGCAGACAAGCAAACTATTTCAGTTCAGGAGAGTCTATAACCAGCACACTCCTAGATATATACCAATAAAAGCACAGTAACCGAATACAGAATAAACATTTAAGATAATGGTTACTGGGATAATAGCACATAAAGGAATTCAGGAAAAGGGAGGAAAACTTGTCAAGACCTATGAAGAATAATTTACAAGAGATAAATGAAAATGTCAAAATTGCAGAAACAGCATACAGACTTGAGTGAGAGGGTTAATATGGGAATATTGAAATAAAGGTGTAATTACCTAGAAGGGAGTGGGACTAACTGATGACACCATAGTAGTCAGGACTGATGAGGTAAAACCAAGGACATGAGAGGACAGCAAAATGTGGTATCTTCCAAACATGGGAGCTATGTGACTAAGGTGTATTTTCAACTATGTATGACTGAAAGCTCTTTGTTGAGCATGTTTAAGATTATCATAAAGCAATTATAGTATAGAACCATGGACTGAAATAGGGATACACAAAATCCATATACTCAACTTCTTATAATCCATTTACCTCAGCTGCCTTTGAGATTCTTGGAAGTAGAGAATCTGACTGGATAAGAACTAAATCAATACAGCATCTGAGGCTCAGGGATCTGTAGATGGTTTTGGACACCATTAAATGGCCATAGCACTGTTGTTCATTACTTTGGTGATATCAACATTCCTAAAGGGCTGCATAAGAAAATATACTTGACCAGGCTTAACAGCAGGAAGGGACATTTTATTTGGACATTTCTCAGTGTTTTAAAAAGTATGGGTTTCCCATGTGCCCTTTCAACTTACTCCAGACTGCCCAGAAACCTGAAAAGTTGCTATTGATAAAGAAGAACCACCAGGAGAAGGAGAGAAAAGATAAGGCACAGCAGGCTAAGAGAAAAGCTTTGCTTTGAATCCCACCTGAGTTACAGCACAGAAAATTTTCATTTCTGTTTCTTTATAAACATAGTGAAAGACTTCAAAGAAAAAAGACCAAGAGACTGCTCTGAGAGCAGTGGGAACAATATTTATGGCTTATAGCAATACAGTCTCCAGTTAAAAAACTATATCCCACTTTGCACATGACTGTTACAGGCAGCAATCACTTTCTTGATGCTTTCTGGTTTGCTAAATGTCAAATCATGGAGCAAAGATGGCGAAATGTTCTTTTAATAATTTCTAGAGAGTCCACAGAGGGCTAGACATAAATTAACATCTAAACTTTATGCTTCCAACCCTTCATATATCAACTAATTACATAAAACATAAAATGAGCTACTAGAAAGACCTATTGAACAGGATCTTCTATTTACAGCATTAGTTATCTTCAGAAATCAGTCCTGGTCTAATTTATGCATCTTTAAGGAACAAAAATATATTACCTAAAATAGCCAGTAGCTGAAAGACTCACACTCTGTTTAAACGCTTCTTTAATCTGTAAAATATAGCAGTGCTTGTGGTAAGCCAAGGGAGGAGTCAGAAAGCAACACAGCATAGATATATTTACTTTATTTACATATATATATGTACCCACACATATTTACTTAAAAAACCCAAACTGTAAAACTTGTGAAGAAAGGAAGATGAGCTTAAGCATGTTTAGCTGCACATAGTGCCTAAGACTACAGAACTAAACCCCCTTTGCATGAACAATCTGAATTCTTTTGGCAATACTAGAAGGAATAGACCTGTCAACAGTGGTGTTCTTGCTGAATCTTTATTACTGGTAATGCCATAGTCAGAAAGGGCCCTGCTCAATTTTTCTTATCAAGTTCAATAGAAATGGGTCCCTCCTTGTCAGCTAAACAGATCTGGTTGATAAGTCACTGATCATATTGGGTCATGTGACCATGAGCATGTGCAACCTTTTGCTTTTTCTTTGATAAACTGTCTTTATCTTTACCCGCTGACTTGTTGGGGTTTTTCCTTCTTATTTTCTTCTCCTATCTCACTGAGAAGGGGATTGACAGAGCAGCTTGTTGGGCACCTGGAGTCCGGACAAGATCAAACCAGCACACTGACATTAAAGATCTGCATTACCTATTTGCACAAAGATGACAGTCTTCAAAAGAAATGCTCTTTGTAAGGTTCTGCCAGTCATAAAAGTGAGAGTATGACATCTCACATCTATTCCCTTTGAGTGATTCTCATGTTAGATTTACTCATTTCACAAGTCAAGAAGTTTTTGTGGGATTTCTGGTTAGTTTTACTGACTTCGTAAGATATAAAATAACTTCTCTGCATATATTAACATTCTTTCTTTGGTCTGCCATTTCTGATAATACTTTCTGATAATCATCCAAATTAATTTTGTACCTATTAGAGGAGATAAGGTGTTCTGAATTAGTGTGTTTTTGTTATTCCTAAGAAGGGCTTACCCAGAGACAAGGCCTTTTCTGCTTTTTTCGAGTGCCCCACTGGTGAGGAGGCTGGAGGTGCATGAGAAGTTGGGAGGAGACACAGCTGGGACTAGTGACCCCAACTAACTAAAGGGATATCCCATAGCATAGGGTATCATGCTCAGTGTAGAAAGTAGGGGGAAGAAGGAGGAATAGGGGGACATTTGAAGTGCTGGTGTTTATCTTCCCAAGTAACCACTACATGTGATGGCATCCTGCTCTCCTGGACATGGCTGAATACCTACCAGCCCATGGGAAAGAGTGAAAGAATTATTTGTTCTGCTTTGGTTGTGTGTATGGCTTTTGCTTTGCCCATAAACCATCTTTAATTCAAATCACAAGTTTTTTAGCTTTCACTCTTCTGACTCTTTCCCTGATTCTGCTGGTGGGGGAATGAGTGAGCAGTTGTGTGGTGCTCAGTGGCTGGCTGAGGTTACACCACAACATAGTGTAGCCCTTTAGACATAGGCGGTGGATCACATCTGACACTAAGTAGACCTAGCTGCACCTAGACTCCTCTGAAAAGTTTAGAAAGCCAGGGGATCTCCCTCCTCAACAGGAGGGACCATAACCTGATTTTACTATAATCCATTGTAACAGATGATAGATCTGTTACTTGGATATTGCACTGGCGATATTTAAATACTGTACTAGCAATAAATCTAATTGTTAACTTCCACATAATCATTTGTGCCTGGCCAAGAACCATCTCTTGACTATTCTGCACTTCATCTGTCTGTGAAATAGCCTGTTTCTACAGTTTTTAACTATTAGGCTGAGCAGATTTATAGACTGCAGTACATATATCAGTTTCTGCCAGCACTCAAACATATTCAGTAGGATTCCCACGTCTTACCCAATCATTCCAGGTCCCTGTTGGGTTCTTCTTGATGATGGGCTGCAGGCGTTTCAGAAGGGTTTGGCAAGCATCCTGGTGAGAAGTCAGGAGAATAAACCACAAAATTAACACAGATACATTTGCTACTATTCAAGTTATTAAGTTACTACTTAATTAGTATATGCTTTACTGTCATCTTGATTTGAAAAGGTATTGCAGGAAGTGTCATATTAACTACATAGACATAAAACTTCAAAAGGCTAAGTCACAAGGGCTGGAATCTGTATGAATCAGTAGATTTCAAACATGAACAAGGGTGCAAGATTTGTATGGGACTAGTTAGCTTGTTAGATGAAACAAAGATTTGAAAAGTGTAAGCTTTTTGGGGAAAGTTCAGACCATATTCTGGAAACTCATAAGTGCCATTACTGAGTAACTATCAAGTCATGTTTCTTCTTGGCCACCTCCAGCAGTATTATTGGTAATCCCAAACTTGATTTTTATGGGACCACTAGTACCTAGAGTTTGGCAAGCATATACCTCAAGGGCTCATGTATTTTTTTCAACTAAATACTACTCTTTACCTTCACAGCCATGCCATTGACATCTGACCCTGCAGATCCTACTGAGGCACATGCATTGGGAACAGTTGTTGTGCTCGTTTCACAGAAGTGAATACATGACATGGGGATGTTCAATTCACGACTAGCAACCTGTTTCAGGAAGAGCAACATATTCTTTGTTTTAGAAACAATCTAAACACTCCAACAATACCCCAGTATTTTCTAGAAGTCGGGAATACCAGGAAAGGTAAAAGTTTAAGTGAGTTCTCTTCCAATCTCCAGCTGAAATCGCTGTGTCCAAGTTGTTAGAACAAAGAAACAGAGAAGGACAATGTTCTAGCTGTTCTCAAACTCTGGATTGAGACTCTAAAGTCCAACACTCATTCCTGATTTTCCTGCTTCTACCCTGTAAGACTTACAGAAAATTATACAAGCCCAGGTCCCAAACTTTCACTGTCTTGATAAATACTTTTACAGATCTGTCTCTGAATTATCCATTAACCAAATATAATCATAATGTTATCATCATGACAGTCTTAAGCTGCGCCAAGGGAAATTTAGGTTGGAAGTTAGGAAAAAGTTTAGGATAGAGTTCTGGAATCACCTGCCCAGGGAGGTGGTGGAGTCACCATCCCTGGATGTGTTTAAAAAAAGTTTGGATGTGGCACTCAGTGCCATGGTTTAGTTGAGGTGGTGTTAGGGCATGGGTTGGACTCAATAATCTTAGAGGTCTCTTCCAACCTGGTGATTCTGTGATTCTGTGTGAATACTGTCTGCCTTTTTCCCTATGGGTTTTATGGGATCAGCCCCCCAAAATCTTATTTCTAAGATTTTATAATTTTTTATAAGCCTCTTCACATGCTATTGGAAGAACAAAAAACAGTCTGTTTTTTCCTTCCTTCTGCCTCTATAGCTCTTAATGACTATTTTTGCTTTCTGATTCTATCAATGCAAAGAAGTAGTGGCTATGCTGATAAAGAAACTGTCTTGCTGGTACACTAACCAAAAAGAAAACCATTACATTGTTTATCTGCATGAAAGATAAAGCACATGGCAATATTTATTTAGATAATTTTTTACCTGCATCATTTTTGTATGAATACCCTGCCCCATTTCAATTCCACCATGTGTCAGAAGCACAGACCCATCAGTATAAATATGAACCAGAGCAGCAGCCTAAAAAAGAAAAACAAAGTCAAGATCAGACCAGTGAGAAATGTGTTGTATGTGATGTTGAACTGAATAAAAAAAAGACAGTGTTTAAGTATATTTCAGTTTATCTGTTTAATGCTTAGGAATAGAAGGCAAAATATGAAATGCTACTTGGTGCTCTTCCTCTATAACAAATTCAGAAGAAAAAGATACATATCTTTGGTGGTCTGCTTTTTCTGTAACTAGATCCTGAAATAAACCTACACCTGGCAGCAGTATCTCAGTGGTTCCAAAAGAAGCTGGAGAACATCCCTCACTAGTGGCTGTAAGCACAATTTGCTGCAAGTTCCATTTTCTCTCTCACTGATGTGTGAGAATCCTGGTGGTTTCTCAGTTGCATAAGTTGAATCTCTGAATAAAATTTTCTTCCTGGACTCTGTAGACTACAACAGCTAAAGTAGCTGTGACTTTAATGCTGAACAGAGACAGCCAGTTTGATATGACATAAGTCAGTCAATTAATTTTCAATTGATACAATGCCGTCTGTTTCAGAAGCATTGGACACCTACATTAAAAAAACCACAAGGACCAAAAATACTACTGTGCTTTTTTTCATTCCTTAACATTAGCCTTTTGTGGCATCAAAGGGTTAAGTCTTTGAGAGCAGCATTCCACAGCACCCCCAGCATCAGAAAGAGGAGGCTCAGAACTGTTTCTGGAGAGGACAACTTATTCAATGAACACTTTGCTATCAGTCTTCAAAAACTTTGTAAATGTGTCCAACTCACCTATTCCAACACTGCACCACAATAAATAGGACTAGCCTTTAAGTAGGCAGGGTCCAAGCTGCCTGAGTCCTGTAAACCAAACAACTTTGATCTCATCTTGAAGAGAGCTACAAGCTAAAACAACCTCTTCCGGGAACAACCATCAGGAGGATGATTATTTTCCAGTAGTTGAATGATAATGTATTTGGTTTGTATCCTAAGAAAAAGTGACTGTAATATTCTATGGATAAAATGCGTACCTCACTTATTCTTTAATGAAACTCACCTGAGAAAGGTAAGGTGTACCTAGTCCAAATGGAAATTTCATTGGTACAATGGCAATACCTCTTTTCTTCCAGTAATTTTCTTTGTTAAATTCATTAATAGCTGTTCTCCTACTGTAGTATGCAGATTTCTCCATACATTCATTCCAGCACCGTATTAAATTCTGTGGATCAAGTTTTTGTTTGAAGTGTGTCTGCTCATTCTTCCTATACATATTTATTTCCTTAATCTGAAAAAAGGAAATTACAGTTATTGCACAATCCTGTTAAAGGCAAAATGACCATCTGGGAGTACTAATAGGCAACAAGAAGATCACTGTAAGTTCTTTGAACAGTTACCAGTTTGTAAGACCATGCTATTCATTCAACAACCAGACATTGATTTAAAAAAATATAAATTTCAGCACAAATTATGTTTGACTTAGAAAAGACTTGTTCAAACAATTGAACTAATCTAAAGGTTTTTAACTTTCCAGTTCTATAGACTTCACTTCAGGAGAGAATATGCCTTCATTTAGTTACCTTTTCTGGTGGTAAACCAGTTTTATCTGCAACATCTGTTATCCAAGTTTCTGTCACCAGTCCCGACTGAGGAAAGCCAAAGCCTCGGAATGCTGTGTTTGATGGTGAGTTTGTTTTGCAGACATAAGCCCAGCATCTCAAGTTGGGAATGTTGTATGCATTGTCCATTTTCAATAAGGATACTTCTGCTACCTAAGGTAGAAGACAAACAGATCTTGATTAATGTCAGAACAGTGCTTCCTTCAAATTTACATTTAAATCTTTCTCATCTCTTAAATGAATGACCTTAACTTGAGACAACTAGCTCTAAAATTTGGTTTCTGGCAATCACTGGTTGGTACTCATGCACACTTACAGACTTTATTAATACATTTCTCATGCAATATATTAATTTTCAGGGCTTTTTTTTTTGGATACAGAACACAGCTGATGCTGTATTTGAATGTTATTAGTAGTTAAGGATATAGCAGATGTGTCATTTTATGACTGATTTTGCTCCTGCTTCAATACCAAAAGCCACACAAAACTAAAAATAGGCAGATTAGATTTAAAGCAACAGTAGCTATGAAAGGAACTAATGAAAGCATTCTGAACTATCACATCCTATGGAAGTCCACACTTATAGTTCCACCAGAAAGCATATGTACTGCAGTGTCTCCTGGTCCTTAAGTTTTTAATTTAGAAATTTTACATGACAAACACAAAACCACATGAAGAGGAAAATCCTATACCTGAGACCTCAAATTAGGCTCTAGGAGTCAGTATCAAAATAAAGAAATAATTTGAAAAAAAGTTTTGATGCCTAATCAAGAGGTCACTGTTTCTCTTCAGTGTTAAGTAGATTTCTCAGAATGACAAATATAAGCCTCAGTCATTCCTGCTAGGTCCACCAGCTTCACTGTATCATTGTAGAACTTCATCTTAAGACAGTCCTGACATGACTTGCGTTAATGTACGTGTTTCTAATAAGGGATTTTCTTCTAACCGAGGCTATTTTGCAGAACTAGGTTAGGCAGCAATACTCTGGGCAGTTACACGGACAGATTTTGGATGCAGAAAATACTCATAGAAGGGGCAATGACAAGCAAATGAGGGGTAGTACAGCAAATATTTCAGTTACAGCTAGAATAGCCTGTACAAACACAAATACCTAGTGATGATGTTAAAGCAAGAAACCTTTTTTACTTTGCAGACCTCTAAGTGAGGAACTGAGGTATACAGCACAATAAATGCTGACCCAGTACAGAAATGTATAGGGATAGCAACAGGATAACTATCACTATGAATTTTCTGAAGGCTAAGAAAGCTCTTTCCAGCCCTGAAGACATAAAGCCTTAGGCAGGGACAAATGCAGGTACTATGTATTTTAAAAGGAATACACTGTTAGTTGAGATGTTCATAACAGAAAAATAAGCCTGAGAAAACATTAATGAAGTGGATGTGTAGGGTAATATAAAAAATTAGTAACATGCTTCACTAAATTGAATAAGGAAATGATAACCTACTCAGTGTAGATTCTTCCAACAACCCATAATCCCTGTATCAAAAGTCTATATGATTAATAATACATGGACAAGGCAATTTGACCCTCATAATTTTCCAGCTAATCGTTCCTCCATATTATAAGATTTGTCAGAATAAAATCCTTACCAGGACAGATTCATCAGGGGTACATCCTCCATCAATATAATATTTGGCATCCACAGCTCTGATCCTGCCATCATTCATGAAGCCAACCTAGAACGTTACAACAGTATGGTATTTAGAATTTGGCATTCATTTGTTTCTCAAGTGCTTGTGTATTTTGAAAACTAACATAAGCCACACATTCAAGGTCATACTGCACTATTAATTTCTGCGCAGCATTCACTGAAACCATAGAAGGGCAAGAGAGGAAGAAAGTATGTTTCTAGGATATGGGCCTTCCCACCTGGCATCTGGGATCTGTATAGGTACAGCATATAATAAGCAACATCAGCCCTCTGGGAAAGGAAGAAGCAGTGGCTTCCTTTATATTGCCTGAGATGGCGGACAAGTGTGTCACCTAGGAAAGTTTATTGCAGATAAAATCAAATCCCACTTCAATGGTAAGAATAGTGTCTGGCAGATGGAATATGACATTTGTGTTTATTAATGAAGAAATGTTATCTTTATCTCACATCCCTCTTTTCACCTGTTGCCTCTAACTGCTCCTGAATTCTCAACATGAGCTACAGCTCATTTTCAGCTTTAGGGAAGCACCTTATAAAACCTCTCTTACTTTACCTGGGTAGTATGTCATGCAACTTGCTTAGTATTAGCAGATAAATTTGCTGCAGCCTTTGGCTGCAAGCTGTGAACTTTCACCAAGGTATGTTGAACTGTTATCTAGTCAAGTAAAAGAAGGCCTCAGAGCCAGTTCAAGATGAAAGATAAGGAAGCTGCAATCTCTAGCAGAGGCTGCACACTTAGATATAAGAAAAGAAATGGCCCAGCTACAGACAATGAAAGCAATCCATGAAGCATATGAAGACTTCAGATCCTTAATATTACTCTTGGTCTGAACTGTCATGTGAGGAATGGGAAACTTAGATTGTAAGGCTATAATTGCCCAGGAATCCCATTGTTCAGGGTCTGTCTTGGCATCCAGCTTGAGCTGTAGTGCTATTAACAAAAGGTACTTTTAAAGAGAAATCTTTCAGCTTATTGATTCAGCAGAAACTTGGATTTAAACCCCATTATGGTGATTAGCATACATAATTTATATGACAAGTAGAGAAAGAAAAGAAGGCAGAAATTATCTTAATGAATAATTATGACTGACAACAGTGCATGGGCAGGGAAAAGATTAATTTCCTCCATAGGGTGAGTTTTCTGCATGACACTGTTTCTGTGAAAAATTAGCTGCTTCTTTGTGTGAATCTAACCATATGGAGTGTTTAAAATAAAGTTCTTCAGAAGTCTGATATAGGTTAGCTCCTGTTCTAAGAAACAAAGACAGAAAGAGCTATAAAAGGAAAAGGACATGAAGGAACTAGAAAAAAAATTAAACAAAATCCTGAAGAGACAGAGGTAGAAGCGGACAAAGGGGCTGTACAGCAACTTTCTTACGGTTTCCTGGCTTGTAATTTTGTTTTAAAATTGAATTGGTTATACTAATTTTCATTAATAGAACACATTTACCAGTGACACTAAAATACTTATTCACAGCATATAGGTGGGTACTTTGTCACTGAATTCTAGTGGCACTCACTTTATATTTTGCAATAAAAGGATGTCGGCCACCAGTGATTACCATATCATCCTCTCGGCTCAGAATAAGACGGACTGCTCTGCCAGTTCTAAAACCAAAAAAGAAAAGTCAAATTTCAATTAAAATAAGGGATGTTATGAATAAGATAGCTATGGTTATTCATCATGCAACCAGATCCAGCCATGCATATAAACATGCATTTAGATTAAACTTAACTTTAATAAGTTTGAATATATGCTTAAAGCTATAACCAGAGTTCATATTTCTCTCATTTGCAATCATGCAGAATTTTCATTTCATCTCTTGAAAGGCAACAAGATCACTCAGTGCAAACTACTCCTGAAGAAACTATTTCAGTGTTAAGTGTTCGTTACCTGTTAGCTATTCAGAATCATACTGAAATAGAGAGTCTTTGAATAAAACCAAAATATGAATAACAATAAAATATGAAAATTAGTCTAGAAATACATATACTATTTAAAATAACTATTTTAGAAAAAATGGGCATAAGGTGTAAAATAAGGTCCTACGGATAAAAAAGATAGTTTAAACCATAAAATAAATATCATTTTTATCATTACCTGTTAATAAAAAACACAAATAATGTGGCCAAAAATAATCAAGAGCGATTTTTATAACAGTGACAGTAGAAGCTATATAAACTCATTGAGCTAACTCCTCTGAAGACAAGACCATTTTGGCTGACAGGATGTAGCCTGATGTGAATTCTGTAGCAAATCAGTTACACTTTTAAAGGATTTCAGAATGTCCTGACAGCTACTTGCCAATATTGCCCTGCCAAATCTGGAAGATGGGGGATGGAGCTTTACATGTTAATGTTCTTCGACTAATTCAAGCAGTACTAGAAAAAGCATAATACCTCACAGATTTAAGCTAATTTTGACTGAAAGATGTTGAGGACTGAGCTAGAACTACTTGTTCTTAAAAGCAGTTCCATTCATGAACTCTTTCTTCTGCATCCTGCTGTGTCAGTGAAGTCCACATCTGGATGGTTAAAGTTGTGTTTTAATGTATACAAAGTCTTAGTAGTTGGGGACTGGTCCTGTTGAGTATTTCTAGCTTACACTAATACCAGCTTCTTGCAGCCCATTCATTTAGTTGAGGCTAGAGCTGCTTAACAGAAGTAGTTCAACAAAACTAAACAAAGAAATGCAGCAAACAGTCTTACAAAATGTGAAGTCGGGATTGCACGACTTTTTGACTAGCAGCTTTGGGAAAGGAGAAAGCATTTTAGACAAAAGGGAAAACTTGTTTGCCTCATTTTATTTTCATATCCCAAGACACACATGCTGCACTTACTTGTTTGCTGCCACTGCAGCAACTGAAGCCAGTAAGCCAGTTTTCAGGATTTTCCCACCGAAAGCTCCACCAACTCGTTTAACATGGCACATGATCCTGTTGGCTGGAACACCTAAACTTGCAGCTACTATCTCCTGTAAAACAAGTTTCAGTATGTTGTGCCAACTCAAAATAAGCCTAAAAGTTAGGTTCTGAAATAGATGTTTTTATTCTTCCATCAGATCAATATATAGTTTTTCCTTTACCCTAGGTTAAAAAGCAAAGAAAGAATAACAACAAACTCTCAACAGCGCTCACGTTTAAAATCTTTACCATACAGACCATGAAAAGGACATTAGCCAATGTGAAGAATACCCTTGGATTACATTAACTAAACAGCAACAAGCTTCAGGTATAACAAAAATGGATTAGTATACAGTTTCTACTATTTTTATTACTAAGATAATAAATTTAATTTTTATTTAAAATGAAACTCTTTCTTAATAATCTAAGGTCTTTCTAGTGTCAGGAATGGTTTTGCTTCAAATCATTTTCTCAAACACAAAGTTCTTCATGCTACTTGGCTATTGGCAATACAATAATAATGGAAATGATAAAAGGAGCTGAACTAGGCTTTGAACACAAAATGCCAACATTGAGTCTGAAATACCATCAGTTTAATCCAATAAAACTATTGCTATGTAGGCCACAAGCTATGGCAGCTTTGCTTTGTCATTTACCATCCTGAAAATGATCAGAAGGCTAGGACACATCTACTATGGAGAAAGACTGATAAACTTGGAGTTGTTCATCCAGGAGAAGACAGCTCCAGGGAGACTTTACTGTGGCCTTTCAAAATATAAAGGGTATTTACAAGAAACAGAGCAAGACTTTGAGCAAAGTTTGTATTGACAGGACAAGGGGTCATGGTTTTAAAGTAAAAGAGGGCAGGTTTAGAATGGACATCAGAAAGACATTTTTTACTGTAAGAGTGGTGAGGCATGGGAACAGGTTGCCCAGACAAGCTGTGGACACCCCACCACTAAGAGTGCACATGGGCACATTAGATGGGACTTTGAGAAATTTGATCCAGGGAAAGATAACCCTATCCATGGCAGAGGTGTTGAATTAAATAGTCTTTAAAGGTTCCTTGAAACCCAAAGCAGTCTATGATTATGATTATGAGACTGCTGCATGGAGTAGCACTCTCACCTACAGCTGATTAGACTTGGTCAGATCCTCGGTGGCTTCTGACTCTGTAGGGAATTGATTGATCCTCAGTCCAATGGAAAGCTAACAGAGATGGAGGAGCCTCAGCACTCCACAGGGAGTTTTTCACGCCAAAATAGTGAAGTATGAAGTACTTTGTTCAAAGGGAAAGAAGAGCCTTATCCTGACAGCATAGTGCTCAGTGTTTATCAGAATACAGCAGCACTACAAAGTAGCTGTTACTGGACAATTCAGATGGGCAACTTCATCTTTCTGTGGCTTCTGTTCATACAGATTTCTAAACCAAACTTCAAAAGCTCTGTTGGCACAAGTCTAAACACTTTCTCTGAGAATGCTCTGCATTACCTGAATAATTGCTGGATGCTGTGTTGACACATACATATCCATTTCTTTATCCTCTCCTTTTGGAACAGCAAGCATACTCTGAGTCTCCATGTAAAAGTGTTTCTGTCCCCCAATGCAAATCTCCCCTGATCCAATGACAAAAACAAGTGTTACTGAGGGAAAAGGACAGAAGAAATAAATCACAGAACTAACAGCCCATCATAATTTAAATTATGGCAATCAGTATCAAATCCTCTGATACTCCCTGTGTGAAAAAGCAACATCTAAAACAAAAACACAAATTAAAATCCTTGTAATATTAAATTGGTCTTGTTCCAGTAGTATCACCAGAACAGGATTAAGAGCAGAACAATATTGCCCACAAGTGGTGACAACAATAAGTAAAACCCGGACAAGTTAAACAAAGCATGCACATATTGGACCAGGTCAAGAAGAGGGACACCATGATCATCAGAGGGCTGAACCACAGGGTGCATGAGAAGAGGTTGAGAGAACTACATTTATTCACCCAAAAGAAGAAAAGGTTTAAGAAGAGATCTTATTGTTGTCTACAGCTACCTAATGGAAAGATGGAGACAAGAGCAGAGGTGTACAATGGAAGGATAAGAGTCACTTAACACAAGAAATTCCAGCTAGATAGAAGAAAAATCAAAATCAGCATGAAAGCTGTGAAACACTGGAACAGGTGCCTATAGATGTTGCATAATCTCCATATTTGGAGATATTAAAAACATGACTGGACATGACCCTAAATAACCTGCTCTAACCAGACCTGCTTTAAGCTCCTCCTGGTTGGACTAGAAGACATCCTTCCAACCTAATTATTCTGTAATTTTTTTAAAGAACAGATGATGCAAAAAGCTTGAATATAGTCGCAGAACAACAATATACTAGGTTTAGTCATGTTATCTTCCAAGTGTCCAAGAGTTTTCTCAGGCCTAATGACTATATGGAAAAAAGGTGGAACTGGGACTGGAAGAGCAGACGGCCAAAGCCAAATACTGACAACTAAAAATTTCTCATCAAATGTATTCTGCAGTTTACCTTCAATTATATTATCAACAGTTTTAAATGCCTCATCAACATTTCCTTGTTCTAATTTTCTTTTTGGCTCAAAGAACGAGTTGTACTTTATAGCTTCCTGCAATGGAGAAAAAGAGAAATAGGGGGGTTTAAGTATTTTTAAGATTCCCAGCTTGTTGCAGCATTTTAGTCTCAGGACCAACACCATTGTCTTCAGAGACTGGAACCACCAGCTACCAAAGTCAATGAAAAACTGTATTTCATCACTTTACTGTCATTGTTGAGTTTGTTTATTTAATTCCAGCAATTCTTTCCTGATGTATCTTGTGTAACTGGTGATAGCAGTTTCTGAAGGAAATGCATTCAGTTAATTCAACCTGCTCTTCTCCTTGTCATACATCCAGGAACTGACCAAAACACCACAGAGTAAGAATACAACCACATCATCCAAAGAGTGATGCCATTAAAAGGGCAAAAAATCACAAGGACTAAGTAAAGGTGGGATCTAATTTATAAAGTAGCATTTGCTTTATTTCTAATAAGATCTCATTGGAGTTTCCGTTCTAATGAATTCTTAACAAAATTTGCCAGTCTTTAAAAAGAGACTACTTCTATTTTTCTATCAGAAAGATTGTTCCATTAGACCACACACACATTATTAAAAGAAGCTGAAAATTGACTACCAGAACTAATGCTTTCCCCCTGCAAGGGTGTCCTTTTTTCCCTACTTCTACTTTCTTAAATCCAGGATAAGTCCATATTCCCTGTGACTCCCACATTAAATTTCTAAAATGTTGTACATCCCTAACACCTTTCCTTCATATTCCCTCAACAATTCCTATGACTCCAGCCTAGCTTTCAAGCTAGACAACAGATAAAAATGCTGGAGATAATCAGGAGCTGACTGTTAGCCACTATACACATGCTGACTGACCAGCTGGTAGCTTCCAAAAAATTAGATATCAGTATGCTCATTGCCTTTTCCTTACTAGGAACATTAGGAAAGGTGGTTTTTGGTTTGTTTTTTTTTTTTTGCATTCTAATGTTTATTATTGCAAAACTTGTGACACCTGCATACTTTTGCAACTGTAACCTGTCTATCAAAAGTGGTCAATATTAGACAAAAGGTTAAAAATTTATTTACAGGGAGATACTCAGACTGGTTAATTGGATGTTCATATTCATATTGTTTCCTTTAAAAATTCTATTTAAAACACAACTAAAGAGTGTGAACTGCTGCTTCCATTAATTAAATAGGTAAAACAATAAAAAAGCAGAAGAAATTATTAGTACCTCAATTGTTAAAATTACTGGTTCCAGCATTTCATATTCTATCTTCACTTTTGCAGCTGCTTGTTTGGCATGAACATCTGAATCTGCGACCACAGCACAGACAATCTGACCCACACAAATCACCTGTAAAATAGACATCACATAATGGAATGGTGGATTCAAACAATTCCTAAATGTGCTGATGATATTCTTTTACATAGCCACTACTTATGTTTCCTATTCAGAAGTTTTCTTTGACTTAGGACTTCTGTATTTTTAGATCACCCATGAAGCTAACGAATTATAAAAAATACCACTATAACTAAAGAATCAATGAAAATACTGTATTCAGAAATGGAAAAGTGTGAGGATAGAAGGCTGGAGAAAAAAACAGTTAAAATTAAGAAAATCAGTTGCAAAAGGATTGTAGCTATACCTTGTTTCTCGCAAATATAATCTCTGGATCATCAGAAAAATAAAACTCATTTGCAGCTGGCACATCATGAGCTGTTATGACATCGAACACACCTGCTCCTTTTAGGGCTTCTGAGGTATCTATAGATCTGATTGGGATATGGGAAGACAGAAGTGCAATTCATTAGTTTTACAAAATGGTCACAGAGGAAGGGGATGCAACAGAGATGTGTATTTCTTGTACTACTGAGATCTGCTCATAGGCTTACACGTCTGTTCTTTCTGTCTCTGGCATGTGAAGAAGTGCAGGTAAAAGACAATTTAAGATTCTACTAATCTGCTTCATTTCTAGGAGATATTTTAGATACAACAATCATTGGCCCATTAGATCACCTGAACTGCATTGGTTTAATAAAAAATCATTGCACAATCAGGATACTACAACTGCAACTTTGTAAGACCTCACAGCCTACACATACACCTAAAGACACAAATAAGTACCTTCAGGTGGAGGATTCGTGTAGAGAGGTATAAAAGGAATGACAAGACCAGTATAAATGGAGAAGGAATGGAAATGTCTAGGTGTAGAAGGATCAGAAGGAACAGCAGAAGGTCTGTAAGAACAGCATATTTTGATAGCATCTAGTTTAGCAGGTCACCAGATCCCAGCACAGGTACAGGCATCTTCTCTGGACACCCAGATCAGAAGACAGAGGACATTGAATAGATCCTACTGACTCACAGAGATGGGGGTGATGCCAGTTCTGTGGTGGTACCAAAAAGAGGGCTGCCAAACCCAGCACTGACCTAAGAATAAGCTAGGAAATATGACAAGGACTCTGTAGCTAGAAGCCCCAGTCCTGTCTGTCATGACAATTAATCCCAACTAGATCACTTGAATATGTCTTGGTGCCTAAATGTAGAACAAATTGCTAGAATAGGTGTATCTTGGCAGCATAAAAACATATGTGAAAATAGTTTTCTTGAAAAATAAAATCCTCTTCTCCCCCCTTCTCTCCTGTAAGCCTCATCTGAGCTTTGCCACCTTGTTGCTGCAATGTTGCAACACTATTTCATACATTTTGAACAGTTTTCTTCTTTCATCATAGAGGTGAGGTTTCAAAGCAGTCTTGGTAAAACTAAATTTCAAAGTCTGCTTGCACTGCACAGCTGAGCACTTTGTAGAGGTAGCTAGGCTAGCTTTGGGCAGGCTTATGGACCAGAAACAGTTCACTCTTACTAGTACAGTAAAATGGAGTGAGACACTTATATCCTAACAAACCCTTCTACTAGTGCAACAATACTGTTTCCAGCATGGATTTGCCTGCAGGTATCAGGCATGCTGTTCATGCTGTAATGAGATATGTAACTCATTAGCCTCTCTAAAAAATCTTAGGCAGCAATTCATGATACCACTTTCTTCAGGTCCACTTTGAAAACTTACAGAATCTTAGCATGAGCTCTGGAACTAGTGACAGCAGCCAGAAAAAGCTCCCCATCCACAGAAGGAAGGTCATCAATGTAGACTGCTTCACCAGTGGTGTGCTTTATCCCAGACTGGTGCATAATGGGCCGTCCTACAGGGTCCTGGGGAGACTGACTCGGCTCTACGTCCTGTACAGGCAAAACCACACACCCAGCACCCCCAAAGTTAAAAAAGAACAGTCCTGTTATTCCTACAGCAATCTGAAAATCTGATGAACAAACAGCTGCTCATACTATCATCTTCTGGTTCAACACTGAAAGAGGTCTGGCTGCAGGACGTGACTGCTGCTCCTGGGGATTTCTTTCTCCTCTTTTCTTCTCTTAAGGACCCTTCTGAAAACACTGCATGGGTTTGTTCACTTGGCTTTCTTTTCCTTAATTATTAACATCAAAGTGACAAACCCAGTGCTTTTTCAGAAGGACAGTTTCCTCCCTCACTGAATGGTGTCATGAAGCTTTGATAATTTTCTGAATTATTCTCACAAGATTCTGCTCTGAATGTTATCAGTGTCTGGTAGTGTATTTTGAGCTATTTGCAATGATTTCTAGGATTTTTCTTCCTCACTGAAAGATTGCAACTGATCAGTGTAAATCAATGAGAAAATACTGCCTGAATATTTTCTTCCCAATTATTGCCTTGCACCCATGTATGAATTTACTGTCTTATTAATCTTACTTTGCTAAGTTTTTTGAGAATTAATTCAGTGTTGCCAGTTGAATCTGCCACATCAACTAATGTTACCAACTTCCAGAACACCTTTCCAATTTTTGGGTCAGTATTCTTGCTAACTTTTTTCTTTTCTACATTTAGAATCAGTAAATATCTTACAACTTAAAATATTTTTATTTCTAAAGCTTCCAGCACACAGGTGTTCTGGCTACACAATCTTACCTCCTGCACTTTCTGGTACACTGTCTGCTATTGGCACAAAGTCAAGAACAAACACTCAGCACTTGACTGCCTAAGGTTCCTCAAATGGATGTCTCAGCCAAAACACTTCAACTTTTCCACAGCAGAATGACAAAGTATTTGGATTTCAGGATATGCATTCTCTTTTTCCTCTTAATTTTAAAAGCTTAATAATGTCCAAATGAAGGAGTGCAGACAAAAAATATGGCCTTTCAAAATCTAGACAGAAATTCAAAGCAGAAAACCTCAGATTTTCTGTGTTTCTATTGCTCAGTGCCAATTGATCTGAGTAACAAATTGTTTCAATTCCTGTTGTTCAGTCACTTTATTACAGATGGGGAATAAATGGGGAAAAGTCACAGAGAAATAGTCTCCTTGATCCTGGCCCCTTTTATTGCCTGTAGTCTTTTTTTTTTTTTTTTTAAATAAGAATAATAATAACTCTGAAGGAAACTGAAGATAACAATTTAAACAAATTTAAAGTACTTAAAGCTAAAGTGTTATTCTAGGGAATATCCAAAAATTAATAGAAAAATATATTTATCTATATTTCATTTGAATTTTTCTTTAGGTTTTCAAAAGCTGGATATTTTGACTTGTGTACTGAGGATGCCAAAATATCAAAAATCCTTGTGGGTGTTTCCACCATAATCTATTTATACGGTGAGCTCAGAAAATACCAAACGTGTTCTTTGCTGCTCTCTACTGTTGATTTAGGATAACCTGCTTGTGTTAATTTGAGCAGACAACCATCACACTCCATTTTAATTCCGAAATCTACAGTAAGACCTAAGAGCCCTCTGAGATCTTGAGACAAGAATATTATAGCTATACTACAGTATATATATATATTGTACCTCGGATTTTCAATGTTCTTTGTTTTCATCTAATTTCTTTCTAATTGGGTTGCACACTGCAATATACCAGTTTTAAGCAGTCTGACAATGGAGCTTGCTTAGCATATTTATCTTTAAAGAACTGTCTGGAAAAAGTGAGTATCCCAAGAATCTGTTTTTACAAACAAGAATTCCCCAATTGAGATACAGTTAAAACAACCACTAAAAACCTCTTGCTTCCAGTCCTTTGGAAAATCTGTACCTGATCTTCACACCAAGGCTCATGCTTGAACCATGACTTTTTACCAAGTCTTATGCAGCACAAAACAATGTCGGAATGAAATCACTTGCCTGGTATATTTGGATACTCTGGGGCATTCTGGTTTTGAAATCTTGGAGGACACTTCTATATTCCATAGGTATGCCAGGATGGAGGCAAGGATCCTGAAAAGGAAGCGAATTACTACTAAAACTCACATTTTGAACATTCCAATTCAAAAAGCCAACAATAAAAATCAAATACAAAGTCTTTATACAGGAAAGTCTTTCCAGGCTCAAACTGGAAAGTCTCCAAAATAACAATTGCAAAACAGTGTAGAGGTTTTAGATTTCACTAAATAATATTTAAAAATATATTGGATTCAACAAATACACTTTTTAAAGTAAGCAACATAAAGTAGGGATAGATAGAGGAGCTTTGTTTTGAGGTCTGATCAAAACTGGCCCAGAATCACTCCTGCTAATAATCAATTACCTAGTAATGGCAATTTAGAGGAAAGAGCTCAAGGTACAAGGGATGTTTTTCTCTGTAAGAACATATTTAAGAAAAAAAAAAAAGCAAATTACATCTAGAATGTCTTGGCAAGTGAAATTTTAGTGTCCTCATCTCCCAGTCTACAGATCATACAAGGAGTGTTGGTTTAACATCTAGTTTCCAAAGCCTTTATTCCTATTTCATCTATTTCTGTTTTGAGCAGATAGAGTAAGATCTCTTGTATATTTTCTTTGGACCTCAGAGCTTGATACTGATATGTTGTTGTATTAATATTGCTCAAATGTCTTTTGAAGCCCAATGTCCAAGGTAAAGATATCTGAGCATCTAAAAGTGAAATGGGCATCTCTCCATCAATCTCTTTAGGAGTTAAATACATAAATTATTGTATAGCTCTGAGCACCAAAGACAATGATTTAGCACACTGTACAAATTGCAAGCACTAACAGATAGCAAGAATACCCCTTTTATTTGTTTGCGCAAGAGCACACATGGGGAATGTTTGGTTTGCTCAACTCAGAGGAGACTCAAGAGAGACGTCACTGAGGTCTTAAAGATCCTCACCAGAGAAAGTGATGGGACAGGTACCAATCTCTTCACTCTGCTGACCAGTGACAGGACTCAAGAAAATGGCACAAAGCCAAGAGGGGAGAGCTTTAGACTGGATATCAGGAAGAGATTTTTTTGCCACGAGAGTGTTTGAGCACTGGAACAGACTCTCCAGAAAGTGGTCACAGCCCCTAGCCTGAGTTCAAAAAGCTTTGGACAAAGCTATCAGGCACATGGTGGGACTCCTGCAGTGTGAAGGGCCAAGGGTGGGACTCAATCATCCTGATGGGTCTCTTCTTACTCAGTATGTTCTATGGTTTTATGATTCTATGAACTAATTTACCATTGTCTTCAATGACTGTGATACTTCCAGGAAAAATCTGTAGAAGAAACTGACCATCAAAGTTTTCTTATAGTCTATATTTTCACCACCAGCTGAGCCTGGAAGAGCAATTTCTTTAAGAACTAGTCTGCATGCTTCATCCAACATTTGTTCATTCCAGTGTCTGTTAGGAAGAATAATAGATACCATCAGACCAGAACTAATAAAAAAATAAATACAAATTGCAGTAATATTTGTGTACCATGGACCACAGACCTAATCCTGCTCACAGTGAAGCCAAAATATTGATTCTAATAATGTCTGCGATTTTTAAAATGGTGTAGATCAATGTTGCTCCCAGAACTGAGCTCCCGTAAGTAAACATTAAAATTAAATTTAAAAGTAAAATTAAGTGTTATGCCAGCATTTTTTAAATAAACAAATAAATAATTAAACAAATCCTATTACAGCTTTAAAGCTGCTTTAGCAGTCTTACAGATTCTCAACATATTACAGAAACTATCCTATATTTGAAGAAAAGAAGAAAAAGATGTGGATGCAAAATGTATATACTTTCAAGGGATCTAATTAGTTGTTACGTTTCCTGAAAGGGCTGTCTTCTTCAAGTATCTCAACACTGTTAATTCTGCATAATTACACAACCCTAGATACCAAAATATTAGTCTGTTAGACTAAATTTAATCATGTAAAGGATCAAAAAATAATGAGCACTTCAAGTAATGGAACAGTTGAAGATTAAATGACAAAACAGGCCAGTGGGGCTTTGTTTAGTGATGTTTTTATGTTGTTTGAATTACTTGCATTTTTTTCCTCCAAAGCTTGGAAAGGTGCTGCAAACTGGGAGGGAAAAATCAGGGACTAATTCTGGAGATTATTGGGACCTTGTAGATGAAGAGATATTGAAAAGGTGAAGATTTGACTTTGTGCTTCTAACTTTATTGGGCACATCTGAAGTTTTCAAACTTTTTATCTTTTAGACATAAGCTGAAGGTCTCAAGAACACTGATAGAAGGGGATTATCAAATGTACAAGATACAGTGTAATTTACCAATATTTGGGTTTAAGTGCGCAACTTGACTGGTGTATACCTGATACACCTATCTCACAGCTCATCTGTCTTATCTCTCTGCATAATCCACTCTGGAGTTCATGTTCAAACTCCAAAACATAACAATCCTGAGAAGTCATCATTAAGGCTTAATCATTCACTTGAATATACAAGGCATCAGTCAGGCAATTGAAATCTTTCTGCACTTTCATGTGCCAAGGAATGTGAACCCAAGCTTTCAAAGTCCATTTACTCAAAGACACAGACAAGACAGAGAAATTTTACCTTCCAGTAAGTGTCCAACAGGTTTGTTTTGCACAGACTGTTGTCGAGACAGCACCTCCATAGAAAATGCTTAGATCCTTTATAATATCTGTACCTTCTTCAAAAAGGACTCTCATCCCAGCATTGGTTATTGGAAGAGCATTTTCCCGTCTTGGTGCTTGTCGAAATGCAGAGACATACTCCCCCTGAGCAAGATGAAGTGCAGACATGTAAGTATCTGAAAGTAGAACTTGTTATTGCACTATGTGAAGCAAGAGAACAAAAAATGAAAAGCACAAATTCAATTTCCTGAGCATTCAAGACCATGCACTTTCTTCTCTTGACCTTGCAGTAGCATCTTTGATTTTCTAGCAACTCACACCAAATCCTCCATCACCTACACAGTTCAGATGACCTAGATTTTTCATAGTAGATAGCTGGAAAACAGGGATCTTGTGGAGTTGTATTTATAACATGACTGTAAGTTTAGAGTTAAAAGTATTGCCAAACTTCAGTATTCAGATAACATGACCCATAATTCTCTTAGAAGATCCCTTACCCATTCTTGCAAACCCAGTATCAGTTAAAGACTATTATTCAGTTCAGCAACATTTATGGAACCACCACACACACATCCAATCTTATCCCGTTTTAAAGAAAAATCCTCAAGAGACAAGAGTGCTTTACCTACTTGATGCCAGCTATATCACAGGTGAGATGACTGCTTTGGTGAGCTCAATGGCAGGTTGTCCAAAACCCCTTTCTGTAGGGCATCTAGACAATTGCTATTCCCCTCATCATTTTAGGGCAAACTTTTGTCTAAATATCACTCTATATAGCACTGCCAACTACCTGCTGAGTTGCGGTTTTTGGCTGAAACCGAGAGATAGTATGGCACTGAAATGAATAAACGCAAGGAATTCAGAAAGTGAGCAGTAACATTGTTAGTTTAAACAGATGGATTATGCCCTCTCCTTCTCTTTATTTCATAGTCTTTAACACTGCATAAAGCAAATCTAAACAAACTAATAACTTACCTTCCTAGAATGGGGAATATGGATAGAGACTAAGATCTCTCCTGGTGTAATGGTATTGTTACCAACTCCATCTGCAAAAATATCACTCACGGGAATCTGTCGCTTTTGTCCTAAAAAAAAAAATTCCCAAATCCAGAAAACTCCATACAATTGTGCAATTAACACATATCAATAGGATTTTAGTTGGCAAGAAATACCTGCTGCCTTCCTGAGTGAATAACCACTACAAAGTTAAATTAAAAATTCCATAAATTCCATAAAAAATTATCAGTCACATGTTCTATAAATTCAAAGAGTTGCTCCATCTTCCATAATATCATAATACCAGATTCCTAAAAAAGTACCCAGAGGTCAATCCCCATTCTGTAATCCTCCCTTTCAATACTGCCATGATTTTCCACCCTCACTCCTGTCAATCTGTTCCAAATCTCTGCAGCTGCTGTTGTCATGACCTTTCATTCTAAAACATAAAAAATGAGGAAGTAAACAGAGTGGTAAAGAAATACAGGAAAAGTAAAAAATTATTAGGAGGTGGGTTTTTTTTTTGTTTAGGTTTTGGGTTTATTTCTTCTTTTCTTTGTTTGCTTTTCCCCTGAGATCCTGAACATTTCCAGGAGTCCAGAAAGAAATAAATGCTATTACTTTTTCCTTTCTCTTTTAATATTTTATTCTGAAAGCGACCATACTTGTTGTTCTACAATATATATTATGAAAGCTAAATTTTTCAGAAGGGAAGACAAAATTCTGCAAGGAACCTAAATCTCTATGAGTCCTTTGAACACTTAAAACTTCATTTATGATACAGAGACAGGCTATCTCCTACCTCTTGAAGCCAGATTGAGCACGCAGTTGCTGGCTGCCAGAACAGGATTCAAGTCTGAGGTTGATTTTCTACTTATGATGTTTCCGCCAAATGACTTGAAAAAAAAGAAAGTAATTTATTTTACCTTTCTCTATAACCTTCATATTTTTATGTTAAGTGACAACAAGACATGCAGACTATATGTACATTTGTACATATTGAAAGCTCAAAAAAGAGGTATTGATAGAAAATTCATGGCAAAATCAACACTTAAAATGCAAGTTTTACATGTAGCCAGGACCAATTTCACATTTATTACAATTTTTTCAAATTGTATTTGCAAGTCATTCACAACATACAGCAACATTTCTTATCTGTTCTCCTCCCAGAGTTCTTAATTGCTGTAAGACAGCGTGGAAAACCCTTGTCTTCTCTTCAGGAAACTCCGCGATTGCATTTGTCAAGGTGTCTTTCACTAGAGAGAGGCTGCAGGCAGCTCCCACAATTAACCCTGTAACCAAAAGATGATGAAAGTGTAATGTGTGCATTGCTTCACTGCCTGGGTTTTAAAGTATGTTCAGACTGCAGAGCTAGGACAGCTCATGAGGGCTACAGGCAGATAAAAGGAGAGAGACCTTTGCATTTTAGAACCTTTCATTTTAGAAGACTGAAGGTAAAATCTCTAGAAATGCTGAAATTGAACTAATACCTCACCTCTTCTCCGTAAAGGGAAATCCTTTCTCTGCTTCCAGCTGCACCTTGCAATCCCAACTCTTTCCCTTGCACCTTGCTTTGACCAAGTAAAGGTTTAGGAGACGTTTCACACAAAGGTGAGTCAGCTTCAAAATGCTTTCAACAGACTCTTCATATTTTTCACACAATTTTCACCCTAATTTGATCTAGCTTTGCATATGTACCTTCTAGTTATTCTTCTAAGGTGTGGGTAGGTAGCATTGGCAACAAAACCCCAAACAGTCCTAACAATGAAGATAGTATTCTTTTTCACGCTAGAAAGACAACTTATATGCATTTATTTAGGATTTTGTTGGTAAGATTATACTTCTTTTTTTTTAAAAGGTACACAGTTCCTTTCTATTAAAAATAATTGTTTCCATAATATATTAATATTTTCAGTGAGTCCTGGGATTCAATCAAAAATATAAATGAAAATACATATAAATTTAATGAATTTTAATCAAGCAAAGTAATGTTACATTTTTTGTATTTAAAAGCAAAATTTAATCAAAACATGTTTTGCATTTAAATCTCATTAAGGAGAGGAAATGTTATTTCTGGCTGGCAAACTAAACTGCATATCTCTTGTTTTCGAACTAGTAAGTCTCACCTTTGCATATGTAGGTTTTATTTACACACTTTAAAAAAGCAGTAAGCATTCTCCCATCTTCTTTTCAATTCCTAGCTACTTCACAGCTAAGGACAAACTATTTTTTTAATAGAACTGGATGACCGATCTGAAATAAAATAGATATTCTAAATGCAATGACAGAACTATCAAACACAGTTTGCCGCTTTAAAAAAAGTAGCTTCGGGCATATAGGAAGTAATTTCATCAGATATGACTTTCCTTAAAACTTTGGCTGTAAACTTGCACGAGGTAACTTTTATTCAATTAATTTAGACTATTATAGAAAGTTGAAACCTATTTCTAGTTGTGTTTCTAATCCAGCAGAATTTATTTAAAACCCAAAACCTGGGTCTAACTTTGACTAAAAAATCCTCCATGCTTATTATAAACATGTAAGTTGAGGTACAAAATTTTAACCTATTAATGCTGTTATGATTGAGAACAAGATTAGTTAATGCATATTAGCTATGCCAGTTTAATCACAGCCTTTTTTCTAATGTAAACAAGCATGCCATATGCTAACTCTCACTGTGGTTCCATATGGGTCTCTCTCTGCTGACCAGCAGACCCTGGCACAGCAATCACAAAGGAAATACTGCATGACTTAGCACCAGAACCAGTATTACCAGAATAATCACCCTTGCACTAAGCCCCAAGATAATATTGCTGGTCAGCTCTGCACTGCATCACAAAGACAAAACCATCCTGCACTGGAATGTTGGCAACAGTCCCCTTGACCTGGGAAAGAACCAAGCACGCTTAGGAATGAGCTGCACAGCACTTCACACCTTCAGCACTATGGAATGGTGCAGCATCCCTCACTGCAAAGAAATCTCCCATTTCTGAATAAAGTAAAGTCTACTGACCATCATCTGTGTATTTCAGCACATTCAGATCTGGAATCCTTGCAGGAGCAATAAGAACCGGATGGAACACACCTCTAAATTTCATCTCAGGTCCTACAAGATAAGAATAGACTTAGACAAAAGGCTTCTACATAACAACTTCCACATAGTGGAACATAAGCTTAAGGATGAAGATGCAAAAAGAAGGACAAATGTAGCCCCACTCCTCTCATGCACACTGGAACTACAGCAACAGGAGCCATTCTGACCACATACATACCCACACTGGTGTTCCCAACCACAAGAGGTGCTTCAGGGTGGGCAGCTTTCAGATCCAGTAGCTCATCCAAGCTTACAGGAGAAATCCACGTCACTCGCTCCCCACAGAAAAGCAGAGTTCTTTTTGGTTGATTTTCTGCCATTCTCTGATGGAGAAACATGGCAGATTTAAATATTTTGACATATAGACAGATGTGAGGTCTAAGAGACACTAGACTGAAAGTCAAAAACATTCTTAACAGCAGTTCTACATAATCCTTTAAGATGGACAAAATGGGACAAATATTAAGCTGGCTCTTTGCACAGTGGTGAAATTCTAGACTGTGTGGGTGAAATGTCTTCAAGTAATTCCAATGGGGTAATAAGCAAGATTGATAATAAATAATCCCCAAGCGAAAGATGTAGATATTGAATAGATCCAGCAACTACTAAAAAGTTAGAAAAGTGATAAAAAATACTTAGGGAGGTGTTGCCCACTTAGCTTGCTTGGAGGTCACCAATGACACTGACAGCAGCATCCCTTTCTAGATTAGTGCACACACTTAAGTGTCTTTGGCTGTTCTAGCACTGTTCACTGATCTCTTGGAAACAGCTTGTGAACCAGTGCTGGTACAAACACACAGTCAAGAACTCCCATCCTACAGTTATCAACATTTCTCCAGAAGCAGTCAGCTAACTACAGAGAATTTGGCTTTGAATCTCTACACTGACAATAAAGTAAAACAAAAAGCTTTCAGTTTTTCTAGGGCAAATATTGCTGTCAATAATTAGGGATGCCTAACACTTTCCATTCCAGTTGTTTATTTCTTTGGCATACCTTAATCACTGGGGCTAAACACTCTCTGATCTGGGTGGCTATCTGAGAAAAGACTAACAAAAATATTAAGCCACAAAATTGTTTTCCAATGTTAAAAAGTGTTTGCCATTCAGTTTGCTGTAAATTATCAGCTGCTGGACTGAAAACCCAGTTTAGGTTGCTTCTTCATCTTCTCTAACACCTAACTCTGCACCTTCATTTTCCCAATATGATTTTTTTTTTGGTATGTTAATGTTCAAAAAGCTTACTGGACAAAAATCCAAAAAGAAGTATAATAATGGTTGACATTAAAATGTTTTGCATTTCTTCTGATGAACTACTGCTAAGCTGGACTTAAAAATTCATTCTGAACAGACTTTAAGAATAGCCTAAAAGCAGCAAAAGTTACCATTAATTACCATTAGTTCTGGAGGGAATATAAGCTCCTGGGTGGGATCTAAGGGCTGGAATTCATCTGTCAAAAACAGGCTAGAGCAGACCTTAAAAAGAAGACAAGCAATGACAAAGAATTTTCTCTCATCAATAATTTCATACAACAACAACTAAAGCAAAACAAACCCAAACCAAGAGACTCCCATTGAAGTCAGTAAAAAATTAGTGATTTCATTATCATTTGGATTTGTTATTAAATCACCATGTATCTTTTGGAGGTGCTGAGGTGAAAGAAGTGTTCCTAACATTTTCTTAAATTCTACTGCTAACACCAAAGACGGTTGAGAAGCAAGCAACTGAAGGATGAAGTACAGGCTTTCTGTAGTTCTACTATAACAAAGTAGTTTCATGCCAACCTAGATTACTCAAAACCCAAAGAAGCAGATCAGATACTATTGAAAGAAAACTGAGAACAAAGTGGAATATTTGTATGGATAAGAGGTTTTACATAAGATCACAATCATAACTCTAATTTTTAAGGGCATATCAATTCTTCAGACTCAAGTCAGCAGTTTTCCTAAGAGATCAGTACTTGGACTCAGACCATCACTGATCACTGATTTCAGCAAATTTCACATATGCCCTAATGTCTTGCACAATAATTATCACTGTATGGGTAGAGCTGAGACTATTGATATTACTGAACCTGAAGAACGGTTCAAATCTCAGCTCTGGAGATCCAAACTACCTTATACCAACTATCTGACATGTCACTGCCTCCTCATACAAATATACACATAGAATCCTCCATTTTTCAAAATATTTCCAAATTTCTTGGGAGGAATAAAAAAATGCCGTATTTTTCAAATAATATATGCAATATTCATTCTCTAAGTTTTATATTGAAGTAGGGTAGGTAATATACTTAAAACTTTACCTTCTCTTCATTGTCAAACAAATCATCTTCCTGATCCAAGCAACACTTTCCATTCACTTTCCTTTGACAACAAATGGATTCCTAAAATAGGAATATCCCATTAGTGAAATACTGCCCAGAATGGCAATGAGTTAAAGCTGATAAAAGTGACTCTATATTTCAATAAAGTTCTAGATGAAGTTTAAGAACAAGTTGAATTAGAAGGAATAAGTGTTAAAGAAGTGATATTAAAAAAAAAAAAAAATCAGCAGATGTTGAAGTCCTTAATACAAAATAATTCATACTATGTGGAATTCAGTTGACATTGTGAGAGCAGGTGTAGCAGGAGTCTGTATTGTTTCCTTTACCAGCTGTTCACACCCATTTCTTCTCTGTAGGTTTCTGGCACATTGCATTGCATGATAAATTACTAAAAACTTGGATTGAAATTCTGCTTTTATTCATGCCAGTACTAACCCACAGTAAACCACATGGAGTTACTTCAGATTACTCTTCCTAATCCAGGCTAGACACCATGTTCATTTGTGTTAATCAGTTTTTGTAATGAGTTAGACCATTTACTCAGAATGGCATCTCTTAACAGAGACAAGTGATGATCTTAATGAAAATCTTGATGGCTTGTATATGCATCTACACTGATAGGTCCAATCTAGTAATCCTATTGCCACTACTTCTTACCTTACAGAATGTTTTACAGGCATCTAGGATTGGTCTATATCCAGTACAGCGGCACAAGTTCCCTGAAGAAAGGAAATCGGTCAGAAAAATCCTTGCTCTAAAGCATGTGGCTTTAGAATGTCATGTCTTTATGTGAGGCTTGTGTTTTTGAAGCTCAAGGAGAAGTGTTAGCTTCAGTGTCACAAGACTTAGGACCCTGCAGCTCCTCACAAAAAAATATGCTTGTTTCAAGGGGAGTATGAAATACTTTAGATCTGCACTAGACTGAATGCTGGCTACAGCTCAGCATGCAGGAGAATAAGAGATTGTACAATATTCTTCACCCACTCAAGATGTTGTTCTCTTTCCCCCTGACTTTTTTATAGAGGTGAAAGAAGTTAACATTACACCCCTAAGTTCACCACACAGCAACGGGAAATGTCTTTGGCTGCATTGTGACTCTAGAGCACAACAGATGACAGAAGGCTATTTCACCTGCAATAAATGCTCACACTTTCCCTTACTGAAGATAGTTTGCCTCTCTCTGCCTTATCTGTTTTAATCCTACTGCAAAGGGGCTGCCCTGTAAGGCTTACAACATTCTCAACTCCAGATATAAAGGGACCTTGGAGATGCTCAGATGTAGCTCCTCCTCCAAGATGACATAATTTTTGCTCATCTGATTTAAAGTGCTTCAAAAGACACATATGGGGATATTTTGAACACCTGAAAAAATCTACCGCTCCATGTTTCATTTTCCAGGAGAAAAGAATGACAGGGAATACAAGGTCTGCATCCAGCAGCAACTCTGCTGAGAAGCACAATTTCTAAGAGTACATCATCCATGCATGCAGGCATGTGTACTCACACAGACAGGCACTCACATACACAAAGCATCTGAAGAAATGCTTCAGGGACACATCTGCAAGCTAACAAGTGGCAATATTTACCAGCCAGAGCTGCAATCATCTGCTCCGAAGTTGGTTCTGGGTTGTTTCTTAGCAAAGTGTATATGGACATCACCATTCCAGGCGTGCAGAAACCGCACTGGGAGCCATGGCACTTGGCAAGTCTTTCCTGAAATGAAACACCACAAACAGCACTCTTTCCAGCACTCACCTCCATTCTAATGAATGCCCTCTTAAATGGGAGATGCCATACAAAATGTTGCCTTCATAGTAAATCAGACTTTTGAATAAAACACTTTAATACTTTAAGCAATATCAAATGAAAATAATTATTTTGGATGTGATGTTCAGGGCACATCTAACTAAAGAAGCTAATAAACCTTCAGTGGACTTCTGTCCTTTTGCATTTATACTAAAACATGAGCCAAAGGACATTGTCCAGGATGTGCCATTAACCCAAACAGAGCAAAGCCTGCCTCACTCCAACAATCCTTACGTACCAGCTACTTGACCAGACTGTCAATATTAAAGTAAGATCCATTATGAGTCATATGTCATCTGTCTTGATCAATCAATCACCAGAAGCCAATGCTGTCCTCTGTTGCCATTTAGCAGGGAAAGCAACCATCTTAAGAAATTCCCATGCCCTAAAAGCACTGTCACTAAAGCCATCCCATACAAAAAAGAAATCAGTTATCCTTTTATATGGTGATACTGTACTCTCACCTGAACAGGATGAATCCTGGTTTTTGTACTTCCAACACCTTCCACTGTTGTCACTGCTGCACCATACAAGGAGCAAATGGGAAGTAAACATGCATTGGCTGAATAGTGTCTTTGGAATATAAAGGAGAGTATAGAACATTAATATTATTTTAATAAACAGGTGTGGATATTATTTTTCAGTCAACCAAGACATAGTTTATACTTACTAAGCAGCCTCTATCAACATCTGGAATGCGAAGGGAACACTTTCTAGCTATGCCTCTTGTCCCCAGTAAAAAACATATCTATGAGGACAGTTCCATAGAATTTACATCTTCCTTAATACTTCAGTCTTTTCTAATTGCCCTCTTGTCTCTCTTGCCCACAAGCAATCTGTCAACTGTATTTTGGAGGAGAAAGATAGGGAAGGGAAGACTGGGGTCATCACTGGAAGGAAGCAAAGAATTATTGCTTCAAGTTTATAATCAAACTTCTGATCCAAATTCTGTTGTAAAATAAATATCATACTAAATAGAAACGTCACACCAAAATGATAATTCTTCAAAGCATTTAATAATTTTTATAAAATTATTTGGGTTTTTTAATACAGTTGAAATGTTTATTTTCAAGATTCTGCTTTAATTGCAGCTCTTTTACCAACTTCAAACGTTTTCATTTGTATTGCATTCCAATGTAATGCAACGGTACAAAAGGACAACAGGAATGCTTTTTTCCCCAACTAATAAACACTTCAGTGCACAGTGGCATGTAACCATTTAACAATTTGATTAGAGTTTCCTCAAAAGCAATTTATTCCAATTTTTAGCTTAATGAAACTCAGATTTTGAGTTTCAAAATATTTCTTTTTGTGGGTGGGTGAAAGGGATGGAGTTCAGTATTAAAGGGCTGGTAGGACTCAAACTTCTGCCTGCCCTACCTATCCTACCTTTTCATGATATGAAAGTATGCTGGTTTTGGCTGGGATGGAGTTCATTTTCTTCACAGCAGCCAGTGTGAGGCTGTGTTTTGGATTTGTGCTGGAAACTGCTGATAACACAGGGATGTTTAGTTACTGCAGAACAAGGCATACACAGGGGCAAGGTCTTTTCTGCCTCTCACCCTCCCCCCACCCCACCAACGAGGAGGCTGAGGGACACAAGAAACTGGGAGAGGACACAGCCGGGACAGCTGACCCAAAATGACCACAGTCATATTTTATATGATATGGCATATAGAGCCAAAGGAAGAAGAAGAAAGGGTGGAACATTTGGAGTGACTGTGTTTGTCTTCCCAAATTACAGATTACAGATGATGGTGTCCTGCTGTCCTGGTGATGGCTGGTCACCTGACTAATGATGGGAAGTAGTGAGTAAATTACCTGTTTTGCTTTGTTTCCATGACCAGCTTTTGCTTTATCTATTAAAATGTCTTTTCTCAAACCATGAGTTTTCTCTTTTACCCTTCTGTTTCTCTCCCCCGTCCAACTGGGAGGAGTGCAGAAGCAGCTACATGGTCCTCAGATACCAGCGGGTGCTAAACCACTACACAGAACTGCAGATAGGAGCCATATTCCACTGGTCATGCCAAAGGGTCTTAATGCCTCCTAAAACCTCCTTGCAGGGGCTGTCAGTATTTATAAGTAAATTAAGCATTTGAGTATGATAGTTCAGCAAATTTACAATATAGCTGAATCAAACTAATTTTAACAGCATTTTGTTTTTGGATTACAGTGACCCTTCCTCTAGATTCTTTTACTATTAAGTACAAGTTCTACAACTCTGTTTTTAGAGTTTCATATCTGGAAATGGTATCTACAATCATAAAATTCTCTGTGGTTTTCAAAACACTCTGTTAAGGTTACCGTATCTTCTTGAAAGCTGGCTCATAAGTTGATATCATCACTGTGCAGGCACCACAGCCACCTCCTCCACAGCCATACTTAGTTCCTGTAAGATGGACTGAAAATGCTGTCATTAGGGAAAATAATTATGTAGTTCCATTCTGGTCTTTATTCTGCTCAAAGGCTTGAGACCACTTTCTTTCCTAAACCTCTAAGGAACATAGAATCAGTTTGGTATCATACCTTAAGTATTGGACTCCTTTCTATATTAGAATAAAATTTACAGTGAAAGCAAGATTGAAGCTGAGGCATGACATGACCAAAATCCTCTTCTCAAGAAAACAGAAAACTTGATTATGGCTTATTTTGGAAGAGGAGTAAGTTGGGACAGAAAAGGGAAGTGAAAAATAGTATTCCAACTAAAAATATGAAAAGAAGAAATGTGTAATGGGCAAACCAGCTGTATATCTGAAATTCCAGTGGAACACTAGAATCAATATCCCAGTTTCTCCCAGAAGACCTATTTATAGTCAGGATATTTGCCTTGCATCTCATCTGAAAGATCCCACCTGTGAGAGAAGTGCTCATTTCTGTGAATCTGGAACACTGTTCAATCTGAAGCTGTGAATCAACAAACAGCTAATTTAATGTTCCAAAGACACCAAAAGGAAGATGCCTTTGTTCTCCTCAAAATTCCATCAGCCTCAGGTTTTCATCAAGAGATCTCCCTCTACCAGGAGAGAGACTATTACAAAACTTGGAGACTTCTATTCTGCCAGGCTTTTTATATACTGACCACGAGGCGGAAGGGGAGGAACACAGACACATATTCATTGTGCCTGATGGCATAACTTAGTGTGTTGAAGAAACTAGGCTAAAAGTACAGCAGCTCAACTGAAGAATATTTGGATTAAGAAAGAGACATCATTTAGTATGGTTGATTTATCTTAAAGGAATCACAGCTTCTGTAACCTGGTAATTAAAATTTATGGAAATTTTCCTTGAATAAGGCTTTCATATGAGTGACTTCAGGGAAGAGACAAGAAAAGGATACGCCTCCTTCGCAGATAAGACAAGAGCATTTGTTCAGGATCAGCATTTTTCTCAATTATCTACAGTAAGAAAGTAAAACCAAGCTTTTAAGTAAGAAACCAAGGCCTTTCAAAATTCAGGGCACAGACTACATTCCCACAAAGCCAGAGGAGAATCCTTCTCTGGTTCCCTCTCATAGAACTACACTAATTGCCAAACAGTGCAGGAGAGTTTGGGCTCCTTCTGGAAATTCCTTTTCAGACAGATATGTTTCCAGAAAAGAAGTGTTAGTACTAAAAGTACCTTGCAAGTACTAAAAATAACTGCTGCTCAGTGAAATATTATACTGAGGGAACTGACCTTCAGCCACACTAGAAATAAAAATGCAGCAGAACTTCAGAAACAGCACAATGAACTAACTAATGATTTGCAGATTGTAAAGTCTCCCTGGCACTCTAACATACTGGAATAAACACTGGAGGAAGCCTGTAGGGCTACTGGCAGTAGCAATTCATTTTCTAGCTTTATTTATATTAACTTTCACTTGCTGCAAGAAACTGACAACAGAGAGCAACAGAAATACCCACATTCTTGATCGATTACAGTATTTCTTATTCCATCACTTAGAATCATCTAGGTCTGTACAGTTGCTTTGGATCAACAACCAGTTCTTGCAACATTATCTTTATGGTCAATTGTCCAAATTTGGGTACTGGAGTCTTGATTTCAGTAGTGCCTCTGAAAACACCATCAAAGACGAGAAGCCAGACACATCCAAATGAAAAAAGTGGTTATCTTACCAGCCATGTTTGATACCCAGCTGAAAGTGTGTTTCACTTTGACTCGTTTTTTCTCCCAAACACAGCAGAGCTAGCCAAAATGGGATGCAACCATGCCTGCTCCTCTGGAGGTTTGTGTGAGGATTCGGTTACACTCGCATGGGTAAGTCTGAGGACCCCAAATCTGTCCTTCGCGGTTCCTTCTGGCACAGCAGCCCCTCTTTCTCCGGGCTATACTTACCTTCCTCCCATTCACATAGAAAATGAGCTCCTCAGCCGCCGCGGCCCCTTGCATAGCCATGGTTCGCAGCCCCAGAACTGGGAGTAGCAGGGAAGCCCGTGCAGCTGGAGGCTCCTGCGGGGCGGGGCTGCGGCGCAGCGGGGCGGGCGGGGACAGCGGGGCCGCTCGGGGGGGTTCCCGCGCCCCGCCGGCACAACACGACCCAAGGGGAAACGCGGCCATTGATCTCAGTAGCTCGATCTGAGTACAAATATTTATTCACTGCAGCCTCTTAAGGTGTTATTTAAGTGTTCAAAAGCTAAGCCATACCTCACACTTTCTCAAAGGACACGGGTGTTCCTGTTGTCAGGTTCCTGTAACAAAATCTCCAGGAGTAATTTTAAATTGAGATCAAATCCAGCAATGTAGTGATCATGAGACCAATGGGATTTTGGTTATATTTGCATTCACAAAATGATCAGCAGTAAGGTCCAGGTATCATAACCATTTGTAAGGGCTACTTGTGCGGGCAAGGGTTTATAGAAACAAATATTCACCCCTTTCCATAGAATCAAAATACATGGAATTAATTTCCTACAAAAATTTTTAAAAAATCTTTATAGGTGTAAAATATTAAATGGGGAAAAAAAAGAGAAGAAATTAGATTGAGTAAGCATGAGTAAAAGCACCTTTGAAACTATGAAAAGAAGTTCAAATTACCTTATACTCAGCAAAACTATCCTAATTCTTGGTGATGGCTACAAATTGATTTTTATGTCAAAAATCATGAGCTGCTTGAACCTCATTTTCCTGAAAAGAGCTGATAATATTTCAAATGACCTGGTAAAACAAGCATATTTAGTGAAGGTTCAAAGACAATACAACATTCTTTATGCTGCTTTTATGTGATCATTTTGTGTAACAATTAAAAGAAATGCAACCTAGTGAAAGGAATAAGAAGGAGGTGTTTTTACAAACAAACTGTGGGCCTGATGGTAGGTAAAGCCAGCTTCTGAGAGGTGAAAAGCAATGGGAGGAATCATAAATTCCACAGGAATTTCACTAAAACTGTTGCCCACTCAAGACTGTGCTAATTCCTGGATTTAGAGAAAAAGAACAGAGACAAAAGGAAAAGAAGGGGGGGGGCGGAGTTACACAGTAGAAAGGGGGTCTGTAAAGCGGCTGGGAAATTAGGATAAAAAGGAACCTGCATCCTCCTAACAATCTGAGTGACCCCATGGGAAATGCCTGTGACCTCTATCTTTATATGAATAAAGTTACAGGACTCCTCTGTCTCCTGTTTGGACATAAACCTCTGGTGTTGGTGGATTAAATTTCCTGACACTAGGAAATAACAAAGTAAATTTTCTCTGTATTCTATTATTGAACATCAATTTGAGCAACAAGAGTAAGGATGGAGAAAACAAGCAAAGAAGGGCAGTAGCAATAATATGATCTTAGAGTTACTAAAATAACTTCTGTGCATCTTCAGGCCATTTTCTTTATCCTTTTTTACTTTGAAAGATATCAATACTAAAAGGAATGGAAGAAATTAAGGCATTAAGCCCTAGGCCCTATACTTTTATTGAAAATTACATGCTTGTGTTTGGAATACCCTAGCAGTCTAGCTGGTAACACCTGAGGCTGTGTGGAACAAGAGCACCTTCAATGAAAAAATAATTAAGCCCATCCTCAAAGAGATTATTTCTTTTCTGGGAAGATAAAGCATGTGCTTCTGTTTCTAGCTTTCAAACTGCAAGCAGTAGAGAGAAACCCTTTAAAAAACCATTGTGTTTTGCTGCTGCAGTGCCAGCACTGGGAACACAAGTTTTAACAGGTATTTCTTGAGGGTTTCTAATGACACAGCTGGTGATGTTGATAAATAGTGGAAGATAGCAAGAACATTTCAATTAAAAATAAAATAAATGAATTATAAACTTGGTAATAAAAATAACCAAGAGAAAATGCGTAATAATTTCTATGTGTAATTCTTTTAAAAATATAACACTGAGTAAGGATAGAATCTATCTTCCCAACCATTTCTGCACCTCTTCATAATTGTCTTACTAATGGGGTGACATACACAGCATGTTTCAGAAAGAAAAAAGTCTGTCTGCTGAAACTTCCCAGATAATTCTAACAGCTCTGCATTGCAATGCAGATCACATTGCCTGGGTGATAAGTTTTTTATTGGAAGAATTTTCATACTGATTGAGTAGTCTATTTGTACTGCAAGGTTCTATACAAAAACACCTTGCTGTACTTACTGATGTGTATTTACAATCTTAACATGATATCTGGAACTGGTAACCACAGCTAGACAACTCTCCATTTACGGAATAAAGATCCTCTTTGTAAACTTTCTCACTAGTGATATATTCAACTCTAAATTCATACATGGAATATCCTACAGGATCTTGAGGAAGCTGCTTTAGGGCTACAGACCATAATAAAATAACCACAGCAGAAAATAGTTGTGGTATTACTTAAGTATTTGTAAATAATACATTTATGCCTCTTAGTGTTTATGGTCATAGTTCAAGACTTACATTTAGAATGGACACACCTGAAAGCTACATCCAGGAGTTTATTTTGATCTGCGTGACTCACTTTTCTGTCAAAATATGCAGCTGAAATTCTGGCAACTCACAGGAGAAGGACGTCGGTTCCTCTTGTTGAACTTGAGTTTCCTCTCAGTACGTTTCTCCAGCCTGTCCAGATCCCTCTGAATGGTGACAGAACCATTTGGTATTTCAACCACTCCTTCCACTACTGTATCAACTGCAAATTAGTGTAGGGTGCACTGTCTCATACAGGTTGTTAGGGGACATGTTAAACACTCCTGGCAGCAGTACGAAACCCTAAGGAGCTCTAATGTTTTGCCTCCAGCTGGACCATTTGGCACTAATCACAACCCTCCAGGTTTTCAACTCACCTCACTGTGCACTTAACAAACCCGTACTTCGTCAGCCCGTCTGTGGAATGTTATCAGAGATAATGTCAAAAGCCCTGCTATTACTGAGACAAACATCTACTGCTCTACCCTCACCCACCAAGCTAGTTGTAGAAGACTATCCAGTTCATAAAGCCTGATTTCTGTTTGTAAATCAATGCTAGCTACTCCCAACCACCTTCCTGTCTTTAACATGTTAAAGGACTATTTTCTTCATCAGCTTCCCAGCTTACAATGGAATTCTACAATGAAGTACAAACAGCACATTTTAAATAATGTTTTTAGGAATACATCACAATTTTTAAAGAATATATTTTAAGAATATGTTTTGAAAGAATATATTATAAATTTACAAGTATCAGTTGCACCTCTTAAAAAGAGACATACTGTATCAGGCTATCATACAAAAGGTCAGGCTAACCAAAGAACTGGTCTCAAAGTTTCAACAGGCAACGTCCTTGGAAAATGTATAAAATTTGGTCAAAGGCATAGTAAGGCTTTACCAGAATCATCTTCCAGCCTTCAAAAATTTGCAATTCAGGAACATCGTGTGCCAGAAATGGTGTTTCTGGTAATTCCTCATAGATTTTTCTTCCATTAATGTCACTGATCAATCTTTAAGCCTGTGTAAACTAGTAACATCTACTGCATATACGTGAAGAATCACCATCTATAACCAAAATAAGTTAACTTATTTCTATCTCATTAAAAATGTCTGTTACAAAATTAACCTGAACCTTATCCACTGTAATGTGTAGAAGCTGTGTGGGTAGTGAGCTATCACCTGCACCTGGCAGCATCTACAAATCAGATAATGCCAGAAGACTGTCAGCTGACAGCACATTATGGAATGCAGAGGGGAAGCAGTACAAAAACCTGAAAGCTGATTGGTATTATGTGATTGTATTACTTGTCACATTGTCACTCTCAATTGGAAACTCAAGGTGTTGCTTTGTCTGGATCCTATTTACTACTGAATTCCAATTGCAGTGCTTTTTTTCTTCCTTGCTGCCTGTGGCACATACTGTGGACACTAGACTTCTCTCCATTATTCCTCAATGAGACTTCCTTATTTGAATCTCAATGTGATTCTGTCAAATCCAAAAATCAACTATCAAAAAAAGAGGGACTATCTCCATCCATTTCAACAAATCCATAAAAATTTGGGATGCGTGTCTGTTCCAACCAGCACTGAGAAATGGTTCCACTCAAAATAAATATGAAAAACTCACAGTACAATTCCCAAAGCTGGTTTATTTTTATTTCTCATTAAAACATATGCTTTTCTAACAATTTAAGAAGTGCTCCAAACCATTTGAACAGATTATAAATTACTGACCACAAATGCAAAACATGAGTGAGACCAACCTGTATATGCCTTCCTCTGTGCCCCTTTTATAGAGGTTCTTCTCCAGAAAATTGGACTGTGGAAGACCTTTACTAATCAAAGAACAATAAACACTCTATATTGCTAAACATTTACATGTATACATAAACAATTGTACCCCTTTTAGAAGTATTGTTCAGAAAGGCAACTCTCTGTTCTTCAATAAAATTTTGATTTGCTTTTAAAACTTCCTTTATTTTTTACTTTGTAGACTGGGGAATGCAGAAATTGTGTATCTGTAAATCGATCCCCACGCCTTAATTTGCTGTAAAGAAAAGAAATAAAAGACATCACATATGAATATCATCAAGGACCTCTGCAACTACAGTAATGTAATCATAATAACCATTCAAATGGTAAGTACAATTAATGAAAGCTTGATACACTAAAGAAATTAAACCTATGGAAAATAAGTATATCTGAAAAAGCAAGACATAGATAACTACTGCTTTCCAAAATAATACTAGAAATATTAGTCTTTTTATGTGACCTCTATCATATTAGGATGTGATATTCCCATAAAACAAAATTCAAAACTTATTTAAACCAACTTAACAGCATCCATTCACGACAGTATAATTCTAAGCAAAGTATAAATAGGAGACAATCATGCAAAAAGTTATTACACAATTTATGTCTTGCCTTTTAATAACCTATTAAATCCTCTGCCACTAAATTTGCTAAGAATACTAAGACAAAAGTTAATTATAAAATAATATATCTAATACAACTAATTATCAAATTAATATCTCTTAAATTATTTCTTATATTACATACAGCTAGTTAAAGCAAAACTACTGAATTCTATAATATTAGTACATAAATTTCCTTTCCATTTGACAAGATTACAAGGACATTATGGTATAATTGACCTTTAATTATAACATTTATAATTATTCATTTCTAAAGGGGTTTACATCGTGACAAACATTATGATTCACTATTATTCTCTATGAGTACAAACTATATTTTAGAATTTGAATACTAGTTTTCTTTCTTTGGCACTTGGAAATCCTGCCACACTAACTGTAAAAGCTTTGTATCAACACTGAAGTATCTTTGCAAAAGAGATTTGTGACAGTACAACTGTTCATTTGGGGGTTTAATAAACAATCTTAACTGGGGTTAATTACATAAGCAAAAGACAAGGAGAAAAACTCCAATTTTCATGTACCCACCTGTGTAGATTGGGTTCCTTGTAGCAAACAGTGGGTCTGCCTCGTCTCAGTGGTGCTGCTGAGTCTTCTGAAGTTTGGGGGGATTTAGGTACAGAATTGTGAAATTGTATACTAGTATTTGTCAGATCTTGGAAAGCTTTTCTCCCTGTAAATACAGTAGTTTATATGCCTCCTTTTAAATATTTCCTCAATCATTAAGTAAACTTCAATCAATAATTATTTTTAATATGTATTTCTTAATGCAGGTACTTTGGTTACTGCTCCTACACTAAAGATACTCAACACAAAATGGGATAGATGATCAAAGAAAATGCCTCTAGAGCAGCTTTCATTCTATACAAACTTAGAGCTGCTTGAGGTCTACCTTGGCTCATGGGAAATTTCAGAAAGCCCTATGAGCATTGCAGTTTGCAGCAGACTGCTTAAGACTCCTTTATTACATTTCCAAAAGTAACACTGCACACAGCTCATGGCCTTGAACATGGGGAGAGCACATGGGTATGATCTGAAGAGTCAAGCTGTACAAGAGTTCTTTAGTTCTGCATTTTCCAGCTTTATGCCTTCTTTTTGGGCCTATGTGTAAAAAATGAGCAAAGCGATCTTCCAAGTCAAGATCTGGTTTTGAATCAAGGATGAAAACTGTTTTTGGAACCATGCTTAAATGGATGAACATCAAATAATTACCTTGCTTTTTATGTCAGCAGTTTGATACTGCTGATCACAAGGCCTTACTAATTTACCATTAAAGCTACTAAAATTACGGGATCCTTTTTCCACTTTCCAAAGAAGGAAATGAAGATGAGAAGGTGCAACTGCAAATTACAAAGACTGATACCTCACACAGTGGTCTCATTCTGCCAGTTTTCCTATTCTGTGCTCATGTAAAGTAGGAGATTTTTTGGCCATTGTGTCCTAGTAATCAAGGCATTATTAGCTTAATAGTCTGGGATTCAAACTATTAATTTGAGCTAGGATACTGGTTAGGTGTTGGGGCTTTCTCTGAGACTATGAAATAAACAGGAACTTGTTGAGAACAAGTATGTTTACAAAATAGACCCCTAATGCTATGAAATTTCAAAGCTATGTTTTAAAATTATATTTAAACTCTTGTAGAGATGTGTTAGTTTTATATTCCATTAACTCCATTACATTGCATTATAATAATTGCATTTATTATAGAAGACTCTGAACCTATCTTCCGGACTACATAAAGTTGTATTATTTTCTTAATGTATCTCACTTAAAAAAGATTGTAACATCAAAGTTTGCACATGGGCAGCTTATAGGAAAACCTGCTCAGCACACTTTTTTTAGATATCAGAATTTCTGTTAATTGCAGTGTTTCTAAAGAAACAAAAATTAAGTCTTTAGGTCTAGCTATATTTTCCTTTTAAGAAGGGAACAGTGTAGTCCTCTCTTGTTCTCCTTGTATAAAAGCTCAAGCTATTTTTATCTTTCAATCCCCAACTTTCTGAATTCCGTTACATTCTTCAAAAAAGGAATACATGTTTTAACTAAAATTGCTTCTCAAGAATGCAGACTACTTACATCTGCCCTACTAAGTATCATCTTGGGATATATTGAAAAGTAACAAGGATATCAGTAACCACAGTTCAAAAAGATTTTGTGACTGATACACAATATAAAAGATTTTGGTGATTTTTGTTCTTAGCTTTCTCCACTCCTGTTTTATCCACTCTAAACAAGCAATAGAAGGACAGAATTAAGAGAAGACGTTACCACTATTTCAGGCACTACCCAATTCAAAATGCCTTGCTTTTTCTAGGCCATACACTTACCATGACAAGGTGTCAGAGTATTTTTTTTACTCTGTTTGTAAATATGATCCATATTTTGTTCTGTTTTTTCAGCATCCAGTGCTTCATTACAGTCACTCTGCCCATGGATTTCAGAGCTTTTCAGTACAGAGAAGTTGATGGAAGCATTGTGGTTATCAAGAGCTGGGAGCTCCACACTGGAAAGATCATCCTGGGAAAAGTTATCTACCTGCAGTGGTATATTCTTAAAATATTCAACTTCAATCACAGGCTTCAACTTACTCACAAAGGAAGTCATTTCATGAGGGACTTCCTGGTCATCCAAAATATTCTGACCCCCCTGATCAATATGCCCGAAATTACTTTTTTCTCGTCTGGTCTCAGTAATATCAGAACTAAACTTCGGCTTCTGCTTTACTTGCTTATCAAGAGAATTACTAATGTGGAGGTTTTTACTCACCACTGCTAAGGAATCTACTTTCTTTAACCTGTTAGCATCATCACCAACTTGTTCTTTAGCTTGTGGTGTATTCAGAGCTGCACCATTACGAGTAACTAAAGCTACTTGTGTTTGCTGAGTTTCAGTTACTTTCTTTCCAGCCTCTGCAAGCAATGAATCCTTATTTTTTAATTCTTCACTTTTACAAACTGAGAACCGTGTAAGATTTTCCTTCGGTATTATGTATGCTTTCCGGCTGGCCTTTGCCAATGTACGTTTTAATCTGCCTGGTGAGAAGTGGCTGCTCTTTTGGTCTACTTTCTGACTAACTTTATGAGGGCTGTCATTTTCAGTTTCTCTACCTTGTCTGTAACTACTTTTTTTGTTGTTTTTTCTCTTTATAATATTCTTCTGGTCTTGTTTTATCTTGCTGCTGTCACCTTGGTTTATCACTGTTTGAGATTTCTTTGAAATATACTCTCCATACTGGCCATTTTCCTCTCTACAGGATTTTGCTGTGTTTGCTTTGGAAGGGTTTTGAGAAGTTTTCCTGTTTGTTGTTGATTTATTATCTTTCTCATTTTTATTCACAAAGTCCTCCTGTAAAGGCAATACATCAGAAATGGTATCTTGGAATGATAAATTTTCAGCACAATAAACTTCTGGTGGGAACTTGTTAACAGATGAGCTTGAGTCTGTTTTCTGTATTCTGCTTTCCACTTCTCCAAACATTTCTGAGAAAGTTCCTTCATTTGTCTCTTGTTTTCTTGGGCTCATTACATTAACCTGGTATGTCCTCCTAGCATCTTTAGCTTTACTTGTTTTACTCTGTTTCTGTAGAGAATTTCCTGTAGGTAGCTGTTCTGTCTGACTTTGGAATAGCTGAATTTGTGAATAAGTAGTTTCTGAAGTTTCACTATCGTCAGCCCTAGTGTGCCTTTCTTCTGCACGCAAATGTGAATGCACTTCAGTCTTGCTTTTAATTTTTTCTTCATTCTTCTTAGAATATTTTACTTTTCTGAAATTTGCTAATATTTTGTCAGAATTGGCACTACTAATTTTATTTTTGTGCAAATTATAATTGCCTTTTGCTGTAACTGTGAGAAGTTCACTTGCATCACTGGCAGTCAATTCCATATCAGCATCATAAACAGTTTCTTCAGGCTTCATCTTGTCAGTAAAAAGCAGCTTGTTAAAATCTGTCTTACTTTCATTGCTAAATTTAAGACATGAAGGAATAATGCAAGACAAGTCACTTGAATCATCTGGGAAATTTGTATCATTGGTGCTGCTGCTACTGTTGATATCATGATGAGTCAGATTCAACGATCTATGTTTTTTATCAAAATCCTTTATATTAGGTTGAAGTTTTGACTTAGAAAGTACTGCATTTTTCTTTCTTTCAGTCACATGTTCACAGGACGGCAATGAACTTCCATGATATTGTTTTGCAGGCTTCTCAGACTGTTCTAAGGATTGTGTACTTTTTCCATGAGTGAGGAAGGCACTATTGCAACTTAATTCTGCATGCAGTTGAGTTTCTGCAAAGAGAAAAATTTCAGCAGCTTGGGAAAAAAAAGAATAGAGTGTAGTTATCCACATAAAACTACTGAAAGTTCAACAAGAAGTATGGAAAATAACACTTTTTTTTTTAACTGAATACACACATTCCACGGTTGATCCTTAAAAGTTAGTAAACTGAAGCTAATTTCATCATTTACTGAAGTTGGACTTTTGAAGTTGGACAAAAATAAAACAATTTTTCTATAATTACTTCAGCTATTATTTGGTTATCTTAGCTATGTAATTTCAATGAACAATATTCTATAAATGATTGTCAGGACACCTATACTTATGGGTGAACATTTATTTCTCATTAGTTTATTACAGTTTAGGAATCTTACTATACCTTCTCTATTGCACAAAACATAATGAATTACTAAATACGAACTCCCAGAGAGTGGGAAAAATAAATCACACAGAAATATACCACACCTTTCAAAAATCTGTTCTTGTCAACCATTGTTTCTGTTTCAATTACATTTTGATTATTTGTACCAGAAGGCAAGGGTGATGCAAATTTGACTTGATCTGAATGCATTTTCTCTGTCAAATTAGTGGTACACTTGTAAGAACATGATGATTCACCCAGAGAAGGTCTGCCTTGCTGTTTTGCATTAGCTGTTGCAATGAAAAGAAGCTTTGCTGGCAATTCTACAGATCTGAAAAGAGGAAATTTTACTGTGAAGATTTTTGTTATATTTTCTATCATTTATTATTATTTTCTGTCATAAATTCAATTATTTAAAATGTTTCCTTAATAATGTATATTAGCAGAAAACAAGAACTCAAGTATGATATCAAGTTCTGTCTTGGGGCAAATGTGTTTTTGATGGTACAGAATCCTGCTTTGGGCTGGTGAGATCACATGAAACAAGCAGCAAGTTATTAAAATGCAAGTTTTGTCTACCACTCTCTCTCTAAATTTCAAGTTGCAAACAAGTAATTTCTGAATTAGACAGGAATTTTTTTCTCAAAAATACCTTGGACAACATACAGTGATTAGCTGTAAGAGAAGGCCACAAGCACCACAGCATTTGTTACAACCACCTACCGAGCTGACTGATGTGCACTCCTGAACTCGCCATCAGGAGGGCTACTTGGGCCAGCTGACAGAGGAAAGGAACTCTGAAGATCCTTTCAAAAGAAGAACAGCGGGGAAGTACAAATAATTAAATATTCTCTTACATTTTAAGTGTTGGAAATATCCACAAGGAAAAAAATCCCACAAAAACCAATGGGAAAAAAATACACGCACTGATGGAAGGCACACAGTATTCAAACACATACAGTAATTTTAAAGCAAAATATTATGTAACAAAGTTCATCAAAACCCATAAGCTACTTGAATCCCAAAGGAATGTACAGGCTTTCTAAATGTAGCTATAACTCATGCAAACTGCATTATACATACAGAAGCACAGAGCAACACTAAGCAACAGTTTAGAACAGGCAACACAGTATTTTCCTTTCTTTAAAATTAATTTTCCATACAGACATGAGGACTAACATGGACTATGTTTTCTGGTTAAGTTTCCAGAAGTAACATATTTATTGCAGCATGAAGCAAGGGAGGCAGGTAGCTCGCTCACCACATACTGAAGTACTAAGCTTTTGTTTTTAACCACATGATTTTTTTTCGGACTAACTGATATTTAATTTTTAGATACTTTGGAGACCAGATTAAATCCTAAATTTTCAGTACAGTAAAATTCAATCTATTTTTACTATACTGGTTTAACCTGAAGTTTTAAGGCATTGGGACAAATGTTTTACAACTCAAATATTATTTTAACATTGCACTCAATTTGATGCTTTGAAAATCTTACCCTGGAAGATGAATTCAATATAGTAAAGTTCAAAAAACATCTTACCTCAGAAGGACTGCTTATTTCTATTGCAGTTAAGAGGTTTTCATTCAAAAATGCATCTATTCCAATAAGAGTTTTATTCTGCACATAACAGAAAAAATATATTTTAAGTTTTTAGTGGCTTCTGCTGTAAGAGGCGACAAGATATAAAAGGTCGCATTTTTTTTTAGACTTAATTGAGCACAAACTCATCTCAATACCTATAAATATAAAGGTGGATCTGGGACTAAAATAGCTATAAATACACAGACTGACAGACAAAATAGTACCAAAAAAGCTATGGAAGAAAAATAAAATGTAAATAATATGCTGTCAGGTGATACAACTTCACAAATCTGAGACATGTATTTTAAACCACCACCTTAAGAAGTAATATTAAGTTTCAAAAAAAATAAAAGCTTAGTTTAGATGGTCTAAGTTTAAATTATATTATTTGCAGCATACCAAAGAGGTTAGTTTTTGACGAAGTGAGATATTATGAAGCTGGAGTTTTTCTACTTCCTTCTGAAGAAAAATCTTCTCATTCTTTAGCTTGCGAGAATTTTCTTTTTCAGCACTCAAAGCCACAGCTAATGCTTTGTTATTTTGTTGTAAAGATACTTTAAACATAGATGAGTTATCTAAAGGAGACAAAATAACATTATTTTCAGCAGCTCCAGTTCCAGACCCTTCCTGTGATAGTCATATAGTGAACTATCACTATATGACATTTCTGTAGGTTCTGGTACAACAGCAGCAAAGCCTAAAACTGTTTATCTGGCTGCCATTCTGACGACTACTCTGTCTGTTTCAAGTTTATTTCATGCATAGATTCTGCTCCAGTCTGGATTTTTAAAAATAAGGTTATTTTAAGAAGAAAACATTTAAAAAATGATAGTTTCGCAGGCATAAAAACGTTTACAAATTTAAAAAAAATTATAAATTTTACAAATTAAAACATTCAAAGATTCTGATGATAAATTTGAGTTTTGACAACATAAAGAAAAAAGTTTTATATATACGAACATATACCTTCCACTATCCTAATGAAAACCTACCTACACTTATCTGATACAGAATGTTTTTAATAGGCAGAATTTCAGCAAATCATATTAAATACAACTACTATTCCTTTTGAAGATGTACATTCTAAGTACAGTACATGGCTTCAGTTTTAACAGGACTTACTTATTAATTTAGTTTTGATTTTAGAAGCCAAAGAAGCATTCCATTTTGCAGCCTGTACTGTCCCATCCCTCTTCTTCACACGTCCTTTAGCAGCATTTGAGGTGAACATGGTAAATGACGATTTTGCAGTTGCACCTTTATCCATCCTCAAAAGGAACCTGTGCACCGTCAAGGGGAACGTCCAAATAAATATACGATCTTTTTGACACTTGTTAAAACTGAGTTTATTATGTCTTACGAGGATTTCTGTGTCTGAAGATGTTGCTTCAGTCTTTACCTTTGTTCGGTCAATTAAAACAGATTAATGAATTAATCAACACACTGAGACATTAACACAGAGAGACAAAATACTTAACTAGTAAACTATGAAACCTGAAAGGACCACAGATTTTTTAACTTGTCTGTTCCAGTTAACCATCCAAGTTCACTTACAAAAGGGGAAACCCCAAGGTTCTATCCCTTCTCAATACCACCAGACCAGCTTGCTCTTTGTCAGGACGGATTTAGAACCGACACATTTAAATAAACCGCATTACAAACGCTGTAAAGTTAACCCGAAAGNGCCCAGCCCGGGCCCGGCGGGGCGCGCGGCACCCCCGGAGCGGAGCGCGCCCGGCGCTGCCCCAGGGGAGCTGCGCCTTCCCCAGGGAACGCGCACGGCCCCGCCGGGACTGCGGGCTCCCTGCAAACCCGTCCCGTGTCCGCAGCCGCGGCCAACAGGCGCGTTTTTGATGCTGTGCTGGTAGAACGGGAAGGGCGCTGTACAGGTCGCATACATGACAGAATGTCCCATGTTAAAACTGTTCACCTGTGCTCTTGCGTTCGGTCAAGGACGTTTCAGAAGTGGGATGTGCAGAAGGCATTTACGGCTGATCCACGGTTCCGGCTCTTTGGTGACATCTCTGCGTGTTCAAAAAGGAGTGGCGTGTCTGTAACTTCTCAGATACGCATCTTTGAAAACCATTTTAAATACCAACCAGTAATAACATACAATTAAGTTTAAGAAAAATAGATCTTAAGGGTATGAACACTTAGCATCAATCTTAGTGCACTGTGAGGGAGGGAGTAGAAAACTCCAGATACTCCACTTAGCTGTCAGAGGTTTTTAGGAAGAGTTTGAGGTGTTTGGCTTTCCGTTCAAAGATTTCCTTTAGGTTTAAGGGAGAAAAACATGTAATTCCTTCTCAGTTACGTTTCTTTATGGCTGATTTTGAGCTATTAGTAATATATGGAATAACAAACAATGAATAGACAGGCATCAGGACAGTTAGGAAGACAACAGTGATAAATTTAAAGCCTAGTAGATTATATGCTGCCTGCATACCTACAGACTTGTAAGGGCAGGAAGTCTCTGACAGCAGAATTTGAGCAAGCCTAGTTTTAATGTGGTTCAGGTATTAAGACTTTGAATTGCATGGAAGTGCTTCAGTCTAAAAAAATGCTTTCCCCCAAGATCTCTTCTAAGTCCAAAAGCCCTTTAACACTGTCTTCACGTACATTCTNGACAGACAGACAGACAGACAGGCCGGCCAGCACAGATGCGGGAGGGCGAGGCCCCGGCAAGCTCCGCCCGCCCTCGGAGCCCTCNCAGGTCGCATACATGACAGAATGTCCCATGTTAAAACTGTTCACCTGTGCTCTTGCGTTCGGTCAAGGACGTTTCAGAAGTGGGATGTGCAGAAGGCATTTACGGCTGATCCACGGTTCCGGCTCTTTGGTGACATCTCTGCGTGTTCAAAAAGGAGTGGCGTGTCTGTAACTTCTCAGATACGCATCTTTGAAAACCATTTTAAATACCAACCAGTAATAACATACAATTAAGTTTAAGAAAAATAGATCTTAAGGGTATGAACACTTAGCATCAATCTTAGTGCACTGTGAGGGAGGGAGTAGAAAACTCCAGATACTCCACTTAGCTGTCAGAGGTTTTTAGGAAGAGTTTGAGGTGTTTGGCTTTCCGTTCAAAGATTTCCTTTAGGTTTAAGGGAGAAAAACATGTAATTCCTTCTCAGTTACGTTTCTTTATGGCTGATTTTGAGCTATTAGTAATATATGGAATAACAAACAATGAATAGACAGGCATCAGGACAGTTAGGAAGACAACAGTGATAAATTTAAAGCCTAGTAGATTATATGCTGCCTGCATACCTACAGACTTGTAAGGGCAGGAAGTCTCTGACAGCAGAATTTGAGCAAGCCTAGTTTTAATGTGGTTCAGGTATTAAGACTTTGAATTGCATGGAAGTGCTTCAGTCTAAAAAAATGCTTTCCCCCAAGATCTCTTCTAAGTCCAAAAGCCCTTTAACACTGTCTTCACGTACATTCTCTTTCACTGGCTATGTCTGCCCACATATACTGTTAACTCAGGTGGACGTTAATTGCGAAATTTGATCCAGGAATTGATAATTTTAGAGTAAGCAAAGTTAATGCTTTATTTAAAGATCTACAGAGATGCAGAAGGTTGAAATAAAAGCCAGCATCAGTTTCTGTAATGCAGTAATTGTCACAAAAACCTTGCCTTGCTGTGTGCTAACATTACAATATCCTATAAAGTAAGTCAAAGGAATCACACATGAAGTATCAGTAGCATTATGTGAAAATGGATCTTCATGAACTTACTAATTTCACAATCTGCTCTAAAGAGCACCTGGAGAGTCTCTCTCTTCTGCCCTTTTTAGTGAATGATGTATGACAGAGTTCTCACTGTTGCCCCGAAGCTGCAAAACCCTATGCTTCTATGCAAAACCCTTAAAATACAGCTTTGATCCAGCACACATCATATACCTTTGGTACATTTTCCCTTACAAGGAAACTTGGAAGTGACTGTAGTCACTATAAAACTCTGGCCAAATAAAAGAGCAAATAATCTTACAAAACTTTAAAAATAGAAAACCTATCAAATAAAACTTATCTCCTTCTCCTTTCCACAAGGCAATGTTTCCCTCCAGATACAATGAGTTTTCATTTTCCTCCAATTCACCCATTTGCTTCCATTTAGTGTTTATGTCACTACTGCGGGCAATAAATTCAAAATAAAATGTGAAGTATTGCATTTCCACCCATGGTCATACTTTCCTTCACACTTCACTCAGGAACTCCCACACTGTAACACTTCACATGTAAAGATGTGCAGCTAATTGCCAGCTACTCAAAGCAGGGAAGAACTTAAGGCACTGCCAACGTTCACAGCCTATATATCTTAAATGTATATTAAGAGCAGGATTATGGGTTTCAGTCACTTGGGATCATATGATTGGTCTTTAAACTAAATAGAAATGAAAGGTAGTGAGGGAAAAACACACAGACTGTTGTGAAAGCTCTAATCATGTGGGAACTGAATTTGTACCTTACTAGATACCTACATATTCTGCCTGAGAAGAATCTTGGTTGAGGAATTAATCCTGTAGGGCCTCATAAAGTGTGAGCTATGACTAAAGCACTTCTGATGGGTAGATTATGAAGAACAGCTTCTCCCTCTGTGCATTTTCTGATGTCCAACAAGACCCAAGCTCATGCTGTAGCTTTTCTTGAAATTACAGTATTAAGAACCTATCTTCCTCTAATCACACCCCTTCTTGCATAGGCTTAATGAAAAATCCATTTCTTAATGCCTCTTCCTCTCTGTCAAATTTGACTGAAATTAGTAAGCTTAAATTAAAAAGAAGCATGGAAAGCTGCAGCTTCATTAAGTGAATGTTTTAGAGTGAGAAAGGCTGGAGTTTGCACTTACACTGTAACATTTGACAAAAATGGCCACATTTAAGTTGCAATTGCATGCATGAACAATTCCCAGTAAGTAAGGGAAAACATATCCTTACAGAAGATACAGTTAAACTAGATATCATTATTCCCTGAAAACAATCTATTATACTTATTTTCTCTTGTTTTACACTAAATCCAACATTCATGAATTATCAGCCTGTACTGCATTCAGTCACATGTAACTTGTGTTAATTCATCAGACATTAAGCATCAGAGACGTGGCTTCTGGGTACACTCTTGGCCAAGAACTGTCCAGGGAGCACAGGAGCGCCATAGTGCTTGGCATGCCATTCCCTCTCTTTGCTGCAACTGGAGTATGATTAGATGCCAAGAAAAATGAAATGTGTTTACTTTATGGCTTTACTAAATGGCTTGAAGTGCCATTCTAATGCAAATCTGCATTAAGATGAAAAGAAGTGAGTTTTAAGTAGTAAGTGATAACTCACAGTTACACAATTTCAAAGAGAATCTATTATCTCCCTCCTAGGACCAGATGATGATTTATGTGATTTATATGGCTCTTTCCTTTAATGTTCTTCACCTGACTGAAGGGGAATCTGAATTACAAGTTTATGGTCCTAACTATTAACCAAAACCACTGTAGCCTCTGAATATTTCATTTCTCAAAAATAAAAATGTAGTAATAGACCAGAATAAAGCAAGTGACACAGTTGGAACTGTAGCTGCTCTGTGTCACACATCATTTGATTTGACCCTTTAGAAAGTGAGCCTGTGGCTGAAGTTTTAAATATCTTAAATTGTGAAAAAACACCTCCAAAAGGAAATTATGACTAAAAAACTAGGATGAGACAAGATGAAAATCATTAGGTATTGCAGATATAACTGAGTACGCTATTTAAATACAATATAGGCACACTTCTTATATGTGCAGTGTACAGTTAAGTAAGTAGATTTTTACTGGACTTAAGGTAGCAATTAAAATATACTGTTAACATTTTGGATTTGGTTATCTTATTATATAGTAAATATATATAAAATATTACATATTTTATATATGTATATAAATAATATAAAATTTTTTTTAGAAAATGCAGCTTCATTTTAGAATTATTTTTCAGGCATGTAAACTTTGCATAACAAGGCTGAGACAACAGCATAACAAGAACTTATTTTCTTTACTTTTCCATTGTTTATGCATGCATTTTGATGACCACACAACTCTATGTCAGACATATGGAATTTAACAGGACATTTTCTGAATGTCTTTTTGACATGACTAAGGGTGAGGCATCTTGCCTGCATTACAGAATCATAGAATCACAGAATCACCAAGGCTGGAAGACAACTTCAAGATCATCTACCATCAAGTCAGCACCACCCTGTCAGCAGTCAGCTCAAGCTGCTCTCAGATCCAGAGCAGTCGGGGAGCTCGGGGAGGAGAGGCTGGACATGACCCAGCAATGGGCACTCACAGCCCAAAAAACCAAACGTGTCCTGGGCTGTATCCAAAGCCCCGTGGGCAGCAGGGCAAGGCAGGGGATTCTGCCTTCCTGCTCTGCCCTGAGGTCCCACCTGGAACACTGCATCCAGCTCTGGGGGCCCCAGCACAGGAAGGACAGGCACCTGGTGGAGTGAGTCCAGAGGAGGCCACCAAGATGAGGGATGGAGGATCTCTCCTTTGAGGGAAGGCTGAGAGAATTAGGATTGTTCAGTCTGGAAAAGAGAAGGTTCTGGGGTGACTTAATTGCAGCCTTCCACTACCTTAAAGGAATTGATAGGAAAGATGGGCAAGAGTATTTACAAGAGCATTTAGTGACAGGACAAGAGGAAATGAGTTCAAACTGGAGGAGAATAGGTTTCGATTAGCTATTAGGAAAAAAAAGTCTTTACTGTGAGGGTGGTGAGGCACTGGAACAGGTTGCCCAAAANAGCTATTAGGAAAATAAAGTCTTTACTGTGAGGGTGGTGAGGCACTGGAACAGGTTGCCCAAAAAGCTGTGCATGCCCCATCAGTACTCAGGGCAGGGGGGTTGGAAGTAGATGATCTTCAAGGTCCCTTTCCAACCCAAACCATTCCACGATTCTGACTACTGAGACTATAGAAACAGCAATAGAATCAAACCCACTCTGAGTAAAGCCGTACTTGTTATCAAAAAAACAAAACCAAAACCAAAAAAGAACCAGCGCGGGTTGTGCCTTAGAGAGCAGCCGGCTGCAGGCGGGTCAGCCACACTTCGGAGGGCGCAGGCCCCACAGCCGTGCCTGAGGGAGCCCCTGCGGCAGTGCCGGGGAGCGGCGGCAGCCGAGCCCCGGGGCCCCTGCACTCGGCCGGCCCGCGGCAGGCAGCCCGAGGTGGGGCTGGCGCGGCCGGGGCAGGGCACACGTGCTGCCCCTCTGCTGTCCCTGCACGGGCCGGCCCTGCCCGCCGCCCGAGGTACCGCGGTAAGGCCCGGGCGGGCCCTCAGCGCTGCCCCCGCCGCTGCGGAGAGAGGCCGCGCTTACCGCGCCTTGCGGAGCCGCGCCAGGAGGGAGGGAGCGAGGGAGCGAGCGGCCCAGGAAGTAAAAGCAGCCTTAATTTAATTTTAAAGAAGCCACGTTGTTATTGATACAAAAATAGCTGCATTTTTAGTGCTGTGAAATCTACTCAGCATTTCCCAGGATGTCCTTCCAGAGCCCTGGTTGCACGTCCTGACCGCGTAACTCTGCTTGCCCATTTGTCTCGAAAGAGTAAGCTTTGTGTTCCCTAGCAAAGTAAAATGCCATAGTTTTTTACAGTAAAGGTGCAGGATATCTGGCTAGCTGCACTACTATGTCTCCAGAACTGTTTTCGAAGCAGTATCGTGTTACAGACATGCAAGAGCAGATGCTGTGAGGTGTTAAATCTGTAGCTGGCAGTAGTTTGACTTCTGTTTGTATCTGTTTTAGGTTCCAGTAGCTCGTAACAAACATCATCATTGGCAAATGCAATGGAAGAGGGCAAGGTTGAAGATGTCCAGGATATTCTACTACTGAACGTGCGAGGCTGTTCATACCCAGCCAGGCGCGAGTCTCTGTGCCGCTTTAAGGACTCCATGCTGGCTTCCAGGTTCAGTGGATGCTTTCCTCTAAAAGTGGATGAGTTGGGTAATGATGTTGAAGCTGTAAATACCACGTTCTGATCATACAACTCTCAGGAAAATACATGCTTTCATATATATGTATGCATTTTATCGTATATTTCTTTTCCCAGTCTGCTGAGCATCAGTTGGCTTCTAATTCCAGGATGTAGAACAATTCTGCATGAATGACTTTATATGTACAGGTAGTGCATCTGAATTCCACAGGCTGCTCATGCTTGCAAACACACACATTTGTACAGTGCTTACCCCTGCCTTGTTCCAGCCCAAACCATGGCTTTGGAATGTAATTCTTCAATAAGAATATGAAAATAGATAACATTGAAGTTGGCAGAGTATGTGGCATTTGTCTTGGATCCTGTTTGTGAACCTTTATATTATCCAGAGGAACCTCATTCCCTCCGTTCATTACATAAGGAGATTTGGGTCAAGTCTTTGTTTCAGAATACTTCATTACTCAGTAAAGATGACATTTTTCACCACCAGGGCTTGATATAAAAGTGAATAAAACTATTCATGGGTCAAATTTCACACTTGTTTGTGCCTTAGAAATCCTGCCAAAGTAGGTCCAGTTAAAAGACATGATGGATGAAGAATACTAATGCCTTGTTGCACACATTACATTGTTTAAAATACCTAAAATGTTTAACACAAGGACTTTGCATAACATAGCAGGACTTGGCTACCATCTTCCACAGTTGCAGTGAACAGGCTGTTGTACAGACCGTATAGTTTGGTTGGTTGAGCCCTTCAGGCAAAGGAGAGAAAAATAAACAAATACAGTAAAAATTGAGCAATATTCAGGGAAGGTTTGACTAGATGTGTACTAGAACTGATGGTAATTTTAACTCTCTTAAATGGTCTAGGAGCAAAATTGAAAAGATCCTTGCAATAGTGAGTAAAGCTGCACCTGCAGTTAGAACTAGAAATGCATGTAGAATTAGATTTTAGCATTTTAAGCAGAATGCAGCACAGCTGAGGTTGTATGTTGCTAGGTAGATTAGTGATTTCACTGAAATTCAAAGAAATGTTTCCTGCACTAAGAATTGAATCTTCAGATAATAAATATTCCAGGAAAACGAAATACAGTTTTAGAAAAGACAGTATATTCCTACTAAGTAAAACCAGTATAGAAGTTTTGTACAAAAAGCTCTATTTGATGATTTGGTAGAATGGGATATGTTTGATTTCACTTGCAGGATATAATATTTTATGTTTTCAGGAGCATGTCTAATTGATCGAGATGGAAGGCTCTTTAAATATCTTTTGGATTATCTTCATGGAGAAGTTCAGATTCCGGGAGATGAACAAGTTCGAGCTGCAGTGCAGGAGGAAGCAGATTTTGGAATCCCTTATCCATACAGCCTGTCTGATCAGTCTGTCTGATCATTTGGCCAATGAAATGGAGACATATTCTTCAAGGTCCAATATAGAGCTTAAAAAGGTCTTGACATTTCTTAACGTTTTTGATGCTGAACTCTCTAAACCATGCCATTCATCAGCACCAAACACTAAAGCTACAGAATTTCCAAGTTAGCACTTCTTAGTGACCACACTAAATAATGAGTAAATTCACTTTTAGGTTAAGAAATCCTGGAGTTGATAATGCAGTCAGTATAGTTAAGGACACCAGCTTTTACCATCATTGCAATACAGCAACAGTTTAAATGTGAGTGTTGTACATGCAAATCTGCTGTAGAACTTGTGTAGTAGGAAGGATATTTAGTTTCCTATTTGGCTTCAAATTTTACTTGAAATTAGATTTGATCCCTTCAAGGTGTTTGGGTTGGGGTTTCTTTTTCAGTTTTACAAATTCATCCTAAAACTTGTAAGACAAAATGTACTTTGACATTGTTTTAAAATGAGAAAGAAGAAAATTAGTGTATTATTTAAAATCCTAAGGTTTTAGAGTATTGTAACTTGAAATCTAATTCTAATTAACTAGTAGGAAATTAACTCGTGTTACCGGGTCTGCTTGTGTTATTCCTGACAGTCATCTATGTTCTCTTAGCAAGTTATTTTTCTCTGTATTTCGCACTCTCCCTTACTCATTTCCTTTTGAAAAGTGTAAAACAATTCCAGGCCTTTCAGTTTCTCTGCATGTTAAGGAGTTGCCTTGCCTTTAACTATTTCTGTTGCCTTTCTGTGAACCTCTTAATTTCATAACATTCTCTGGTAACATCAAATAAGAAGAATAAGAAATAACTGCAGACATTCTAGAAAAACTACCTCCTTGATTTACTTAAAAGAGCTCACTGGTACAGTTAAGAAAACTTAAATATGAAAGCTCATTCAACTAAAAATATTGCATTCTTATTGATAGTCTCTATGTTTTATGTTTTTTCCAGGCTTTGTTGGATTTCTGTGATTCTTACAATTTAGTTTGTACCAAGCCTACAGTTTGGGTCCTGCACTATCTTAACACTTCTGGAGCAAGCTGTGAAAGTAGAATTATTGGTGTGTATGTCACAAGAGCTGATGGGACTGATGCCATTAATGAGGCACTAGGAATGAAAATTCATAGTAAAAGCATGCACAAAAGGTAAAGTGACTGTCACACATGAAAGCACTGTGGAGTGAGAATAAATACATATTATAATTATGCCTAATTCTTACCTTATGTAGCATAATGCAGCATTATTGTACTATAAAGCTGTGGAAGGAGTCTTCCCAGCTCCCAAAGCAGCTGGATAATAGAATGGTCACATAAAACAAATAAAAGAAAAACTAAGTCTGGAGGTTAAGAATTTGAGAGATTACACACAAGGTGGTTAGCATGCAGTTATTATAAGTTCTTACTCTGTTTGACTTATTCTTTTTAAAATGTATCTACAATTAAAAATTAAATTTAGTGAATAAATCCTCTTACAGAAAAACCCCCCAGAAATATTTGCAAAGTTGGTTGTGATTCATGCAGTTCTTTTGTGCAGTCTTCTAAGATAGCTGAACACTGAGAACCAAAAATGAAATGGTTTTAATTCTTTAAAGAATGTATACAGCTGTACTACACTATGAATGTATTTACATGGCAGTAACTGGAAGTTATTGGTAGACCTGTACTTACAACTGGCAGCAGCTGGTCTTTGTCACTCTCACAGTGCAGTGTCAGAAGTGAACTTCACTGGGCACCTCTTGATTAAGATAAAGCTCTTGATGCTTCACCATCCTTATAATTAGGATGTATATCTTCCTAAATTTAGGCTGGGAACAATAATATTTATTCCAAGGGTATTTAGAAACATAATATATCAGGTATTGGTTCTCCTGCTGTGTATTCTAGAAAAATAGGTTTTACATAATTTATTCTGTAATTATTCTTTTATGAACATCTATTCTTTCATGAATATCCATTTTTGGCAGTAGGCATTCACAGGAGGGTTACCATATCTTATTTGAATAAAAACAAAATCAGAATAACATTTTCTTTCCTGCATTATAAAATATTTACTGCTAAATCCTTATAGTTAGGATATGGTAAAAAGAATGATATATTTCACCAGTGGTACATTTTTAAGGATTCAGCTAACTAATCATATAACTGTTGCATTTAAAACAATATTTCTAGAGAAGCTGGAAATAATATCCAATACATCTGGAGCTATTACTCAGGAGCTGAGCTGAAAAAGATTATGGATGCTTTCAATCCCTGGGAAGAGAGAGGTAACAATTTTTTGTGTTACTACTTTTTAACATAAAAAGAGGAAAAAAAATTTGCCAATTAAAGATAACAAAAACTCTGCATAAACTTGCATTTATAACATTGTAAAATAGTAGTGGCTGTTTGGGGGGGATTGTTTTATGGGATGTTCAGAGAGGGGACAAGAGTTGACATGAATGAAGCAGCATGCTGGCTGTAAGCAGTGCTCATGGCAGCAGGTTCAGAGCTGAAATTCTGCATTATGAAATATATGTGTTCATGTATTTAGTCAGATGTAACCATGCATGGCTGTGTTCTCTCAGCTCATCTGTACAATGCTGTTTGAAATGCAGGTGTCAGCTACTGGAGAGTGCCTCAGGAGCTGATTGAGTGTTGGACTCTGGAAGAACACCCTCTGAGAGGCAGTTTGCATCATATGCCTCCAGTTTATAGAAGGTATGCTGATTAGCATAGATGGCTTAAATTTAAGCACAAATACAGTGCAGTCCTTTTTTTCCCCCCTCCATAATTTCAGGTTCTTTAAATATCTATGAATGTTGAGCTTCCTGGTTTTTTAATTTACATTTTAATGAAATGTCTGAGCTTAATTGCACAACTGAACTTGGTAGAAACAAATTACATTTTGTTTAGGCTGCTGAGAAATCTCAGCAGCCTGCCAAGGAGTAACTTCAAAAACTAGAGAGCAGTATTAGTTAAATGGACTGCTAAACTAGAAATTTAAGTGAAAACTTTAAAAGGTTAACTGATTTTCACTGCTGTGAGATGTCTTCTTTTTAGAAGGAATTGCTAGAACTTCCTCTCTGCAGTTTTGTGGCGATATTTTTGATTACACCTCTATTCTCAACACATTGCCTAAGAGCAGCCTTTTGCAGGTGCCACTGCACAGGTACCTGAGCCAGCCTACAGCCACTTGGCTGCTACAGTTTTTAATGTGTCATCTTAGAGAGGCAGAAGAGATTGATGGTTCTGTTCACAGAAGGCAGCCCTGCTTGTAGTCAGGAACTGTTGGGAACCATAATTTATGCTTGTTACAGTATCATTTAAACCTAAGTGTGTATGACTTGCAGATGGTCTGTTTTGTAATAATGTTATAAAAATAACAATTTATGTATATAGTTAATTTTTTAAATTGAAGTTCTTTGTTTTACAGACAATTAATCGACTGTACTGAAGAGGAAGGCTATTTACCATGTAAAGTGGGTCCCAAGCCAATTAGATTCTCAGGTCCCTCAACAAGTACCCACATAAAAGTCAAGAATTCATCTTCATTAAAGGTAGCTGCTTGCAATGCTTCACATTCTGCAGCAATTCCTAAACGACCCCATAGTGACAGTTTGATGCTGCACAAAGAAGCTTCTGAAACTACATCCACAAGATGCACGTCAGTGCCCAGCAATTCCCAGGGTGCCTGTGGAAGGCAGAGTGCTGGCAATGGGACACTGAGCCAAATGACATTGCATGCACAGAGTAAGAGGCCTGTGAACAACCACGTAGTGAAGCTGAAAAGGACTCCTCTTTTTCTTGTGACACCATCTCAGCCTTCTGCGCCCAGTAAAACAAGAGAACAGGACAGTGCTGCTACCGAAATTCCTACTACTTCTACAGTACTAAACAAGAAAGAACCAGATGTATGAGCAGAAAATATTACACTTAAGAATGATTAAGTGGATGGATAATGTTTGACTCGGTCTGATAGACTGGACAGCTCTGCATTATACGGTCAAAGAAGAGATCATCATCTCGTGATCCTTTACTCAAAGATTAGGTAGAAGATTGTGATGAAAAAGATAATGAAAAGCACAGAAAGAAAATTGTTTTAAGTGAGCACTGAAGTGTGATTTCTGCTTTATTTCTAGATGTTTTTTAGATGTTGGGAAGGGAAGAAGAAAAGTGGATTTAAAAACTCGCTCAAGCACAGAGCACATGCAGTTTAATGTTCCAGTAACTCCCATTTGTATTTCTGTTGGGCTGTACCTTAAAGTGAGTACTTGCACAGCACAAAAGACCTCTACCAACTTTAACTACAGGTAACATTAACTACAGTGGACATCAATTCTTTAAAGTGGGGGAAAAATAGATAAAAATAAGCTTTTATTAGATACAAGTTTGCCACAAGTGTGCAACATACTGAGTGCTGCAGAGACACCAGAAGTTGAATGCAGCGTCACTTCTGGTGAGGGTAAATCACCATTTTTGTTATTAGCAGCAATGAAAGGCGTCACCTGTGCTTGTACACAGAGAGAAAATGCAGAAATGCAGGTAGGGAAGAAGTGTGCTGTGTGAGTGACAAGGCTGCTTTTCCAGAGACACACATGTACAGACAAACAGTACCATGGTGTGATCTGCCACTGGAGTGAGGTGGTGCAGCCTTGGCACTTGTGTGTCCCACCGCTGGGGGATGGCTTTTCTGGGGCTGCAGGGTCTGAGTTACACCTGGCTTTCTGCAGGTCCTTTCAGAGCAGGAGGGGACAACCTCGACTTGCAGGCACCAAAACACACAAGCTGAGGTTGGAGTGCTGTGGTTTGAAGGAAGTCTCCCTTCTTCCCCCTGTTACGGCTGGAGGAGACATTTTTGTACCAGGGCAAATACTGAGTAATGATACTGAATCAAAGAGCTGCTGTATGTTTCCATCAGCAGAGGAAAAGCAAGTTTGGATTGTTGATTTTCAAGAGCCCTTTTAGTTGTTTAAATCAGTGAACAAAACCTAGCTTTGTTTTGTACCCTTGCTTACAGTTGGGTGCTGGGGTTTTTTTGCTGGTTTTATGACTGCTTTTGCTTCTCCAGCACAGTAAATACATCTGCCTCTGAACACTGAGAACATTGCCAAAATGCAAGTTCTAAAAATTCCTGAGAATATTAGATTTACAGAAGGGTTCTTTAAATGTTTTATTTGCTAGGTCATTTAAAGCCATCACACAATGGCTTTAAATGACTTAGCAAATGGTTGGCTTTTCAGGCTTTTCTCCCAACCATAATGACTTGAAACATAATTTGCACAAGTGAAAAAAACCAATTTTTCACGTACTAACATACTTTTTAGGAGACATTTTGCCATGAGCAGTAGGCACTATAAAGGTGTAGAGGACTATAATTTCTGCTGTTGGTGTGTGTGTGGAAGACCAGCTGACCTTTAGAGTATTTAAACTAGTGTTTTTTCTCTAAAAATAAACCTGAAGATCAACAATTCCAAGGCTCTTCCTGTCTCAACAAAAAAAGTTTCCCTGAACAAAGGACAAAGCAGAAATTATGGGAAGATACTTACATAAAATAATCTACTGTTCTTTGAACATGCAATTCATCATTGAGACTAAATTTGTGAAATTTTTTTTCATAATACTCTGACTGAAAAGCAGTTTTTAATACTTACCTTCTGTGTGACTTCTACTTCACTATTTATTCAACAGCTGAGCACTTTACTATGCACCTTAAAATCTTTTTACAATGCTTTCTAATGTTGATTTCTTTCAACTTTTGAATTTAGAAAGCTTCTATAAACAAAGAATCAGAGAACAGAATTTAGATGAGAAGAGACATACAAGAAACAGCTTTGAGAATAATCCTACAGGACTTTATGAGTTTGTTATACCTCAGTGTTTACTTAATTATTTTGTAGCACAGTAGTTTTCAAGTAGCATTCGTGTCATTTGCATTACAGCAGCATTAATGCGTCTCCTCTTTGTCCTGGACATAACCAGCTTGTGGTTAAAAGAATAAAAAAAATAACCCCCTTGAATTTCAGCAGATTAAATGGGAAAGTGGTGAAGAGGTAAAGAAAGAAGGCTTGATTTTACTTATGTAATTGGAGGGTGTGCAAACATGGCCTTTTAACTTATCTAAGTAGGCACTTCCAGCATGTTCTTTATATCACAGAATCTTACTCCATTTCTATTAACTGCTGAGAGTGATATTGAACAGTTTTGTGATAGATGGATAGCATTAACCTTCATGGGGACTGGAACTAGATGCACTGTCAAGTGGTGTGACAGTGGTTTACTTTGAATCTTTGTAAAATTATAAATCATTATAGAAAAGATCGTGTTCAGAAAAGACCATGTTCAGCAAGTTACTCCAATTCCAGAATCATTTATTTTTCTTTCAAGGTGGCATTTTCAAGCACATTAAGCATTGGGGTTTTTATCCTTTTTTTTCCCCCAAACATAGTTAACTAATGTAAGTTTTCCAAAAAGCTTGACTTGTATAAAGTTACCCTTCCTTTTTAGTTTTCCAGCTATATATTTCCATCTTTATCTTGCTGGGTTCTGCCCTTACTCTGAATTTAATCTTACGCAAAAGATAAACAGATTCAATCTGCTTTAAAATACTGCCTCTTTAAGGTGTTTTTCCACTTCTGGAAGAGCACCAAGTGCAGTGGGAATTCCATGCTTGTGTTTGAGTGAGGCCAAACAGCTGTATTTGCTTTGCTAATTGAGGGGACTTTTTATAAAAGAGGACTGGCCTAGAAATGAAGCCTTGCCCTGCCATAAATTCCCTTCCTGCCCCTCTACAAGTCCCTCTCATTAAAAGGAGAATTGCATGTAGTTGTCTCTGTAATGAGAAGATAAAACAGAGTTCTCTTGAAGATGGGCCCAAGAGCATTTGGCTACTTGTAACTACCATGAACAGTAAAACACTCCTAGAAATTGGCAGATGTAATTCTAAGCATACAGACCCATAAAATGAAAGATGAAGGTTCTGACAGAGTTTCACAGCACAGCCACATAATGTGGTTAAAATGTGTATTGGAATAACCTTCCCAAACCAGTACACTCCTCAGCCTAACCAAACCCAAGCACAGCTCTTTAACAAGGAAGATGTCTTTGCATCACAAGAAAAAAGAGAAATGCCATCTCTCACCTGTTAGTCCTGGATCTGTCACATACTGAGCCTCCAGTACATCAAAGCTCGGCTGGTATTGAAGAGCACAAGGTGGTCCTGTTGTGCTGAGTTACGACTTACATAGATTTTATTTATTTGTCTGCAGAAGGCAGCTTGTGAGAAACTGACTTAAGGAATAAAGTAGCTTTCAATAATGCAGTAATCAATAGTCAAGTGTAGAAGCTATAAAGAAGGAATAAATGTCATTACAGGTAAGTTAAGTTTTGGGTTTTTTAGGAAGGATTACAAGAAGAGACACATTTCACAAGTTACATATGGATAATGTAAGAAATTCCTGTCAAATATCTGCATAGGATTTATCATTACATCTCTTACAGTGAGGTTACAGTGAAACTGCAAGGCAGCAGATAAATTTTGAAAAGCTACCTATCTGATGGGTATGCACAATGGAGATCCTGGAATTTCATCTCCATTTACTCCAAAACATTCAGCTTAAAAGTGTAATAGGTAATTAACTCGGATAATAGCAGTGCTTGCAATGCTAAGCAAGCCAGTGTCTACCTACACATTTATTTTTCTTTCAACACTATTCCAGATGAAGATGAGTTACTTGCCCTCTGAAATCAGGTTTTACCAATATTCACAGGTGGGACATTATATGTGTGTATCAAGAGAAAAAAAAAATAAGGAATGCACCTCGCTCTTCCCTTGGAGATTATTTTTCAAGGGCCTCAGAGGAATACCAATCCTGTCAGTACTAAGGAAGTGTGCAGTCAACAAACAGAAATTAGGCACAGGAAACTGGTACAAAGCAATAGTGAACAATCACCTCGTAAAGTTTTAAAGCTGCTCAAGTGTCCTCCTGCTTTACTGACCCTGACGAGAGGTCAATTGTACCGACCTTTTACACCTTTCTGACTCTGACACTTAGGCCAATAGGTCACCTGATGCCAGCTCTGGATTCTGACACCTTACTATGTTAAACAGGAACTTACTTTAAAATGTGTTCAGGATGGAGGTGGCTCTCATGGCAAGGTTGTTTTGTGCGCTGTGGCATTAGAATCAAGCTAGAAGCAAAAGCCTAGACCAGTCCAAACTCAGCTGAAAGCCTCCCACTTGTTCCAGTTCAACTAAGCAAATACAATTTGGGTAAAAGCACAAGGTTAGGCACTGCAAAGCAGCAAACACCAGAGTATTTTAGAAAGAAGATTTTAATTATTTGGAAGAAACAGGTTTTCTGAAATACAGACTCAGAACAGAAAGACTAAGTAATTTATTAGTCATAGCTCTTGTTATGGACAGATGGTTCCTACAGCAAAAATATAGAAAAATAATTTGAATTCAAGTCTAGAAGACCTGCAACTTTTCATATGCAAAAAATAAATCCAACTAGTCATAGAAAAGTGGCTGATAAGGATGGAGAACAGGGCTGTGCATCTGAATAGCCATTATATATACATTCCAAACTTAAATGAGCGTATTTCCTCAGCCTCATAAAAATAGTTTGTCCATGAAAAATACCAATATGTAATACATTTAATACAATTTATACTTGAATTTAAAGAGCTCAGATTATGGAATAGTAAGCTAAAATCAAATGAACTGCTTTGTCAACTCTCCTTGTACAGAACAATACTCTCTGCGTATACAGTGTGCATGCATGTACGTGTACACACGCACAGAAAGGAAGAGGTGAATAGAGATTTGCTGACAAATTCTACAAGATTATTTGATTTCATTGCAGACCACAGCATACAGACTTCCTGGGATCCTTCTAACACAGGCTGTTCTATGAAATAATAATGTTGACTGGTATAACCACATATCTACAGGTTTTTGCTATTATGAATTTAATTATCAATTTATCTTTCCAATCTAGATTTAGTTTTTCTAAGAAGTAAATGCTGCTTTGGTAAGATTCCGTACAGTCATGACAAAATAAACGTGAACATACTGGGGAAAGCCTTGAAAGTATGATTTAATTTTGATAATTAGCAAGTAATAAAGATATCAACAAGTTTTAAGCAGCAAAAGATTTAAAAGACTATGTTCTGACTTATTTTCTTCACCAACAAGCTTTTCGAGCAAGGAACTAAAATGAAGAGATTAAATTTCTCTGCCTGCCATCACTGTGACACTTTAAGCCACCAAAGTCACAGCTGGCACTGAAAGCACAGTGGCATCAGTAGAGACCTCCATCCTTGCAGGACATAAATTGCATTGTGACACCCTGCCTTGGAAAGGCCTGTGCTCTGCGGTGTCCGGTGTGTGGTGCTTCCGTCGGGACTTCTCCGAATGCGTTGGATTCTCTGTGGTCCTTGCAGTTGTAGACTGCTCTTGATTTTTCATAGCTCCTTTGTTTTTAGATCGAAAGCTGTTGTGCTGCTGTCTTCTGTGCTCAGACCTGGAACCACTCTTTGTATTTGGATCTGCCTCATTACTGGCTCCTTGTGACTTATGAGATCCATTAAGCCGCATGTTCTGGTGCTGTGGGTTGAATCTTCGTCTCTGGCTAGAAGGCCCATTCTACCCAAAAAGAAATTGGATAACTGTTAAGTTGTCTGAATCCCTCCAACAGGCCAAGAAACGCAGCAGTCAAAATTAACACTGTTACTAGGAGAGGGAAAAAAACGAAAAAGTTTTGATTGTTACTAGAGTCTCTTCATAATAACTAAAACCAGAACTATGAGTACCATACTACAGCTGAATAGCCTAGAGATGCAGAAGGCAGGTGCATCACTGATGCCAAATTGAAATCTGCCATGATTCAAGAGAGTACAGAAAAGGGCATGAAATTCTAGACATCTCAACAGCAGCTGCTGAGGAAAGGAATCTGCAGGTTCTGGTCAAGAGAAGTTAAATGTGAGACAGCAGTGCCCTGGCAGCCAGGAGGGCCACCTCTGTCTTGGGGGGCATCAGGCACAGCATCACCAGCCAGGCAAAAGAGGGGATTGTCCTGCTCTGCTCTGCACTGAAGCAGCCTCACCTCGAGTGCTGGGGGCAGTTTTGAGTGCCATGATATAGGAAAGACATTAGGCTGTTAGAGTGTCCAAAGAGGGGCTACAAGGATGGTGCAGGGCCTGGAGGGGATGCGGTTGCTTGGTCTGTTCAGCCTGGAGAAGACGACACTGAGGGGAGACCTCACTGCAGTTACAACTTTCTTGTGAGGGGGAAGAGGAGGGGCAGGCACTGTAGTGACCAGTGACAGGACTTGAGGGGATGGCCTGAAGCTGTTGGGAGGTTTAGGCTGGGTATCAGGGAGTTCTTCACCCAGAGGGTGGTTGGGCACTGGAACAGCTCCCCAGGGATGTGGTCACAGCACCAAGCCTGACAGAGCTCAAGAAGCATTTGGACACTGCTCCCAGGCACAGGATGTGACTCCTGGGGATGGTGCTGTGCAGGGCCAGGAGTGGGACTCAATGCTCTCTGTGTATCCCTTTTGACTCAAGATACTTGTGATTCTCTGAACAGTTAAGAAGTACTGAAGAACTTGATACTGACTGATTTTTTCCCAAATCTTATATATTGCTTTCCTAGTAAATGTTGTGCCAGTCCTACAGTATGACTTGCAGGAAGAACAGATGTTCATATGTAAATGAAAGTCAAGTGAAGAATCCTCATTGTGGAAGACATGTCCATTGTGATATTTTGCTGAGAGGATGCTTTGATTCTTAGTGGGAAGTGACTGAATTACTTTTATTTGCATGCCTGACAGGACAGCTGATTCCATACATGCACTGACATTATGCACCTCTCTTACATTTCCCTTCAGGCATATACTTGAGCCTAATATTCCTACTGGTACAAAATTCAGACCGACTTTAGTAGCAATTTTACCTAAGAATAATTGTACAGGCACATTCTAAGGTGCTATTACAACAAAATATAATTTATATATGTATCATATATATATATATAATATAATGCTACTAATATAGCACAATACTATAACCTGTATTATAGACCTTTTGAAAGAATGTGCTTTTAAACCTGGCAGGATTCTTGCTTTCAAAGTGTATCTAATAATTGTGCTTCAACAGCACATCAACTGACCATTTGACAAGGACTAAATGTTTCTCCACCACAGCAGTTAGATATAATGGAGGGTTTTTCTTTTTCACTCTATTACTGCCACTAGTCACTTCTAAACGGACAGCTGTCTTTACTCATATGGTATTTCTACTTTCCATGTTCACACTGACTTGAAAATGAAGCTGGTAAGTATATACTTACGTATCTGCAAAATTAATTAAATATAGACCATAAACCAGTATTTGATTTTGTATTAACAACTTTCAATGCTACGTATTTTTCGGAAAGTTTTGAAGTAATTTAGTTTAGTTCACAACTGACTGACATCTTACCTGCTTATTTGTTGGGACTCCTTGAGGAGAAGATTCTGTAGAATTGGAAGAAGGATGACTTTGTACTTTACTGCTGGCTGTTTTATTATCAGAGTTCTTGGCATTACTAGAGGACTTTCGGGTGTGTGTATTTTGCTTGCCAGTTGTCGCATGCGAGGTCATTGAAGACAGCACTAAACTACATGGTGTTCTTGAGGAATAGTTGTTCTTTGGGTGAGAAACTATAAAAAAAGGATTACGTGTTATCAGTTAAATGATCAACATCTAAACAAGGGGGCTGTATTCTTAGCCTGCTTACAGTTAATTTTGGAAGCACTGTTGCAGTCTCACTTTAAATCATGAAGTTAGCTAACTTAAGCTAACTGTTGAAGTAGCTTGGTTGGAGTCAGGCCAGTGTTCCACACCTGTGAATCTGCCTCACTGGGAAGCACTTCTGGAGATAAAAGAGCCAATGTGGTGGCACTACACTAAAGCTGGAAGGATCCTGGCAAAAGGCCAGGATTTTGGCATCTAAGAGATGCCTTACTCCTCTCTAAAGGAAATGGGTAAAAAAGGTTCTTCCATATCATAGTTATCTATGAAAACTGGAACTGAATGCAATGCACTAATCTATTTCATGCAGACCACAGCAGTCTGCACCATCAGGAACCACTACTGCCCATCTCAGCATATTCCTGCTCTCTACTCCTCAGTATTTTGAGATCACCTAATTTATTAAGCACTGTCATGTCTGGGTATGAAATGCACCCAAAAAACTCCTTGATTCCTCTCTGCATTTCTTCAAGCTGCCTTTGCAAAATGACCCCCAAGCAGTCTTGAAGAAGATTCTGAGGCTAATGAAGTTCTTGATCCTAATTTGCTGTCCTGATTTTTCTGATTATGGCATTTTTCTGTTTCCTTCTGGTACAGATGACAAATTTGAGGTTCACTCCAGGGAGACACCTGTTGTTTTTATCTGATAGGTACTTCTATATTTTCACTTATGGTACAGAGAAAGAAGATGAGGAATCATTTTAGTAACTAAGCATCATCTGTTAGGTTTTCTGAGGCTCTTATTCACTTATGCCAACATCAGCTACTTCTCCCACTAGGTGTCCTCTTCAGAAAAACAGTGCAATGATCTGCACAAAGAACTGAATTTTCCCTTCTGAGTTCAGTGAGGCCAACCATCCCTGACTTCTATTAATTCTCTCTTGTCTAAAACACACTGCTGCACATGGAAGACCATTTAAAAACCCAGATGCTTGCCATAAAAACGTATTTTTAACAGAAAAAGATGTACAAGAAAAGGATAGAACCCTCCACTGGGTATTCTGATACATGTCAATCCAATTATTTTTGTTTCTTCCTGTCCTTGAGTACATGCTGTCTATGCTCTCCTCATGCTAGAACATTTCTTCCTTTGCACAAGCCCTGTGGGTTTGGTTATTGCTTTTGTTAAAGCCCTTAACAGTGGCTCTTCTTAGCTATAGGTGTCATAATCTCTGCTTGAGGGGTATTTGCAGCTCCTAGCAGTGTAGGGGCCTCATTGAGAGATGATGCTAAGAGAAACATCTTTTGCACTGAAAAGCTCTTTAAAAGACACCCATCATCATGAGTTGCTCATCTAAGGTCACTGAGGGCAGGTATGAACAAAGTTCTGCAGACACTCTGTGCACTATCAGTCATTTCTAGGGTGACACTGCTCCCCTGCTAATAGCTGCTCTTTTGACTTCACTGACCTGATTTGAACAGGCCTGCATCAAACTATGCTTATGTAATGCTTTACTGAAATGAGGTATAAATAATTAACTTGCAGAATTAACTGCAGCTGGAAGTTATTAAGGAAAGTAGTTCATTGAGTTTAAAAAAATAGTCTATGGTTGTATCAATAGCAGCTGTGGTATTATTAGTCAAGATAATCTTCATGGACTTTTCAATCTCTACTGCTTCAGGGTATTACATAAGGTCTATGAGGTGACTGTAAACACTTAGATGCATTACACTTAGATGCATAGAAGTTTATGTCTTCCTCTGAAACATCCTGGGTTGGTTTCATTGAGAGACAGGATAAGGGGTCAGATGGATCTTCAAAGTGTTCTGCAAAAGTAATTCTTATGGTCTAATGAGTTAAACTGGTTATGCCTCCAAGCAGTCAGTTCTTTAGCTGTGCAGTCAGAACCTTGTATTGGCAGACTGTGTAGCATTTTCTCCATTTTCTGTCTTAAGGCACTAGATAAAAACATTTATTATTTTCCTTCCACCAAGATGCACTAGTTCAGTATTGTTTTACTAGTTTCCTCCTGACTGGAATACCATAGGACAGAGTAACATATGGGGCAAAGCCTTATATAATTTACTTTTTCTAGGGGAAAAAAGCATGAAAAATAGGCTCTTATTTTGCAACAGGGACATGATACTTGAAGCAAAAAATGTGAACCTGAATTTCCAAGCAGAAGGGCAGATGATTTGGAAACAGGAGCCTGGAGAAAAAGAGGCTGAGGGGAGACCTTACTACTCTCTACAAGTACCTAAAAGGAGGTTGTAGCAAGGTGGGATCAATCCCTTCTCTAAGGTTCAAGGAACAGGATGAGAGGAAATAGTCTCTTGTTGCACCAAGGGAGGTTTAGATTGAATACTAGGAAAAATTTCGTTACAGGAAGGGTTGTCAAGGATTGGAACAGGCTGCCCAGGGAAGTGTTCAAAAAACATGTGGATATAGCACTTAAGGGCATGGTTTGACATGGTGGTTGACATTTGGACTTAGTGATCGTAGAAGTCTTTTCCAACCTTCATGATTCTATGATTTGGGACTCTATATGGCACCTGGAAAACCCAGAGAATACTGTTATAAAGTTGGGGAGTTACTTCTTAGCAGGAGAGATCTGAATTGGTCTCATTACATTATGCTCACACAGAGAAGCTTCTGATTTACTATTCATTTATAAATTACTGAATTTGTGTATTCCCTAGAGCTGAAGGTCCTGTTTAGATTGAAAACTCCAACTGATCTTAGTAATACCTGGAAATTGCAGACAAAGATGGTACTATGCACCTGCAGATGGACTGTGCAGCCCAGGCACAGTGAGTCTAACATTTTGCATACTGTAAAATTGACTTGTGCGTGTTCAGCAGTCCTGCTGCAGCCAGGGACACCACTCACACTGGGCTTGCTGCACACACACCCACCAGCAGCACATGTGCTGTCAGCTCTGCTGAACAGGTATGTTCTGAGAAACTCTGAGAGGAATCATCAGCACTTACTTTCTCCACAGAGCTGAATCTGGGTCTTCAGCTGCTCTGTATCACAGGAAAATCGGGCAGACCTGCCCAGCTCTTCATCGTATTTCCGTTCACTCACAAAGTGCTGCAAAAACAGACATGTTACCAGTGATTTACATTCTCAACAAAAGACTGTATGGATGGTAAAAGAACCCATCAATACTTAAGATCACTTTAAGCCTCAACAAATTCTTGACCCTGCTCTGTACATAAGATCCCTGTGCAGAACCAAGTATTTTCCCATCCTCACAAAATTATGTACCCGGTGATGGGTGGATCACTCCCATACTTGGGAAATGCATCATTTCAGCAGAGAATGCGTGTTTGATCACTGAACCTGAAGCTATCAGGTTTACTTGCCGAGTCTAAATGATACACAAACAGCAAAACTCCCCACTGCTACACCTAAGAGGGAAGAGCTTACACTGCTCTGATAGCATCTGTACACTGCTCAGAGGTGCTACAGTACTTCAAGAAGCTACACTTTCCCCATGGAAAGCTATTTACCCCTCGGCCCATGGCAGGAATGAACAGCCTGGGCATGTTAATGTGACAGCTCTTCCCAGACATTTCTGCATACTGCTAAAATACCCAAGCAGAAGTGAATGCCTGACCTTAATTTCAGCCCTGAGTTCAGACAGTTGTGCTTCAGCCATCTGACTGGCTAGGTCTGCCAGTCTCTTCAGCTCCTCAGCTTTCTTCTGCCGAGCAGTCAGGATTTCCACTGCCAAATACCAATAGTTAGCCATTAATGCTAGGAAGGTAAATTGCTTTGTAATTTATTAGCCTTTGGGCATTAACACAGTACATCACACGTGAGACAAACACATGGACCACTGACTTCCAAGTGGACTTCCAGTATGCTACTTGCACAGATTAAGTTGACCAGCATATTTCACTGAACTGCCTGATTTTGAAAATGGGATAGCTGTCAGAAAGTCAAAGTTAAACTAATCCTCCAACATCCAGACAAAGAGGGACAAAGACATGTTGTTTTGAGTTCTCTGGTGCTTTGTTTTGAATTGTAAATACAGGGAGCCTTCCACTGAGACATGGAAAGAAGAATTACATTGAGTCACCAGCCTGTTTCTGAAGACATGCTGTATTTGATTTACACAGGGGAATTTCACTTCCCCTGGAAAAAACCCTGTTCATATACAGTTTACATGAAAATCACTGGCATCGCAATTTTGCTTTCACACATGGAATATACACATTTGCCATTTCAACAGCAAAGCAGCTTTGAAGGCCAATAGTCTTTATAAAAAAAATACTAAATATTCATTACTGCCTGTCCTGTATATTTTATGTAAGGAAGGAGTGAGTAGTTATATTCTTATAGGGAAAGATTAATCATAAACCACAAAGCAGTGATCTACTTATAAACAAGATAATATGACATTATCATTTTGGTGGAAAACAAAATATATGCAAACTGTTACCTACATGGTGACTCAGTGTAAAAGCAACAACTGATTAACTAGCTGATGGGATCAGTACTTATGGCAGAGAGGAAGCAACCTCTAAATCTAAAATAGTAACAGTCATGGTCTGTTGTCTTAAACTTACACATACAGTCAGGGGGAGTGGTACTTAATGTAAACTATCCTAAGGACACACTCCATTAAAGCTGTGGAGATTTTGGCTTCTTTGCCTTCTTTTTGCCACAAATTTCCACTGCACATTTGACAAGTTATGTAACCAGCTTATACTTTTTAAAGCTATTTTTAAAGGTGAGAATTAATGATATTTCACAGACAGTTTGCTTCTTAACCCATTATCATTCATTTAATCAGATAACACCTTCTTTTGAAAGTATCATAGAACCATGAATAGTTTGGGCTGGAAGGACCCTTTAAAGGTCTCGAGTCCACCCTCCCTGCAATGAGTAGGGACATCTTCAATAGATGGGGTTGCTCAGAGCCTGACCTTGAATGCTTTCAGGGATGAGGCTCTCCCCTCCTCTGGGAAACCTGTTCCAATGTTTCACTGTGCATGGTCCAGCAGGCACAGGGAGCCACAGCTGCACCTGTACAGCTGTGTGGGAGCAAACAAACTGTGCGACTGTAGAGGAGTGCGTGTCACACAGGGCAGGGCACGCAGGGGTGGCTACAGTTCCTTCAGCCCTGCTGCTAAATCTGTGCCTACATAATTACTTATGCTAAGAACAGCTGCTATCTCTCCAGCTGATCTTTTAATTTCATTTTTTTTAGAGTATGGTCTATGAGAGAAAATTTTATCAGATTCATTGAACAGTTTACCAGCTGCTTACCTTGTCCAATAGTTCTGCTTTACTGCTTATTCTAGGTAATGCTAATACTGCTCCTCCCCAAGATCAACATCCTCTTTGCTGAAGTGACTGCCTAGACCATATGATCTCATCTCATACTGGTATTTATTTCCACAAGATGCCAGCCAAAACCCATGTTTAAAAAAAAACCCCTGAAATTGTCATATTTGGAATTTTTCCTAGTGTTGATGCTAAGAATAAGATTACCCACTGTAAAACAGTCCTCCAGTGCAGCAAAAAGATATGAAAATAAATAATATTCTAAATCTTGGTTAGCATGTTAGAGTCCTGTAACTACTTTCTGCCTAAGTTTGTGAAGGCACTTTACAGCCTACAGCAACCTTGAGAGACAGCAGAAACTGCATTGTTGAAGACAGGTGCTGGGGCCATCCACTGTCATGCATGGAGCTGGCAGGAAAACAGGGAAACAGAACATGCCATGTGCAAATCCAGCACTTTGCATGCCAGCAGGCAGGAATTAGGTTTACTTCCTACAAAAATTCCTGTAACTGGCCAAGATTAACGAAGGGGCCCTATAATACCATCAGCCCCGGACAGCTGATTTCCCAAATGCAGTTTTGTTTATGCAGTTAGGGCTTAAATCTGTGTGTGCTGGTCAGTGGGAATTCTACCACTGGTTTTCTGGGAATGAGTGCATGCTCTGTAGCTGATTATGGCTACCTGGTATCTGCAGGTAACCAAAAAGCTGCTGATACATGTCCCTCCACAACTCCTTCCCAGAATAACACAGAGCTTCCAATCCACATCTATTTCATGTTATTCCTAGAAAATTAGCAAATAAAATTCAAAACACAAACTAATGCAAATCTTTGCTGTCGTAACTCATGCCTTCTAGTTTCCACACATATACAACTGCAAGAGACTTGGGCAGCAACAGAGAATTTAGACCATTTTTTAAACAAAAATTCAATTAGTATACCTTTGTAAACTAAGTGAGTTCTAAATGCAAATGAAGCATTCAAGAATGTTACATGTGTTTGTGACCCTGCTTGGAAGGACCTTAAATTCAGAAATCAATAAGAGGATTGTATGCATTCATAGCAATGGTATTTTCATCTGCCAGGAAAAGTATAATTCTAACAATGCTTTGGTTACTGTTCAATTTCTTGCTTAGAATTCTCTACTGAAACACATCCCCCTGTATTTACTGGGGGCAAATACAAATACTGTGTCTTGGATGGAGCATAAGACAGGTATTGTGGTATCCTAATACATGGCTTATCTTGCTTTCCTTGCCCCCCAAATCAGAATATATATACATGAAAATGTAAAAACCAGAGACAACATGAAAGCCTGGAATCAGATCAACTCCCACAGATTATTAAGAAAACAGACTGCAGTAAACATCTGTTTTTTTGATTTGTTTTAAATTGTTCTAATTCATAAGCTTGATCACTATCCCTTAAAGCTATGCAAGGCTACACAATAACCTACTCCCCTACTCCTGACTTACATAGGTAACATAAGCGAGCAAACTGTAATTGATAAATGGAAACAAAGTACTTCAATAACCATAGAAATGAGGGGAAAAAAAAAGAGTGGTCAAAAAGCTCTGATAGCTAAGCAGAAGGAGTAAGTAATTTAAATCTAACTCCACATCACCTTTTGGTTTACCTTAATTTCATAATACTGAAATTTTGATGCACAGTCCTCATAGAAACTACCTTGGAACATCGAAGCCTTATCTGACTGTATACACATAAGAATGAAAGATGATGGAATGCTGATGGAATTTAACCAAATTTATGGGTTGTATAATTTTCTGCCAAACAAAACAACTGTTTCCACAGTGTTCCAGAATTTCCCTGTGTATTTTTTTTACTTACTGGCTTCTTCTTTAACTTTATCAATTTCTGCCATTAATGACACTTCTTTGTCTACGATGCTAAAAAAGGAAAAAAAGAAAGAAAAAAATCATTATTTAATTCATGCTAGAGCTCCATCAAAATCAAAATCTGTAACTACACACAGACTTCAGGCATTAATTTCGGGCTGTTTTGAATGAATGAGACTAAAAATTTGAAGCTGAAGAAACACCTAGGCAAGCCAGCTACAAAAAAAATTAGTGATAATGAGTGTGTGCTGCTTTACACAAACATCTCATTGGCCTTCACATGTATCTGCACAGATGTGGAAGCCAGTCTGATTCAGCACAGCAATCCTCAAATGAATAAACAGTCTGTTTCCTAATTAAGCCAGATATACCATTGCTGCTCCCCAGATTAATACAATTTAGGTCTCAGCACAAAACTAAGAATGAAACAAAATTAAAGATGTGTGGAATGAGGTCCTTCTCTTCCTAAGAGATATTTTTGCAAAACATGTCAGGGTAAACAAGAAAATGGTTTGTGACATAAATAAACATTATAAAGTATCTCCGTAACAGAAGTCAGCTTCCTTGCCCCCTATTCCCTCCAGGACTGGGAAGGCAGGTTGTTCTACTTTTACCTGGCCTTCCTAAAGGAGTCATGTGCCTCTCCTTTACAAATGTCTGTGTCTGCTCCCTGACAGGGCTTACAAGCCATCAAAGTGCAACTGTCTGAGAGCAGACAGCTCATGTGGGAACCTGGTCACATTATCAACGCAGTAACATTGTCCAGGGGAGTAACATCTCTGCAGAATGCTCTCCAGGGGACAGTGCTCTGGTGTGTCATTCTGTTTTCACCTCAGTAGATATTCTTAAATTCACATTTAATAAACACCACCAATATTAATGTTTGTGCTTGCATAAGTAAGTAAATTCAAGCAGCTGGGGGAGAAATTGCAAAAACTATGTCAAACACCAGGAGTACATCTAGGCACACACTCAAGGGAAGAGTATAGCTCTCAACCCTTTTAAGTAAAACCAACCTTAAACATTAGCTTTTGTAGCCAGTGAAGACACTGAGTTACATGTGAACAGGCTTCTACTGAAGGAAGACATTATAGAAAACTTAAACCCAAAACATTTGTCTGGAATATCCTTAGCAAGAAAAGAAAGATCCTACAGAGTTGAGTGGGGCAGTAAAGAGAGACAGAAGACTTTAAGAGGGAAGTACTGCCATGTCCTTAACTAAAGCAGGGAAAGATTGGCGAGCAGGCAGTGTGGGGAACACACAGCAAACACACAGCTGGCAACCAAGCATTTACCAGCTAGAGCATGTCCAAGTGCCATTCATGGAAATCTTCCAACCAGCCTCATACAGGAGGTTTCCAACAGGAGCTCTGCAGCCTTCTGCCCTTGGGGTTTTCCCAGTCTCCCATGCCCCCTGCAGAGGAGGAGACCTTTACACTGCCTCCCAAGAGCCAACAAGAGGGACAGAAGCTGGTTGGCTGATGGCAAAGGTTGCCGCAAGACAACACAACTGCAGTGTGACACATTTTTTTGTTTCACACATAGAAACATGAATAAAATTACTGTTTTGGCTTGCCAGATCAATTTAGTGTGACCTACACACCAGAGGAGATAAAACAGCAGGTTTTTATACAGTAGAGCAAATCAGTTAAGAGGCAGGCTCTGACAGTGGAGGACACGCTTGTTTCAGCTGGCACTCAGTATTCTCCAGGCATAAGCATTAAGCTTGAACTCCAAAGAAGCAGGTGATGATTTTAGCTTGCTAATCTAAATAGTGATAGCTTCTCAGAATTAATCTATTTTCAAATAGCTCTTGTAACTACATGGCTTAATAAACTTCCTTGACTTCCACAACAGGTGGCTGAAACGAGTCTTATAAGTTCTTACCTATCTCTACCCTCCACGAAGAGAATCTAATTATCTTTACTATTTTCTCGTAAGTTAAAAAAAAAAACTGAAGATTTTTGCATTTTCTGCCTCTGTTATCAAAGTGTCTCCCTAGTGCACTACACAGGTTATCTAAACATGAACTTTTGTCTGGAAAACATATTCAAGCAACAAGGTCACAACAGCAGAGCTCATCAGAAGAGTGTTTTAGTACAGTTCTTTCCAGGACTGTCCTCTGCACTCTAACAACAGATCCTTACTAAACTTGTTGGCCCCTAACATTTTATTTTGATGCCAAAAAAACCCCACTTTTAAAACCAGAATGAAAGCAAGGCCATACCAATCCTGTATTTATCATATTTTATAGTCAAATCTTATCTGTTACTAGACAGTTTTCCACTCCTAATGTTTCATTTTGGTCTCTGACAAATATTTCAGGAAAGTGTTTGGATGTTGTAGCAGTAGAGGACAGAACTGATGAATTTAAAGAACAACCACCTGAGTACTTCCCTTCTAGCTACAAACTAACATTGGAAAAATTAAAGAATAACACAAAAGTGTTTGGTGCCTTTGTCCATGTAAGACTACTTACTAAGACTACTTACTATGATAAACTACAGACCTTTATCAGGATTCCCTTCCCTGAAGACAATACAGCTGTACTAATGCATATCAGCAGAGGACATGCACTCTCCCTCTTGGCTAAAAAAAGGGAACATACTAATTTTCATCTGGAAGTGTACAACCACATTTCTCAGCTTGGAAACCATAAGCAGCCATATGTCATATATGGGTAAAGTTAATGTTTCTTTAGAAATGTCCTAGGCCAACCAGCAGCAGCAAATGCAAAACAGAAAGTCTCCACTAAGAATTTAGCAAAGTTATAAACAAATGAAAACAACAGACAAAACTGGAAAAAAAATCTGGCCTGAGGAAAAACAAAAGACAGATACAAAGAGAAATCTAAAAGCTAACATACAGAAGGAGACTGTTCCACAAGAACAGTGTGGAAAAATCAGTGGATCAAATCCTGTCTCTTATTCCTGCTAGGATCCCACTGTTTTCACACAAAGGTCCCACAGTCACTTAAACTGAACAGCTCCTTAACTTAGGAGTTCAACCATTTTTAATATATTTTCTGGAAAAAATGCCCTACTCAGCTTTAATACAGTGATAGTAATTAGACCACAGCAACAATGTTATTGAGAACTGCTCAAAGCTCAGCGCAGCAATACCTCCGAGGGAAAGCATTTCCTTTTAATGCTTCTTAGTGGCCATTTGACACTAAAATGTTGTATACAGTTGGTACACTCCAATGTGCAGCCTGCAGCGATTGGTGTGCTGTGGAGAACTGGATACTGAGTGCTACAGGAACTTTCTGCACACTCAGGCATGACCAGATTTGAGCTGTAGCAGAGGAAGGAACAGAACGCGTTTCAGATCTAAAGACACCTGAGGGAAAACATTCTGCTAATTCTTTCCTCTCTAGTTATGTTCTCTTGGGGTTTCTATAGGTGTTTGGAACTGGGTTTAAAATCATGGACATACTACTTTAGCTGATGTTTGATGTTCTGGAGAGCTCATAATCTTGTCAATTTTTTCTGATTACTCTGAGCATTAAAAATCTCCTTGCCCTGAATGTCAGTATCAACACCTGAATATATTCCCACGTAGCATTTGAGACTCTGGCAACAAATACACAACTCAGAACCACTTCTTTCTTTAAATGTGCCTGAATCCATGCCCTAATCATCAGTCCATAGGTTCCCCTGCTGTAGTAGACCAAACACTGGGACTCAATTCCCCCCTTCACTGACCAGACTCAAGATAGCTCTGAAACAACTGAGTCTTATCTCCATGACTAATGATATAGAAAAAACCAGAGTAACAATATTATCTCTTTCTTTTCTGTCTCCCTTCACCACACCAGTCTCTTGAAATGACTGATTCTTCCTTTTCTCACCCCTCACATTTTCAGGATCAGAACCTAGGTAGCAAACTTGAGCTATCAGCACCATATCACTGTTCACCACAGGTGTCTGCAGTTTGGAGCACAGGATTTAGCATGCTTTGAGCTTAATATCCAGGTGAAATTTTGAAGCAGGGCTCAGGAAAGAGACAATTTTGTTGAGGGGACATGGCAAGGCAAAGGCTTAACATGGAGGGCATGCAGATGAGACACAGCCAATGCTCATGCTGTAGAGATATGAAATGCAGCAGGAGAGACAGCAGCTCTCTAGGAATCATTTTGCTGAAGTGATTTTGAAGGCAAAAACACAAGTGCCCTGTTCCTGGGCAAATGAACAGTACTCATTGCCCTGGCCTTACATAGGCTGGCAGGATTCACACTAGTGTGCAATGGCAAAAGAGCTGCAAGTGCCAAACTACAATGAGCTGCTGGCACAGCAATGATAGGGGAAAATTATGCTGACAGCTGCCTCATTTCACAGTTTCATACTCAGAACAAATTCTGAATTTGTTCTGACATTAGTGGAAACAAATTAATCTTCCTCTAGTTTACTGGGTAAAATTTAGTATTTGCACAGTGAAAAAAAAAAAAAATATATATTTTCAGTCAGCTGCAATACCTCCAAATCCCACTAAAATGATTAAAGTTATTAGTGCCTCTTGAGAAAAGCTGCTTCAGATTGCCAGGCTGGCTGATTTATAGCTTTACTGATGAGAATCACAAGGGTTCCAGATGACCAGAATCTTCTCTGTCCTTCTGCCTCTTCTAGGCATTATGACAAACCTATTGTGCCTGAAGAGATGGGGAAATAAAAAGACCAAGCTGACATGGAGGCAAACATGCTGACACAGCTCACAAAGGTAAGCCCCAGCTGCGTGGCACAGAGGTTACTGTTAAGTGTAATTTCAAAGAGTCCTTTCATAACCCTGTTAAACCCCTCAAAATGCCAGTTTTCTCCTTGGGGTGTTTAATAAGCTTTACTCTCCCCTGAACCAGCTTTGTGCACAGTTTGAGAATGACTGTTGTTCTGGAGACTGAGGAAGACTGTCAGCTGTGGCATCCTGAGTAACTGCAGCAGGGCTCTTCATCCAGAAGGGGGAAGAGCTATTTTTTCATGGGCATCCTCTGGGGGCTGGTTCAGCTGGAGAGCTGCTGAACACTGAGGTACAATTTCAGCCCTTTTTTCATGAGGAAGGGAGTTTGAGTAGTTAAGTGCTGTTGGAGTCTGACAGCTTAGGCATCAAGAAAAATACAACATACTCCAGTGATGTGTCTCTGTCAACACTTTGGAACAGACCCCAGTAGCTCCTTGAAGTTGTGCTGATTGACAAGCTGCTGACAAGCTGAAGCAAGTCTGAAGGATGTTAGTACTGTTGCTGTCTGCTATATTTGAGCTGATGTTACATGCAAATTCATGAGATGGTCCTGATAAGCTCTGCATTGGTCTTTAAGTATTATGCTTTTTTTCTTGCACATACTTCCCTCGTTCTAATGTGAACATATTTGACCCCACAGGCAGTGTGAAAAGACAACTGCTAAGAACCTCTAATCCAATTGCGTATTTCACAAAAGAATCCTGCACCTCAATCCAAAAACTAGAACTGTCCCTGTCAAACTTTTGGCATAAGGAGCTAGAATGATGTGATGAGAATGTAAACAGAAAGCCCTATCACCTGTACTAGGTGATTACAATTGTTCCAGGAATACTGCCTAGCCAAGCTACTTTGAAACTGGAGAAATGATATTTCAAGTTTCCTTTATATTAATAGGAAATATATATATTGTAGAAAATATCTTGTATGAAAAGCTGTTACACTACTTATTTTGCAAGGTTTCAGTAGATTATATTCTTCCAGTATTAGCTCAGTGCTATTTAAATGTTCACAGTGCTTGAAGGTTATTTGATCACCATATTAGCATATGCACGATGTTTACACAGCAAACCGGATTACACGAATTTTCATTCTGATCACTACTACAGTCTAACAATAAGAAGATAAACAAAAGACAGCATAAATCAATTTCACTGAAATCCTTCCCTCTGCAGAGTACAATCTAGTAGAACTGAAAATGCCCAAAACCTTTTAGTTATTCAAGTTTATTTTGTGTACTTTTTTATCTACCTTCACTAACACTGTTCTCTTCAGCAGCCAGCTAGCACAGTGTGATCTGGTAAATGCACCATAATAAAACGTCTATTTGCAATTTTCTTTTAAGATCTCTTTACAAACAATTAGGAATTTATTGCCTCATCACAAAAACCTGTTTAAACTAAAAACTGACATGGAAAACCTTTTCCTGAAAGAACATTTCTAAATTTTAGTTATTTAGAAATGAAGGCATCATCTTAAAATTTGGCAGTTTTAACAATGGTGAGTATGAGTTGCACCACGGCTTGTTAGCATCCCACACATTTTCACATGAACTTGTGAAGTATTTCTTTCCTGTCTGAGTTTCAGTTCTGATCCTGTGGTATCTGAATACCTTACTGGTTTTATATATGGAGCCTAAACACATTCCAGCAAGGAGAAGACAGTTGTTGAGATCCTGCTACAGAAAAGAGAGAAATTTCCCAAAAGCACATTGGAAAGTGGCCTTGAAGAAAGGAGAAGAGTCTGGCTTTTTGGTGCAACACCAGTTGAAGTTTTCAAGATAATTATTCCCTTTTTGGGTTTAGTAAGCTAGATTTCTCATTAGTCTGACAACAGTGGGATCAGAAAGGAGAGACTCGCTTTTAATCCACAATGACATGCATGAAAGCAACAGTCTACCTGCACAGCCTCAAAACCAGCGTGTTCTGTGTTTTACTGAGGATGACAAAGACATCTACAAATGACTGGGAGGGAAGAAGGGAAATACAAGACCCTAAAACATGGACAACAGCTAAGAAATGACGTAATCTACCTCTGAATTTCACCTCTTTAATCTGTCTTCACAAACTTGTTAAAAAAATACCTGGGTGAAGCAAGTAATTGTAAAAGACAAAAGGGTCAGAAAGGGGACTGAAGTATCTCATTGAAACCTGACTCTCCCCAGTTTCATGAACTCTGTCTGTTCTCTTCACTAATGCACAGCAAGGCTGATCCCAGACTGCTGGAGGTTGTGAGAAGAATGCCAGCACAAGTCCCTGTCCCAGTGCTGCAGCTCTCCAGGCAAGTACCCAGCCTGAGGCCAGAGCTGTGGGATCAGGTTCCCCCAGACTCCCCAGGCAGCAGGGGCAGGGCCCAGGGGCCTTGGTCAAAGCACTGATCTTTGAAGGTACCTGAAAACCCAGCGGGGCCAAGGAAACCTGAATGCAAGCAGACTTTTTATCTTCTCTGTGCTGGCAAGGCTAAGGACTTGTGTGACTGATGGGCAAACAAATATCACAACAGACTGCAAGAGGATTTGAAAATGTGGACTTTAGAGGCACAAGGACTACCAAAGGTCGGCTGTCACACAGACAGAAACCTCATAAGAACTGCCTGTAAATGGAGAGAAAAACAGCACAGGAACTCTGTTCGGTGTAAAGCAATACTGGTTCTGGCCTTTCCAGCCACCTGCCCATCTCCACACTACCACAGCACAAACAGGCAGCTCTCATTTGCTGCCACTGATTCTAGGATAGGGATGACAAAAAACCATCATCTTTTACAGTTTGTCAGGTAGGGGTCCCAGAAAAGGGCAACTGTGTTGTCACTGTTCTACAGCTGTGAGCGTAGGCAGCACTGCTCACCACCTCACACTGAGTCAGTATAGACACAACTATGTCAGAACAGACATAATTACATTCTTTTAGATTATTTCCCCCCCCCATTCAGCCACTCCTGTGCTTTAACTTAGAAATCAATATAAAAACTGCTTAATTTTCCGCAGATATACACCACATGCTTTATAACTGTTACCCTGAATCTATTGTAATATATTTTTAAATTGTCAGTATTGCCAAACTCCATTTTCCCAGCATTATGTCAGAATCAATTTTTTATCTAGCCTATGGCAAAGCTTTCAACTGCTTTTTCTTCATTCCAGAAATTCAGTTGTGTTGATTTTCATGCTCTTTACAAATCACTGGACATAGAACATGTTAGAAGAGAGTAGAGAAGCTTGTATTTATGTGGTTCAGTTCTGCTTGCAGTGTAATGCAACCAGGTTCTTACTACTTTCTACAGACTATTTGTAGCTGGCTGCAGACCATATGGGAAAGTAGCAGATGTTTCCTTTTAGTTTTCCATATGACTGTATGAATGCCCAATATGTGAAAATTATTTTCTGGCAAGAGGTGTTACGGGGAACGGTGGCTCCTTTTGTGCTCTATACATTTCACTCAGATTTCCTGGGGCTCTCCTTTTATCCCCAGGATGGTTACTCAGTCTCTTAGGGGAAAAGAAGTGAGAACACAGTTAACACATGTAGGTTTGAAGCTTGGCAACAAATGTCTCAAGTGCACCCTAGTGAGAGGAGAGTTCACTTAGCTTTTCTGACCTTCCCCCACAACTTAAGGACTATTGGGTAGCTGCCTTTCCTGTGCTCTGCACCACTGTGAGACATGGCTATGCTCTGATATATTGTATATCCCAGTCATAAGGGGAGCACCTTATATTCTCACTCACACAAAGGTATTCCTGAAAGCCATACACCAAAGCTGAATGCAATGAGGAGAAATGCTGGATCATGGAGTACTGTCAGGAAGATTTGCTCCTAACTTTTAGGCTCATGTGAGCCTGAGGAACACTGCCCCTTCAGCTTGCTTTGCTGAGTGCTCTCATAACCTTGGGAAAGCAATGTCACAGCCCAGCAACAGCAGGGGTGACCACAGAGTGCTGGATCACAGCAGGAGCACAATCCACATGAGACTGCAAAAGACTTCTTGTGGGGCAAAGTGCCCTGCCTGGTCCAGCCCATGGCTTGTAAAATGCTCTAGGTGTCTTCTAGCATGAAGAGAGCTCAATAAACGCAAGATGTTATCACTTCTTCTGGGCAAACACAGAATCACTCCAGTTAGCAAAAACTTAGTGAGACTCTTTAAGAAAGAGGAAGTGAGACCAATGCAGTGTTTTAAAATGAACGTCTTTCTGGGACTGTTACTAGCCCCCTTTTACTACAAAGTCAAAACTGAAGTAAACATCGCATTTTTCTGCCAAGCTTTTACAGTGGTTCACAGCACATCTGCTCCCTAGCACTGTTTTTTACCTTGTGGGAGGGTATGCACTATTTTGCCAGGTAGGTGACATTTTAAACAGCAGCATAGTACCTACTGAACATGTTCAGGAGTAAGTTCCCTTTATTGGTTAGGTCAAACTGTGAAATACTGAGCCAGAGAGAAACGTGGAGTGTCACTGGCAGCTATCACTCAATAGTTTCTGCTGCTAAAAGGAAAAGTTCTTAGCAATCTTTCTGTCGAAGCTTTCAGGACATCTTAGGCCACATGTGCTATTCATCTACCTCCACGATAATGGTTTCATTTACTGTCTGGAGGTAGGAGGAAGATACATGGTATTATGTTTGCATGCTTCATTCTTTCTGTGATTGGTAAAATCACGAAAAGATTTAAAAAAACAGAACAGATCATCAGAAAGTGAAAAATATTACTGACTCTTGCAATGCAGTTTTGATTCTGACTTTGATAGTAAATGCAAAAAAGGACACAAAAGTGGTCTTTTGTCCTATTATCAAAGGAAGAAAAACAGACAAACTGGTATGTGTTTCAGCATTCAGCTGCAATGCAAGATAAAAGTTTCTGACTTCATTTAGCTTCACTAAAACCCCTCAGGTGGTGACAGCTGGGTGTCACAGGAAGGGGTTACAGCACTGAGCCCATTCTGGTATTCCTGGCAGTTCTGAACACAGACAGCACTTGGTGGATGCTGTATCTGCTGTTCCATCTCAACCAGTCCACACTCCAGCAGCAACTGGGAGAGGAACTTGGAAAAAGCTTTGGAATTACTATCACAATGGGGACCTGGTAGCATGCCCTTGCTTTGGTTACTCCATAGCATTCTGTGAGTGACAGTTTAGCCGGATTCCTGAATTTTTCCATGATAGACAAGTTAAGTGTGTCACAGGGAAGCTCCAAGCCCAAGGAAGGTAATAAATATGTTCACTTAATACTTTATTCTCCTGTAGCAATAGGGATATTTTGTTCAGTTCTGGAGCAAGGAAACTCCCCTGTAAATAACACCCACTAAACTGTGCAGCTCAGGAATACGATGTGATCCCTGTATGAGGTCTGAAGCTGTATGTATCACTGACTCAGGTGATTTCTACACAAATTCAGTAAATCTACAGCAGTTGTCAGGGGGTTTTTGGAAACAAGGCATTAAAACATCTGTGTCCATCTTTCTTGAAGGTTAGGCCACAAGATCGTACAAAATATCACAAGATTCTCTTTAATTTTAGCAAAAAAGGTGTTAAGTCGTGCAGTTTACTGTTTAAACAAAAAGTCCTCTTCATTCATTTGAAAAAAAACCTAAATGTTAGACTTATGAGCTGCCAAAACCAACAAAGCCAGCACTGAGATTTCCATAAACATCTCCTGACATTGTACTGTCCTCGTTGCAATGTTATGCTGAGGCACAAATATTCAGATCACAGATCTGTTACATTCTTCCAGCAGACTCCACTTCAGTAATTTAGGCACTGAAGCTGGTAGGAGGCAAAATGAAATGAAGCCTATTAAAAAGTTTTCCAGGCTATTTTCATCATTTTAAGTACTTGCATTTACAGACTCTTTTGGGGTATTTCTGTATTAGGCAATACACTTTACTGTTTTTCAAGCTAAAATATGAATACATGAAAAATGAAGAAATTCAGTTTTGAACTTACTTCCCCCCTGCACTTTTAGATCATGACAGAATTCTAAGTCTGTTCCATGACCAGTGACAATTGCTTACAGACTGAATTGCCTGTGACTGCCTGCAGCCAAGGTGAGACATGTGACATAAGGTATTTTTAACCCACTTTTTAATTTTTATTTAAAAATAAAATAAGCGAGTGTGAACTACACAGCAAATGAAATCCAACTATAGTTTTCTCAGAGAAAAGGGCCCCTCAGAGAACTACCAAAAAATGGTATAAGAAGCTGATGAACTTTGCTCAATTTTTCTATCTCAACAATCTTATTACTATAATAAAGTTCAGAAGCAAAAATCCCTGTGATGGCTCCAGAACAAGCCTGACAATGTTACGCAGTTTAGTACAAGTGGTGATCACAGCTCATATTCACAGCAGAGACAAACCTAGCTCTCCCTGCCATACAGTAAAGCACACTGGGGGCTCAGTGAAACACAATCCTCCCCAAAATCAGCTCAGTAGCACTTGGATTTTTTGCCCATACAGACAGGAGCCCATGTGGCCCTAACATTACTTTAGATGCATCTTTGAAGACAATGAATACACCACTGAAGTCCAAAGTTAAAAAACTTCTGCCAATACTACTGCTCTTTTTAAAAATATGCTCATAAAAATACTGACAAACACTGTAGAGGAATTAAAGGGGAAAGGTTTTTCACTCTCCTGTAATTTGCAACGAAGTATTGTACATTTTAACAGATTTCTTCTTTTTCTTTAACAGATTTCTTCTGTTTACTTCACTGCTGTCTAAGGCATAGGTTTTATATGACATCTATTCTTAACCAAGGCTGAGTGAAACTCAAAGCACAAAATACTTTTCTGTGAAAAGAATATACTAAATATGCAACTTGCTACTACAGCAATTATTTTTGCCATAACTTTTCAAAGGGCATAGGTATACATGTTGAAGATCAGTAGTACTCAAAATTATAATGGAAAAAATAGATTAAAGACATAATACAATGAGGGAAAAGAAAAAACTAGAGATGCGAACTGGAAATTAAATAATGGATGGGAAACTTAGAAGAAACTGTGAGGGAAAGTTAAGAGAACAGTGGTAGGATAAGAAGCAAAGATGATGGGACATGAAGAGACGGTAAAGGACTGTCTGCCAGAGAAGATAAGATCAAAGGCACAGTATAGAAAGAAGAGATTTAAAGAATGTAAAAGATACTTCAGAAAATCCCAGACAGGATATTTAGAACAGCTTTCATTTGCTCATATATGTTGCCATTGAATCTGATACAAAAGAATTAGGTCAAGATGGATAATTTAGGAGTTAAAAAACCTGAGTTTTTTTCAAAGCACTTCATGTATGTACACAACACATGCATATACTACTTCCTGGTTGGTGAGGAGTGTCATTACTTAATGGCACCACGTTGGTTTTTTTAATGAAACCAAATGCTGCAAACAAAGAGGGTGTAAGTGACCCCTCCCCAGCAATGCCAGTGGCTTAATTAGTCCCTTTTCTAGGTGAAGCTGATGGATCTCTGAAGCTGATTTACCTACCAGCTGTGTAATTCTGCAAAAGCAGCTTTGATCTTCTTCACTGAATTATCCACTTCCTCTTTGATCATCACACGGTATCTGGTTAGAGAAACAGTGCAACGCTGCAAGTCTTTGACTGATTTTTCAATATTTGGCCCTAAAATAGAAAAGAAAAATTGCACGGAAGTCATAAAGTTGGTTTTAGTTTTTCTGAATGAGGCACCAGGAATAGTTCATCATGTTATTTGCCCAGATTAGGATGAAGTGGTTATTCTACTGAAGTCCATAAATCCAACTTTTCCATGGTCCTCCCTAGTGCTCTTCAGTTTCTAAACAAGTTTGCTGAAATGCATCTCCCAAATCAAATAAATATTAGAAAGGCATTATTAGTTCAAATAATTTAGTTTAAATTTTATTTAATATAATGTTAAATAGACCATACATTGTTTTATTCATTGTGTTATAATTCTACTCTTACTTTCCAACACATCTCTTTTTAACTTAGGTGAATTCACAATTTTTTTCCTAGAGGCCTCAGCTGTTTTATGACCTCAGAACACAACACTCAGAGATCCAATTTACCTCTTTTTTTGACTGAATCATCTGTCTTTGTTTCAAGTTGGGTTGATGCATTGGGTGATTTAACTGAGGAAGATTTTGACTTTGGCCTGCCTGGGTTACACTGGAGTTGAACTGATGACTGAAGGGGCTCAGGCTGTTCTACTCCATTCACAGTCTTTGGGTTTAATTCCACAGATGCTCTCTGGCGTTCTCGTTCTCTGTCTGCAAGAAAGCATTAAGGAAGAAAACAGGGAGTTACAAGATTAAGAAAGGTGTGAAGTCTCACTGTTAAGTCAGAATGACTTTATGCCTATATAGTCATGGTATATTGGGTGTTGTCACTGGCACACATTCTGCAGAACCTCAGAGAGCTATGACAACAAATGAAACTGTTTTGGTAATTAAACACTAATTGGAACACTTCTATATTTCAACAGTAGATAAAAGAAAAACTCCTTAAAAAACTCCAACTCTTTCATGCCAGTATGAAAAATCATAACATAAAAAAGCATGCTATCAATTATAGTATTTGCCCAAATATTTGAGATCAGAACTAGAGAGGAAGTTCTCTATGGAAAGCATGAGACTTTAATGTTGATATATATACACACATATATAGCACACAAAAAAATATTCCTAATTTTATTAACATTTTAAAAGCACTGATTAAACCTTCCTACCTGAAATACTTACCTTGCCTGACAACGGATTTTTATCAAAAGCTGCTGCTAAGAGGAACCAAGCAGGAAATGAAACTGTCAAAGATTAGGCTCCTGGGTTCCACAGCTTCAGAGGGATAAGATAACAATGCCTGAGCCTGTTTGGATGCCACAAGAAGACCTGGTTTCCTCTTTCCAAGACTCCAAAGGGATTTGAGATATCAGCATCATAACAGAGGAACAAGCAGCCAAAGAATGATTGTGAAAACTGACAGGCAAGGCTGGCTATTACTGCCACTGTGAATTTTAGTTAAGGAAGCAAGCACAGGAAATGGTTTGTTGTGTTTACTAATTTTTCTAATCGTTGTACTCACTTTGATGAATGGATGATTGTTCATTCTGAAGATGCTTTTTAATCATCACTTTATTCAACTGATGATGTGTGGTGTCTGAAGAAAAGGGATTTGTCAGATTAACAGCTGGATTACAGCCCATGGAATGGGATAAACACTGCTGGGATTGAGGGCTATCACATGAACAGGTGCAGCATATCAACTAATGACCTCTTTGTGCTCTGGCTGGGCATTTGGACAGGTGTTAAGTGCATCTTGGTATGCTTTCATGGCAATCATGTAACACCAGAGGAACAAGGAGGAACATCAGTGCTCACATTTTAAACCAGCTTTTAAGGGCTTTAAAAGGTGAGTCTGAAAACAGAAAAAAGTATCTTACATGAAACCGTACGTAAGAAAGTAGTGAAAGAAGTCAAAGAAACCTGTGAATCTGTGAAAGCAAGAAACACCAGTAGCAGCACTCTGAACACATCAAAGGTTTGATCTTGACACTGGTCTTGCACACAGGGAGGAATTCTCCTGTGAGAGAACTGCCACTAACCCTGTTCAACCCTGGCTGCATCTCACACTAATACAGATAGAAAATTCTTTATAAATCAAGTCTTTCTACTGTCAGTTGAGGCTGCCCATGCTACATAACTAACAGGTAATTAGAAACCAGCAGTCTATCAGCTAACCTATAAAGAAAGGCTTTTGGTTTCTGTCCCTAAGGCTTGATCTTTTGAAACTCCTTGTTAAAGTGAACAATTGTTTTTACTGCATTTAATTAGCAGCTTTGGTACACTTGTCAAGACAAATTACAAACTTGACAACTTTTTGCCTGAAGAAAGTCACCTAGAACAACGATTTTACTCTAAATTAAACTTTTTGATCATCTTTTGTCTGCAATATACTTTGACTCTTTTTCTTCCAAAACTCCACGAGCTACTTTGAAACCCAGCAGAAAGATGACCAACAAAGCCTAGCAAACAGTAGTTTTGTATGCTGCAACTGAACTTGCAAATTTTCCTGAAGACTATCAAAACAATTAAGAATAGATTGACAAAGTCTGCAGCAAGTCTCTGAAGACTTGCACCAAGACACATGCATAACAAAATCTAGGGACAGTCTCTGTCAAACACTTGCAAGAGAAGTCAAAAGTCTAGTTAATAGTAGCTGCAAGTAAACTGTTCATGGTTCAGTATGTGGTGGCTTGGAGCTTCAGCACCAGTCTATCGTGTGATATCCACTGTAATAACAGTCAAGTATGACCATACCTGCCAGTAATGGCAACAGCCCAGATTAACTTGCTTTGAAATGTGCTGAGCTGCCATCTTCAAAAAGAGTGGGTTATCTTTTTGTAGCAGCTTACCATTCAACACCTTTCAAATCAAGTGAACCTCATAGATTATTTGGCTGAAAGAAGAAAAACACTGTAAGTCCCCTGAGATATAAACAGGAAGTTTGAAAGATTCATTAAAAATTTTCCTACATGAAAAACAAGTAGGGAAGAGATCAGGATCTGATTTTACCCAGGTCCCTGCAAAAGCAATAGCACGGCAAGGCAGCACTAAATATCCTTGCAGTGCATTCACACTGCTTCTTTACAAGGCCATGCACAGAACAGATAACAGCAACTGAGGATATCTAAGGATAACAAAAATGGAATAATGGCAAGAAATAAGCAGACCTGAACTAAAGGCAATAGCCATATGTTTCCCTCCCTAATTTTCTATGGAGAAATGCTGTATCCTCCCTTCTGGTTCCTGAAGTCCCTTCCAGGCTGCCAGGATTTTATGGCTCTGGAAGTCCCCACCTCACAGACTTGCAGTTGGTATAAGCAAAGCTTCAACCTCATGCTCCTCATGGGGAAGGAAGTGTCAGGGACTTTGAAGAGACACCTATAATCCTTCTAAGCTGTGAGGCCTCTGTAGAAGATGGTGGAATGACTGCAGTAACATTCATTTGATAGGGAAGGAAGCAAAACAAACAAGCCAGACAAGGACAATACAAAGGAGATTACAACACGAGAGAGAGCAATATGAAACAGGTGCACTTTAGACTCCAGCATTTCACACTGCTTTAGAAGAGTCTGTATGACTTGCTCAGAAACCACAAGGGCACAGCTGCTGGACCCTGAAGGATCCTGATCACTTCAGCACAAATTTAACAATATGAATATAGGTAGCTTTTAACCCTAAGAAAGTAGTTATTATACTGACTGCAAAGAAAAGGATTCTACTGCAACTGAAAGTGAAGAAGAAATTCTTTCCTTCTCTCTATTAAAAAAATTGCCAGGAAATTATTTTACTATGTAAGGGAAACTTGAATATTAAAGTTACAAGTTTTCCTTTCTCTCTGTTTCTTCTCCTATCTTTCCTGCCTTTTTTTTTTTGAAAGCTCTCTCTTCCCCTTGTTATTGAAACAGGGCAGATGTGTATAAGTTGAAAAAAAATTGTAAAGCTATGGTAATTTCTCATTTGCCATGTGCAAAAGCAAAGAAAAATTTCAAGATGCTTTTTACCCTTTTTATGTACAACTAAGTCTTAACTGTTTCAAAGAGAAAAAAGCAGGATTCAATCCCAATGATCCAGAAAAAAATCACTAACAGCACAGGTATTCTTCTTGAATTCTGCACCCCCTAGAAAACACTCCCCAATGCATACACAATTTAGTCCACATATCTTTATGCATGTATCATTTCAAAAAATGCCACCTAAGAAGTCTGATTTATACCACAAATGTTTGTGTCTTGCAAAATAAGTGGCAAAAATGCTTTTAATATTATAGGAATGCAGAATTTTCTGGCTTATGGAATATTTTAACCAAAGTTAAGTGGGAGTCTAGCAAGGGCAGGGAGTGCATCTCTGGTCCTTTGCAAGGCATCAAATTTTTAGGACAAACTTTCTTGGTAAGTAGTTTGTTTGGCTGCTACAGGTTGCATAGTCTTCATTTAATTGACCAGAGCCTGGCACCACCAAAGTCATCTGAAAGCAGCAGATAATTCATTTCAGGACAATTATTACTTTGGCACATTCCTTTAAAATGGGGTTTGAGAGCTGTATTTGCAACCATGGAAAAAGGGATTTCAAGGAAAGTTCTTAAGACACAGGAAGAAAATACTAACAGCAGCAATAATCCAGGCCTGGTAGACGTCTGAAATGTGAAGAGCTGGAAGAACACTACCAGTACTGACAACAATTAAATATGATCTTTATGAACTTGTAGGCAAAAGCTTTCACAAAGCTTTTGTCCTAGAGGAGCAAGTTTGTTCACACTCATGTTGCTGTAATGCTAACTCTGTATTTACCACAGTGAGGAAGAAATTCCTGTGTTACTGCCCCTCCCGGTTTCAGAAATGGTAACCAGACCCCATGAGAAACTAAGTGCATGTACTGAAGGGCCAGCAGAGTGCCTTTCCACACCACAAAGGCCCTCCCTTCCCTGCTAGGGAAAGCCAGTGGAGAGCTACTGTGACTAGCCTATGTACGGAAGGTGAGAAAAATGAAAAATGGCCAAGTTTGGACTAAGCAATAAAGAAATCCAGTAATACACCACATGCTCATAGTGTTCAGGTATCTTTGCCCCACACAAGGGACTTAATCCTTTTGTTAACAATTTGGCACTCAAGCCATTTTCTAACTCTGCATTCTTCTGTATGTCAACCTGTACTATTCTGTATCAGCTGGGCTGTCTCTAGGAAAAGAAAGACATTTTGCAAGGAAACATATTGCAAGATAAATAGTGTGCAGATACAGATCTACTGGCATGACTTTTAAGAGTTATATGCATTATTTTTCACAAAAACATTTCTACAATATCTTCATGGCAATAAAAATACCACAGTCTTTACGCCAAAGAAGGCTTGGCTTCTGCCAGTTGAAAAGTGCTCTCTGTCAGATGAACTGACCTCTGATTTCTGGACAGTCCAATGCCGACCCTACGAATCCCGAGCCTTTGTTGTCAGGAGAAGTGGTTTCCAGTTTCTGATTGGCAGAACCACGGCCAGAGTTGTCCTTAGGGCATCCATTCATATGACAGTCATTTATTCTCTGAGGCTCTTGAGATGCCTTCTCAGGTCCACCATTCTTGGTTTTAGGATCTTTATTGCCTTGCTGCTGTTTGGATTTGCTTCTTTTTCTCCTATTGTTCTAAATGGGAAAATATTGAAAGAACAGAGATATCACTCAATGGAAATCATACAAACTCAAAATACAATCAGTAAACTGAGCCACTGTAAGTGGCTGTGACTATACAGGATTTCTTATTAAAAGTGTTTCTGCACATGGGCTGTTTTGGGATTTGTCCTGTGCTTGTCCAGGGTCTGGCTCCCACACACAGGTATGTGCACGTGCCATCCCAGAAGTTAACTCAGAACACTGGGCTTAGTGAGACAGTGACAGAGCAATAGGATCAAAAATAGTACACACATTTGCTTTCATGTACTGTCTGCAAGTGTGAATGAAGTCACCTATGCTGGAAAAGGTCAAGTACTGACCAACAGTACTACAGTTCAAGTTCAGACAGCTGATAAGTGACTTAAATGCCTTGAGTTTCAAGAGCAAGTTCTTACCTTCTTTTTCCCTGTCATATTCCATTCCTTTAGAACCTGAGTTGCACTGCCTAGATAAAGGAAAAATAAAACATTTCACGACAGTTCAGTTATGGGGAAGAAATAGTGTGTTCATGATCAGTTCCCAGTTTCCTCCCTGAGGAGCACTTAAATTTGTTGTCAATTCTCTTATGTGGGGAGAAGAAAATGGACACTATTGCCTTTCTTCTTCTCAGTTAACAGTTTTGATAACACTACTTACAGTGGATGGTCTACTTGGCACTACTGGCTTTTTATGGACTTCATTGCACAAAGTGATTGTGTGCCTAAACTTAAAGCACTAGCTTAAGACCCAATAAAATCACCACTCAAATCTCTTGCCTGAAAAGGAAAGTATCTCAGCACCCCAGAGTGAACACTGAGTACACAAAATAAACCACCCTGACATTAGAGCATCTGAAAGTTTTAAAAACTTTTGGCATTTTTATAATGTATTTTCTATGTGTTACCTGTCATCTTCAGAAGACATAAGAGAATAAATAGCAAAGACTTAAGTAGCATCCAACAGAGTAGTTCTGTTGACTCTTGCAAAAAATCTGCATCACACAAATGCAGTAAACTTAGGCCTGGCAGAAAAGAATGGTAGAAAACTATACTGAAAAGTAATTAGTTATACTTGAAATTCTGCCTGTCAGCCACAATTAGTTGCTTAGATAAATTTGTGGAACAAAGAAGGCATAGCCTTGGTCAGAACAGTGCCTGCTGCTATGTTAGAAGAAAACTCTTCACCTTCTAGTTAACATCATCATTTTGTTCTCCTGGAGTCTAATGCTGAAGAGAAGATGCTCCTGCAGTCTGAACTGAACTACTACAGCAGTATCTGCCATACAAATATTTTTAATTACCATCAGGTTAAAGGTCTTCTGCTTGAATTTAAAAATCACTTTACCATCCCTTCCCAAATCTAGTAAATAGGCATTTATTAGCCTTTCCAAGTGGATTTCAAACTCAGCCATTCTTCTCACTCCTTTCAGTGAAATCTTGATACTAGTATTAAGAAGAATTGCTGTTTTCAGATCACCGTGACTTGTCAACTTGTATTCAGCCAAAGATGTGAGGTTTTCAGATGTACCAAAATTACTTTTCTATCACAATAAACCAGATCCAAGATTATCTGGCTAGCCTATCACACACAATAGGAAAGATTATCTATCTTGTTAGCAGCACTAAGCCTGATTTGTTAAATTGTGAAAAAATGTGCATGGAATACATCAAAGCCATGTTTAATTTGCTAGATGACATGACTGCAGATAGAAGGCTAAGACAACTTCTATTTACTGTATAGCTTAATGCCAATTTGTATTTGGTTACACACATACTTATGTACATGTAAGTACAATCCCCTCTCCTAAAGGTACATCATCTTTTGACAGGCACCATGTTTCTGTATGAAGTAATAAACATTTCCTGCCCATTTTACTCCATGCAGCTGAAAATATGTGATTTCATGTGACAGCTTTGTTAACTGTTTTCACAGTAGCAACCAACATCCTTGTTGGCTGGTGGTGTCTTTGCTTTGCTTCCCTCAGCTTTCCTGTGAATACTATGCATGCTGAGTTACTTAAGGGACTCATCCAACTAACCCTTGTTTCTTCCTATTGGAAAGGCACTAACTGTGCAAATCCCAAAGCCCTCATTTGAACCCACCAACGTATTTTCTCAAACACAGCTACAAAGCAGCTGAACAGACCTTCTGATTATGCTTAATTAGGTGAACACTAGCATAGCAAACAAAACATTTGAACCCTCTTTCATTTAAATCAAATTGCACATGAAGAATGAAATTCATAACAGAGGCATCACCTAAATGCCACTCCAGATATGAGGCAACATAGGAAACTAAATTTGAACATTTCTTGATTCAGCAAGCAGCACCTCTGAGAGAAGCACTGCATGGAGGTGGTTCAACCTTTCCATTCAGCATGGCCACCCCTATGTTTTTCACTGCAGGACTTCTCTGTCAGTATTATCTCAATCTTAGCAATTTTTGTCATTCATCTAAAAAAACCATTTCGATTACTCATTCTACCCACAGTGGCAGCTGTGTGGATATGTATCTTTTCTGCTCTTTCCAGACAGTAACATATATTAGCTGTTTTCAAATACTCCCTCACAAAGACTTCTGAACAGTAATCATGAACTGGTGAAGTTCAAACAAAGACCATCTGAACTTGGGTCCAACAGCTCGCTTTTCTTCACTTTATTGTGCTTCTTGCAAGGCTTGTGTTTGCCCTGTTTCTTCCTTACTGCAGGTGATGACACACAGCTCTGAAAGCAGCTCCCCTTTTGAGGAACCATTGGAAACAATTCACAAGCCACAAGCAAGCAATGGTAACTTAAGACAAAATAAAGTGAAAGCAACTTATTGAATAGTCATGGAACAATCCTTCACTACCTTCCCCAGGACATACATTACAGGAAAACAAAATTATTGTTGATTAGATGCATCACACTTCCCTTTTTCTCTGTGTGTGTGCATAGACAAAAGCAATTTCAGTATATCCATCAGAATGTAACTGTCTGTGCAGCTGCCTGAATTAAAAAGAACCATATAGATCTGATGGAAGAATTTTGATACATTTATAAATAGTCCAGTTTGCTTGCATCTGCTTTTTGCATATTGATAATTCCTAGTATATGATGATGTTTTTTGGCTAGTAAGTAGTGTTTACTAAGTTATTCCAAACCAAACCCAAAAATATTCTGAAGTAAAATAGATATGGAATGAAACAACTTGCTGAGATAGCAAAAATGAGGCATTTTTAAGATATACAGGCCCCTTTTGAGACCACTGAACTTCTAGTATCATTTATGTAACCCCAAGCTACGGAGATTTTAAAAAGATTTGCTCATGGTATGCCATTACTTCTACAAAGGGTTTCTCATATATTCTGGTGAAAGTTCGAAATACTTGACTTTATGTATTTACAGGGAAAGTGTTATTTAAATACGAGTGACCTTTCATTAGAGGTGGTCTCATGATGCAAAATACAACCATGGATCCAGGTTTAAATGGCTCGAACTTTCAATGGAGTCTTGGTTCAGCCATTATAAATGTCAAGGCTATTTGCAAAATTCAGATTGAGGTTTGAATGTCAATGTATGCATCAAATTCAGGGGTTATGGGGCCTGGTTAGCTGCTTCAGAACTATCCCAAATCGTTCTTAGTTACTGTATCTTCAACAGTGAGTAATTTCCTGACATTTTACTTTAAAAGCATTAACTTTCATGCAGAATAAAGAAGGAGGTCTGCAGAAAGAATGGCTTCAAAAATGGCATAGTCAGGTGTAACAGATGAACAACCATGTCAATCTCATACTGTGAAGAAGCAAAGATGCAGACAGGAGGATCAATTTTTTTATAATTAGTAAGTGTCACACATCAGATTTCAGAAGAACTACTGAATATATTTTGAGCCACTAGAGACAATGAATACTTTGGCATGTGATTGAATCCCTCCTGCATTAGTGTAAAAGGTACACTGTACTCACCATCCATGAAAGCTTGAACAGCCTTGTCTACATTGTTATCATACTGCTGCAACACCAGAACAATCTCATTATTGCTTTTGTTTGGAACAATTGATCGGATTGCATTGATCTGTAAGTAAAAGAAGACAATAACATATGAATTTATCATGCTCCTTTAGACTGTTAGGTACCTCTGTGCCAGTGCATGTTTATATAAATGCCTGTTACACTGACATGCTCACAAGCATAGGAATGTATCTGTACAAAACAATACCCATCCTATCGTTACCCAGCCATGCAAATAATGAAGCAATTTCTTCAGGACACCATATCACAGAACTGGTAGCCAATAATCCTGGAAACAAATCCTACTCTCAGTCACAGTAGAAGAATTAGCTTAATTCAACTGACAGAATTTGGCCTTATGCTTCTTTCCTAAATGTTCTATTTGCTTCCAAGGGTCTTAACACATCACCTACACAAACTTAGTGAGCACACAACTTCTTCAGCAAGGCTCTTGCATAGGCCCTGCTACATCAAAGTTATGACTGGTGGTTTTTTGGCATCTGAAAAACAGTCATATGCATGAAAACAGTCATCAGCTGAAAGAGAACAATATAATTTTTAAAAGTTCTAGTGGCTGCTCAACATAGTTGCAGTTTGCTGTTCCATATACAAGTGACCAGGAAGCTTGTGTAACAAAATCCTGAACAAAGGACATGGGATGCTGATGCCTGAAGTGGCCACCTAAAAACAGAGCCTAGACAGGAGTAAAGGGAATAAAAGTGGGTATTTATTCGAAAGGACTTCAAAGGTACCCCTGGGGAGCCAGAGGCTGCTGCCCAGATGGACCCCGAGATGGAGCCCAGGTCACGAGTTCTTCACATTTTTATAGGTTTAGTTCATTTGTATATCAGGGTTAATTCTCCAATTAAAGCTTCAGTTTAATGATGGACTTTCCCTTCAGCTTGCCCCCCTGAGAGGCTCTTTGGTTTATACTTTTTGGGCCCAGGATGGTCTGGGTGTCCTTGGAGAGCAGCCTGGAGAGGTTTTGTTGTGTCTGCCCAGCACAGAGAGCAGCAGTATACAGGCTACAGGAAACTTCAGAGTTACACAGTAGGCAGTATTTGAAAAATATAAAAGTTAAAACCTAAGGCATCAATGCCAAATGCTTCCTTCAGGAAACTGCTGATGGATGAGGTGTTATACCCACAGATGACTCTGGCATGCCTTGCTTAAATTTCACAGCATTTGCTATTGATGTATTGACAGTATCCACTGATACCAAATGGAATTCAACTCATGATGTTTTAATAAAATATTCGTACTGGAATCACACTGATAATTTATTTTCTCTTTCCTACAGCTGAAAGTAAATAGTTATATGAAACATTGTTGCTATTTTATTTTAAGGCTGTAAAGATCAGACCAAAATAAAAATATTTAAACATAATTGGCAAAACAAAAGCCTATGATAATACTCTGAAAAAAATGAGAGACTCTGCCAAACCAGTTTGCTGTTCCAAACTATCTTATGAGCTTCTGTGTCGGGATATTCAGCATGTAGTTACAATCAGAAACTTGTTATTGTCCTGCAAATGTTTATCTGGCACCCTCCTCTGTCATCTTTCTGTGGGAATACATCCTTGATTAGGATGTATTTATTTACTGTATCCCAATGTCATCATGATAATTGTGAAGCAGTGTGGTCTTTTTATTGTACTGTGAAATATAATTGCGAAAAAGTAATACATGAAGATAGGGCTGTTTAAGGGAACTAGGCTGGCTCACACAGCAAAAGCTCTCACACCACCTTGTCTTAGCTGTCCAGTTAGATGCTGAAGGACAATCTCTATCAAGTCTCCATCAATGGAGATATCAAAAGGTGATGAGAACAGTGAAGTGCTCAGGCTTGAACAAAAAAATTTTATTTTGCTGTAGTATGTTCACCCCACTCCTCAAACACTGCGTTTCCCTGTCCTGCATACTTCCATCAACCAGGAATCATGACAGGTTCTCTCAATGCACAGTGATGGACAGCTCAGATTCCTGATGCCCACTGGACTCAGAACTGCACAAGGCTCATACCTGGCTTCAGCACACAAAGTTAGTACAGCTGCTTAGGACGATTTATCTGCTCCTTCCCATCATCCCACCACACCCCTCTCCGCAGCTTTACATTTGCCCACAACACCTTTCAGATAGCAAGCCTAGCCTTGGACAGTCCAAGCCAAAGCTGTAATTTAGAAGGCAGTGGAGTTAAAGTGCTTGTCTACTTCCCAAGGACCCTTTCCCAAAGGCCTATCTCACAGTCTGCCTTATGATGCGATGCTACAACTGAACCAGGCTTGCCCACAAGCTCGGTCCCCAGCCAACAGAGGCTGCTTCAGAATATTTACTTAACAGGGATAACTGTATGCTGAAGTTCATACAGGCAAGGCTGACAAATGGACTGCTTGACCCAGAGGTTGTTGTTGCCAGAAACTATCCAGAAAAACCCGTCTGCTCAAGTTTCTCTCAGCTGACGTGTGTGCATGGAGAAGGAAGTAATGAGTACAGCACTCTGCTATGTACTGCAGGCAGCCAAGTGAAAACTAACCCAAATCAATAGGATGTGAAGAGAAAGCACTGGAAAAAGGAGTCATTAATCTAGTGATTATGGGCACAAGCATGCTATTTACTGATAAACCTGCAAAAAGTGTGAACAGAGTTGGCTCCGTAACAAAAGCTGGCAGACACTAAGGTAGAGCAGGCCACAAGCTGCAGTCCATTTTATATTCAAGCTGGTAGCTCCCAATTATTTTCACCACGTGGATTACATCTTCATATTCTCACAAAAAAAATCCCCTCTTCTTTCACAATCATGTGGATCATCTCTCTGCCTACTCAAAATTGCATAATCTTGTGGTAACTGCTTACAGGAAAATAGTAAAAGAAATAGCTAGAGTATTCTAACCCAACTTTAAATATAAGCATAGGGATTTCATAGGGCTTCTAGGTCCTACTTTGCTATGAAAGGTCTGCAAGCCTCAAGAAGCATCTGGAAACAACCAAGTGAGGCTAAGACCTCACTTGGAGGATCAGGCAACTTGCCACAGTGCAGTCTGGAAACTTCTTAAAGACAAGAAGAACATCTGTAGGGTGGAAAACACTGACACTCAAGAACTCAAGCAAATGTTTTAGACTAGAAAATCAACTGGAGACTTTCTGTTTGGACTGTGTGGTCTTTGTTAAGAGTTTTTTGCTTAACAGAAAAAACAGAATTAAAAGGTAAACTGTGCTTCATCCAACTAGTAGTATAATTAAATACAAAAAGGTTATGGAAACGTTCTAGTTGTGGACATAACCCAGAAAAACCAAGATGGTGATCTTAGGAAAAATACTCAACAGTACAGAGAAAAGAAATTAAAGATATGACAGCACTGTGGACACAGCCCTGGTTTAGCTGGACTACAAAAAAATTTGATATAGGGAATTAATATACTGTAAAGCTCAACAGTTCTACTGCCAAAACCCAACAATATTTTTTGTTGACTGTTGTACAAAAAATACATTTGTTTATCTTTCTATGTGGAAAATATAAAAAATTGAGAAGTTTAATGAAATAATTCCTCAGGAAAAGAACATCAGATTGCAAAGGAAAGCATCCAAGACCTAGGAAATCCTAAATCAGAAGTTGCTTTGAGTTTTTAAATTTGCTTCTCTTGTGTATGTATGCTGATACCCACGATACCTACGAGTTAGTGTTTCTCCTTTCCAGATTTGTGCAGTGATTTATGTGGGTGAGAAGATGAAAACTAAAATTTGCAACCACTAGGATGCACCAGTATTAATACACACACACACATATACATATAAGCATCTCAGTTCAGAAACAATTAAAGTAGATATAACCCCATAATTCCAACACAGCAGAGATCCCAAAAGGTTTTCTTCTAAAATGAAGTATTTTGTCTTGTAAATTTTTAGGAACAAAATGATAATGTTATCATACTTCTGGAATTTCAAAGACAAAGATCTGTGTGCCAGACATCAGGTCTACAATATATGCACTGTTTGACCAATGTTTCAATCCAGAATAGACTGGAACTGTTGCACACGGCAGTGAAAAAGTCAGCAATTTCTGGACAGAAATTACTGACACATGGTTGCAAGACTCAAATTGTGACCTGACAGTGTATCTGGGAGGACAAGTGATGTGGAGGGAGACCAGGCTATATGGCAACTTTCATCTAGAAATGCAAATTTCAAGGTCCCTGATACTCCACCCCTTCGTCCTTTAACCCTGATTTCAAATATATGTGTAGATTTCTAGGTCTGAAGCTTAGCTCTGTGCCCCCCATGCAAAATGTGTCCCATTTGTTCCTGGAAAGGGACCTAGTCATAGAGAAGAAAAAGGCAAAGGGAGGGATAAGAAACTTCCTGACAGCATAAGCCTAACACAAATGAACTTCTCTAGCTGTAGGTCAGAAGAGACCTAACACAGACTGTGAGGAACAGAAATATATCAAAGCTCCAGGAATGGAATTCCTTGACAAAAACAAAAAAGCTTGACAAACACAAGATGACAAGGTGGACTTACACAGAAGGGCTCAGAGTGAGCTGGATCTAGGCAGTCCACGTATGCTGGCTCCTCTCTGGTTCACCTGCTAGCTCAAGTGATAAAACAGCCCTTGTGCTACTACAGCTATACACCTGACCTGCTTACAAACCTCCAGTTGCTTGAGAGAAGTCCATCACTTCCCAATCCAAAAAACTGCACAGAGCTTATTTTTATTACAGGTGTGACAGGATAATTCCAGGGCAGGAGGTAACTCCTAACTTTCTCTCTCTAAATTTATAGTCCTCTTACTCAGCAAGAACATCTGTCTTCTCAATAGGTAAGCAACAGATTATGCAACTAGAATAATCTGGTATTTATGACTTCTCATCAACAAACTCCTTTAAAAAATATTTAGCATGCTAAAGGATGAAAGAATGCACCAGAGAAAAAGAATCTTACCATGCAATGGTACTGCATTAATGCCAGTCTGCAAAAGCTAACTCAGCAGTCTACTTTATTAGATTTCCATGTATGTGGGAGAAAACTTTTTTTTCTACTTACTGAAACCTGATCATAGGAGAAACAGTATTACCAGACAGACTACAAGGAAGTCAATTATTTTAATTATTTTGTGAAACATCCTGTTTTTATCCTGTGTAGATTCCCAGTGAACTTCTGTCATCATCTGGATGCTAGACAGCATTCCAGGACACCAACAGAATTCAGTAACATACCTTCAGAACCACAGATAATTAATGCTAATAATGTCAGCATTAGCTGAGAATCTGTCACTACAGTAGTAAAATTCCTGGGCTTTCCCCCCTGTAGCCTAACATGAAAGCACATTAATTGTTTACAACTAAGAAAACTTTCTCAAAATTTCAGCTTACAAAAGTTACTTTCAAGCAAACACAGACCTGAAACACAAATCTGTGATCTCGAAAAAAACAGTCAAGAACATGAAAGACAGAACGCAGGTCCACCTCCATTTCAACTCACAATCCAGAGCTCAAGTCCTGCTAATGCTTGCTGCAATTTGAGCCAGATTATGTCTCATCAGGACCAGAATTCCACAGTCATGAGGATCTTTTTATCTGTCTCTTACAAAAAATGTTGAAGACTGCCCAGAAGTGGAATCAAATTGAAAAAGATTTCTAGTCCCCTCAGATAAGCTTCTACCTCACAACAAAATCCCCAAGGTCTGATCAGATATACTTGACTATTTTTCTGATGATTGCTGTTAAACATCTCACTTGGGGAAAATTTTTGGCTCACCTAAAAAAAAATATTAAATAAATCAGTAACAGGTTACTTCTGAAGAATACAGCACACAGGAAAGGATACTGAATTCTACCCTCACATGGTAGCTTACTCTTAAATCCTCACAAACACCCATCTCACAAGAACTTCTGGGTAAGTCAAGCTCAAAAAGAAACAGAGCCAGCCTGGAAGCTGTGACACCAGATTACCTATTCCACATGCAGAACCAAGCTGACAGTGCTGCGTATTCCTCTAAGTCCCTTACGTTCTCTATCAAGTTTCAAATGGTTCCCAGGCAACTGTAACAACATGGACTCAATCACTGCCTGTTTGCTGCTCTGCTCCATCTGGTCCCACTTGGCATCATCTCAAAGAGGATGTTTCTGGTGAATAAGTAACATATCCGGGGTTCAGAGAGTTTGTTTATGTATTTCTGACATAGTGACAAATAGAACTTCTTTGCTGAAAGCTCATGGCTGTTCTGAAACCCCTGAACACAGCTGCTCTCATCCCCTTGAAGTAAGTTACTATTACGGTCACTTAGACAGAAACATTCTTATTTAATTTTGGTTAGGAAAACTAATGCAGATCCACCTTCACTTTGTACTAGACACTAAGATCAACAGATCTTCTCTAAATGAAGAACTAAATTAATTTATATGTATCATTATCAATAAACACAGACATTTCCTACTTTATTTTTACTCCATGTCAGTAGCAAACTTTTATGTACACACACACATCATTCAACTACATTACACCTCCAATTCCTCCCAAATCCTGCAAGTGAAGTGGAGAAGAAGGGCTGCCTGCAGAACTCTGCTGGTTTCAATAATTAGGAATTTAGCATTAGCAGATGCCCTGGCTACATTAAGCAAGAAAATGCATTTTAAAACCACTTCATAGCAAAAATTTTTAAAAGGTTTTGAACTTCTACACAAACATGTTTCATGAATACAATTTGACTTGGCTGCATTTAGAGGCTATTTCTTACATTGGAGACATTTTTCCAGAAGCTTTACTAAGTTCATCCTGACAAACTGAACAAATGTTGTTAATATTCCCTCTGAGCAGGTCTGTGCCTCTCTTCCTGCTACATAATCTGTTCATCACCCTGAACCTTCTGATCATTTGCTCCTAGTAAGCCCCAAAAAAGTTCTACTTGCTGCAGTAAACTTCTTTAAGCACTTGTCATGGATTTAGTATTTCACCCTTATCCATCAAACAGAAAGCCAGACATTCTAATATGTTATTTCAGGATTCCTGAAAAGTTTGGCTTAGTAAGAACTGTTCTGCTTGAGTGATGACAGCACCATTTACAGACATGAGTCTGTGATATCCTTAGGCCAAGTTAAATGGCTCACCAAGTGACAAAGGTGCCTTTTGATCAACTTTTCTGGTCTTTGAACAGTCCATCTACTTCAGCACATGGGCAAAGAACAGCTGCAAAGGTCAGCCTTAAGGAGAAAGTGAAATCACACATTGGAAACTATCTGCTTTTGTAATGTATGATTTAAAATTTACATACTACTCCCATTCCTTCCACTCTAAATCCTACTCTTTCCTCACATGCTGACTATTGCTTATGAAAACCACATTTATGATGTAATGCAAACAAAACTGTGAAATCTCCAAAACCACATCTGAATAAAATTTCCTTCTTGCAGTGCTGTCCATCTGCTCCTCCAGCTCTGACACTTGAAATGACAAATGAGAAAGCAAGCCTTTCAGGAGAACTTCAGCAAAACTTCACTCCTAACAGAATCTCAAAAGGAGAATTTTCATCTGAATGAGTATTTTGTTAATTCCAGCTGACAGCAGATCTCACTTGTTCAAACATGTTTAGACACAGAGCAAATTAAAAAAAATAAAAAGAAGAAAAAATATGGGCCCAAAAGCAAATCCTGAAGTTTAAACAATTCCTGATATTTCTTTGGATCAAAACCAAAGTCACATGCCAGAGCTGAATGGTTATCCTGGGGAGTGCCTGATATTCACTCTTCTCTTGTTAAACTAAGAGGGCCTAATTGTTGCAGGAGACAATACACCACTTGTATTCCTCACTCCAATTGCTTCTTCTTTGGCAGCCTTGTAATTCAGAATCTCAGCACCTCTTCTGGTGATGTACTAGGTTAATGCTTGAATACCTCCTTTGATTTTATGGATTTTGGATGTAAGCCAATGAGTTTGGCTCATTTTATCCTTTAATCCAGTGAACTTTTGTGCATATGATCTGAACTATGTATAACACTCAGTCTCCAAAAATCCTGACACAAAAAGTAAGTCCTTACTTATCCTGTATTATGAGGCACAGAGATGAGTGTTACCAGAGGCAAGAGGGAGAGTGGCACAGTGAAGGAAGACTACAGCAAGGGTCAGGACAGAGGGAATTATTCTGAGAGAGATCCTGGTGGTAAACTTCTTATGCTAGTTATGCAGACACCTTCGTGTCTGCTGAAATGCAGAACTTAGGTTATTCCAGAAAATCTGTGGGTTATATGCATGAAAATATGGTAATTGAAACAATCCTGGCCCCCCCACAAGAGTATCACAGCTGCAAGAGTCTCTGCCAACTATGGAAACTTCCATTAGCCTTCCTAACATCACAGGCCAACATTTATAAAAATCTCTTGGGGGAGAAAAAAGAAGATATAAAATAGAGTGCTTAACCTATTGACTTTATGAACTATTTCAGCTGAAATGCCAAGAATGAATTATGCAAGTGTCACTACCACAGTAGCATTCTCTTATGACTCAAATTCAGAGGTGGGGCTTTACAGAGTCTGGGTGTGAGTGTAATGCCCGAAATGTCTGCCTTGGCCTCACATCACTTTTAAAACAGTGGCAGAGGTTTTAATTTCTTGAATAACTAGAAGCTGATCATGGAGACAACACAGGGAAAGGTCACCACTGAAAAAAAACCCCAAACAACCACCCCCCACCCTCAAACAAAAGAACAAACACACTGAAATCTGCATGGCATCTGCACCACATTTTTATCACAGTGAAACAACCTTCAGTTTAAGGAGAAACCTGTGGGCTGCTTTTGCAGAAACTTACATGAGTAAGTATTTGTGTGCAGATGTGCAGCTCCTTTGGCTTCATGCAAGTCCTAGCAAGATCAAAGTCCTAAGTACATTGTGATCTGCAAGCACTAAGGTAGAAGAAAGGGAGAGCTGGGAAGGAACTGTATTCTATTCTGTTCTTTTAAACAAGGCGTGCTTGTATTTACATTGATGGCAATGGACTTGTGGAGCTCAGCAGAGGTATTATATTTATGAACCTTGCTTTTCTTACTCAGAAATACTGCCTCCTAAAAGTTGATAAGTAACTAAGTAAGCTAAGTGAGAATAAGCTAAGTGTAAACTAAGTGAGAAAGGGATGTGATTTTGACTCTCTTACCAGCACACTGTAAATATGTCTGCCTTTCAAACATGCAAATAAAATCCTTATGTTTTAGCAGTTTATGTGCAAATATAATCAAAAGCAACTCTGCAGGACTTATTTGTTCAACCTTTTCCTCATACTTCTAGTGCATTACCTAAAGAGTTCTAAAGTAAGTAACTTTTTGGTTATTCAGTTTGCTGCTGCCCATGCTGTAAACCAAACACAAGATACCAAATGGAGCTGTAGCAAGCCTGTTTTAAAACAGGACAGACTTGTCCTGGTCCAGTGGCTCTCTGAGCATGACACTTTCTCCGCTGATGTATGTAGACTGCATGAGGCTTATGCTGTTCTGTCACTAACCCTTTATTTAGTAGGTTATTAATCTTTATTTTCCAGAATGAAACCCAGTGATTTTGCAAAAGAATTTCAATTTCTATTAAACTGGGTTCTCAGCTTGGCATAGGGATTCAGTGGGAATAAGAACTGATGGAAGATACAGGAATAAAGAGTAGAACAATTTATAACAGGATGTATTGATCCAATTATTTTCCTGCCTTAAAATGCATCTGCTCATAGACATTTGATTTTGGACAATCCCAGCAGATATCACACATGGAATAGCAGATATCTAGCATAAATAAAAGTCCTGTTGCAGTTCCTCATTCTTAAACTTGCAAAAGATAAACGTGATTTGTAAAATCATGCACTTGTAAAACTGACTTGAATAAAACATTTCAAGCTACATAGTAAATATGCACAGCTTCACATTTATTTACTGAGCTGTATTTTGAGAATTACTGTAGTTTACCTTTGAGTACTCTGGCACCATGAAAAAGAATTTGATGACATTACTTTATACTACAAAATCATCATGCTACTCAATTTTAAAACCCTGTGCTGTTACTAAGGACTAAGGAAGATATTCATCACCAAAGCAGAGATTCATACTGACACGCAAATCCTCAAGCACAATGAGCAATTGAGATGTGAACAACAAATATAAGGTAAAACTACTCAAAAACCAGGCACCTGGGCAGTGCAACATAAGGAACCCATTAACAGACATAGAGCCAAAGAAGTTCTATCATTACATTGTCTCTTCACAATCTGCCTGCTGGGAGTCACAAAAGATCTCCTGACCTACCTCTAACCCGAATTAGCTTTAGGTCCTTTACTGCTCTTGAAAGGGTGATGAGGCTTGAGCTCCAGCCAAGGATATGGAGAAGACTCACTCAAGCACATGGAATGCAGTAAAAAACAGGCACATTTCCACAGGAAAAAGTAATCTGCTCTTTGCAGATCCTGCATTTTTAGGAATTGCTTTAAGTATTACAGGTGTAACATTTCTGGGCAGAACATTGTTTTCTAAAGGGCATGTTTCTTCAACATGGTTGCGTTTTGTACAGCAGCAATCATCCCAAAGTGCTGTTCTCCACAGCATTAGTGTGTTCAGGCATTACAAAGGAATAAGAGAAGACTAGCTGACAAAACAGTCTCTCTGCAAAAAACCAAAAATGCTTCTTGTCAAGCAAGATTCAGATTAGTTCTATCAATACCTGTCTGTGTACTTAACTTAATGCACAGAGTCAATACATATTAAAGTTCAGTATGTGAACAGTGTTGGAAAGAGCAAAAATGAAATATGTATGCAAATATAATTTTGGTTTGCATTGTATGGTCACTTAAACCTACCTTTTCCTTGATATTTACAGGAGAATTGATTTCTGCCATCTCTATTCAGGGGAGAGTAGTGTCTCTGAAATGAGAAAAAAACCCAGAGATTAATTTGGAAGTTTTAGTCCCAACCTATCAAAGCTACACCTGTAATGACTAATTGCATATGCTTACCTATAAACATAAGAGAAACATAAGAACACAATGTCCTGCACAAGTGCTCAATCTTGCCAAAAAGCAAAGCTAGTCCAAATTTCAAACCTTCCTCAAATTAGTTCTGCAAGCACATTTAGAAATGTCTTATAGCTATGAATCTGGACAGAAGACATATCACGCTTCTCCCAGCCATGTCTCCCAGAGCAGGAATACCTTAGATGAACTCAACAGCTCCTGTCTTCTCACTCATCAGCATCCTCAATTTTTGCCAAAACAATTTATCAATCAATGCAGTCCTAAAAAGCAGCTAAATGTGCCAGGAGGTTGGGCTGACAAGTGCTGCACGGCTGTTTGTTATTTGTTTGTTTGTTGTTTTTTTTTTTAATTCAAAACTAGTTCAGAGGATTTAGTCACACAGCTCCTACTGAAACTAACAGGGTCTGTAGATTTAAATCTCTAAGTCTTCTCTGGAAACTTGGGCACATGAATGGAATTTGCATGTGATTAAGAAACCCTGCAATATGCTTTCTACTTCCAGTTATGTGGCTGGGTAAGTGAGAGACACCCTACCACATGATGAAGAGTTAACATAGAGAAAGGAGTCTTGTTGCCTAATCTTGCTTCCATCAAATCCAACTGCCTTAAACTTCACTAAGGAACAGAGCTGAATCTTCACATTTTAAAATTAAACCATACACAAAGAATTAGAGCAAAGACTAAATCAAATGAAATACAAGCCTGGTTTGGTCACTCTCTTTAACTCTATTGTACATTGATAAAAAGGTATATATGAGAATGAACCCTTAAGTTCACTCTAAGTTTTTAAATTGAAGCACCTCCTTTTACCCATTTGAGCCTTTGCTATGTGGACTGATAAGTGTTCCAAAAATTCTTCTAAATCTCTTTTAATGCCCTTAAACAATCTTCCCTTAACTCCTTTTTTGAAGCATAAAAGTTTAGTAGAGTTCAAACTCCAGAAATGAAGCACTTCTCTTACAATATCCACTGACAATATTTAAATCTTATAATTAATGTCTGTATGCACCCGTTTTCTAACTAAGGAGATGAGAGTTGAGGAAGCATACGGTGAAGAGATAATGGGAAGAAGAAAAAGAAGTTAATTTGGGTTTTGGTCTGATGAAGAGCCAAAAGACAAAAGTAACCATTTCCATTGCCAGCTATTAAAAAGACATGCCTGAAATGAGTAAGGTTGCTCGTGCCATCTCCATTTTACTATACCATAAACAGCTGCTCTATTAGAACTCAAATACCTTTTACCTGTATTAAATCAGTGGCTCAAATGCTTGGCCAAGACTGGAGTCTCACTGCGTTTGATAAGACTTCTTGGCAACTGGGCCACTGTGTCGCTCTGAAGGCCTTACTGTCTGCTGGTATCTCAGAGCAGAAGGTTCCTTTTCCTGCTCCTCCTTACATCAAGAATGAAAGAACTCAAATTAGTTTCTTTGTCAAGCCCACCCGAAGGCTAAAAGCAGAATTAAAAATATCTGGACAGAGCAGGCAGGAAGATCACACAGAAGGTAAGCTCAGGGCAATTCCATTTCCAATATTTAGTGTGTTCCAATAACAAAAGAAAGGTGTTAAGAAATGCTTGTAGTCTGTAGTCCCTAGACAACATTTTTTTTTAATGTACTTCTTGTCTCTTGCTGTCAGCTATTTCTCATGCCAAAGGGGCAAAGAACAAGAAATATAGATAATCAAATTTCCCATGCAGACCGGAAAAGTCAGCTCTAAAGTTACTCTAAGTCTTCCTCTCCCTTACTGCTTTTCATAAAAGCAAGCCTTCTACCTAGTGACATCAAACCCATGCTGGACGGGTCCCATTCTCTGTTTAAGAGATAACTGTATGTTAAGGAATAGTTAAGGAATTCAACTAGTTTGCTCTTGTATTTAGTACTGAGCAGATTTTGTAATGTTAGAGACAACTGATCAATGCCTGCCCTCTTGCATACCCATTCAAATACACTTAATCTGACCAAGCACCTTTTAACAACATTAACAAAAGAAATAAAATCTGTTACTGAAGAACCAAACACACAACACAGAAACAAGCTCAATAGGAGTTAGAGCTAACAAACCCTTCTGGCCTTAAAAGTTTATTAATCTAAAAAAAAGCAGTAAGTAATGGGAAAGATCTTTGTCACTTTAAATCCTCCGATTCTTTTTCAAACATACATGTTAACAACTTTGTACCAAAATTGTACATTTTAAAACTGCATCTTGTATGAAGCAAATTAATCCAAATAATGACACTCGGTGAAAGCTCCGTGCCTCTCAACTAAGGTTTCTTCAAAGATACCAGCTAAATAATCCTTCAAGTTTAAATTAATTTTTCTGATTAATCCCTACTACTTAACCAATTCTACTCTTTGTAGCAATGCTCTGACTTGATTTAAAACCAGACATAAAAACTTCATTCAACACCTTGCCTCTTTTAGCAGATAGGTCTGTGGTCTTTCTTTCCTGTACACTGCAGGTGTTACTGTGATTATAGCCTTCCACCCATAAACATGCTGCTGATTCAGCTAGTTTGCAAGCCGTTTCAAAAAGACCTGGTATGCCACACAAAACATGCCCTCTGCTTGTTTCTTCCTTTCTCTATTTTTTCTTTTCCTTTTAAGGTAAAGAACTTAGAGGGCATCAACTTTTACAAACCCATTTCTCTACACTTCACACTCTTCATTAATATGCATATTACAACTGTTGAAATGAAGATGCTAAAACTGAGTTGGAGCTATTTTTCATTCACCTTCTCCAAGGACAGATAATTGAAATAACATGCATAAAACACTTACTTGTTTATATAACTCAGTCCAGCACTGCTTGTTACATAAAATACAGATGATACACTAAAAAGAAAATGTCAATGCTGCACTAATTTTTAAAAGCATCATCCTTTATGGCTATACTTAATGGCTAACAAATTTAATTTTCTCATTGTAGCACCAACAGATTTATTGACTTAACTAGTGTTTTTCCTCTGGTGTTATTTTAATCTCAGTACTGAACAATTACTTAGTTTCTAATCCTGTGGCAAAACACTATAGCACATCCATAATTTTATGAACAAAATAGTCCCACTGAAGTTTAGAAGGCTTTCTCTGCAGGCTTGGATCTAAATTTGAGCTGCTATGTTCTCATCCTAAATTCTTCAGAGAAGCTTCTTTCTGTGCAAGTTGTGGAACATCAAGATAGGACCCTCAGCTGAGCCCTAAAGGCACTTTTACATGTAACCAACAGCATGCACACAAAATAATGTTTGGAGAAAGGTCTTTGACAGAAGATTTTCTGCACTAGCCAATATTAAGTTAATGCACGTACTAAATTTAAAACACACAAAGTACACTGTATTTGAGAGATTCTCAGCTTGAATGTCAGCTTGCATGCTTTGTCCTTCTCCACATCTCCAGCTTGTATTTGTATTCCTGAAATGTCACTGCATATCATGCCAATGGACTTCCAAGAAAAATAAATGAAGGAAAGAAACCCCACCAAACTACAAAATTCCTTATATAAATGGGTCATTAATTTTGGATACAAATTTCCAAATGCACTTCCTGAAGCAGGAGATCACTCTCAGTTTCTCATTACATCCTGACCTCAAATACTGACAGGGTGTTTTTTCTAAACCTATTACACAAATCCAAGGGACACATTTCACTTGCCTTGTAAAATGAAGCATTCCAGTAGCATTCAAGGGAATGCTGCAGAGAAGACTGACTACTTCTGTCAGTTTTACTTCTCTCCCTTACCAAATGAAGCAATTCATATTAGACTGCGCAGGTTTAACCTACCATGAACCTGAACCAGGGCATCTATGGTGCTGGCACATGCTCTGTCCTGCTCACCTTAACTGTAAGCAGCAACATCCAGCAGGCAGACAGTTACAGGAACAGCCTTTAACCACTGCAGAAAAATATGTCAGAGCTCACCTGTCACAGCCTGAAGTTTGTGGCTGCTTGCCCAGCCTTTACAGAAGTTTGAAGCAGCTGTGAAATCCCACTGCTGCTTTGTTAAACTTCCAAAAAATGCCCACCACCTTCCCACTAGTACCAGCATCAGAGGTGTTTGGCCCACAGACACCTTCCAGCCAGCCAGACCCTTGGGTAAAGCTGACAGACAGTCCATTCTATACAACATTATGGATGGGTGGAATGGTCTGCATCTCAAATATCAAGGAATCACAACAACAACTCTGTGTCTTGCCACTGCTGCAAAAACTCCATCAGAAAAAGAAGAGATATGCTCCCCACTTCTAACAACAGAACTCTCCTTGCAAATACACAGGGAGGAAAAGTGGTTTATGAAGGCATAAGGGTTGCCAGATACAATTTGTGGAAATTCCCTGTCACAGTAAAGTCTGTTAGAGTGGAGACTGTGTGTGACACCTGCTCCACCACTTCTGACATCTGAAAACGCAACTCTGGCAAGGGGGATCAGAAAATTCCCCATTAAACAGCACATAATAATTTGGTGTTGGGAGGCTTTCCCTTCCACCGGTAGGCTTATGGATTAATGCTTTCGTACACCCCAAAAAATGTCATAGCTCCTCATCTGCTCACTGCAACTGTTTCCTTTTATAAGGAAAGACCACCCCAGCAAACCAAGAATTCCAGGTCTAACTGAGTTGACCCTTGCCAATGCTTCTCTAATCCCAGTCACTGAGTGAGTTTTCTCTATTAACAGAGAAACTAGAGTTTACGATTTTGTCACTCAAATTTGTTCATGAAGTAGAGCAACATCAGAATATAAATTTTAGTTATTTTCTATTTTTAATTAAGAATCATTTTGTCATTTCCAAATAGTCCAAATGGTCAAAATCACTCAGCTCCAATAAGCTAGACAGGTATGGGCAGAATAAAGTAATCATAGTTTTAGAGGAACTTCAAAAAACAAGAAAAAAAAATGCTAAGTGCCTGTGCTGGTTTTGGCTGGGATTGAGTTAATTTTCTTCACAGCAGCTACAACACAGGGATGTTGTAGTTACTGCCAGCATTGCTTACACAGCATCAAGACCTTTTCTGCCTCTCATCCCACCCCAGCAGCGAGGAGGCTGAGGGGCACAAGAAACTGGGAGGAGACACAGCCAGAACAGCTGACCAAGGGATATTCCATATCATATGATGTCATGCTCAGCATACAAAGCTCTGCTCCCATGGGGAGGGACTGAATGAGCAGCTGTGTGGTGCTTAGTTGCTGGCAGGGATTAAACCATGACAGTATCTAATGAGATTGGAGCAGGCTGCACTATGCTTTCATCTTCTCTATTTCTACCTGCTCTACAGAATTACATCTCACTTTCAAATGGGATTGCTACCCGTCCATATATATTATATTACACTGCCCTGCCTGAAGACTTCCACATGCCCCAGGTAAAAGCAACACCAGCAGAATCAGACACGTGGCCTCCATTTCACATTTGACTTTGTTTTTCCTTATAAAGAAATGCTACTAGAGAACTGCCCATGAAGCCTGAGATGAACACAATTTTTCTGATGCAGTTTTAAGCTAATATTGTTGCACCAGAAAGACTGAAAAAACTCCAAGAGTGAGATGCCAAAATTCAAGTGTTTCAGAAAGGAATTATTTTGGTTTTCACTCAGATTTTATTTAAATAGAAGAAAAAAATAATTCGGTCAAATGGGCAAACATCAGCATGCATATGATTGTTAGTTACAATAATTACTGCCCTTAGTTGTACACAAAGCCCTGCCATTGACGTTGAAACTTCAGAAAATCCAAGATTCAGACATTTGTCTTCAGTATCTTGAGATTAGCAGTGGGTATGATTTTCTATTTGCTGTAGTCTAGTGTCTAAAGATAAACATAATAATTAAAAAATAAATCCATAAACATAACCAGAGTCAGGAGCACCTAAGCCACATTAACAAGTTCCCTCACAGCTGTCCTTTTAGCCTTTTGTGCCACTAGAAATGAACACACCTAGCAAAACCAACATAAAATGTTATTAATACAGAACCAGTGTTTTCCAGTACTGTTTTACATCTTTCTAATGACTGCGTGTAGAAATTTTCTATCCACACCATTATTTTGTATTTCCTGGTTTTCTGAAGTTTGAGATTAGCCACTTCAGACTAATTAAATACCCCAGGTAAGCTCCATGACATCTGAGGCCTTTTAACTCCTTTCCTTTAAATGCCTGCACAAACATATGTATGGGAGTGCATGCACATTCCAGAATATTCCCCATTTGCAGAGTCCAGTCCCATTTCCGTCCCTGGTCACGCTTGTCTCAATCACAGAGTGCAGCTGTTGCCTCTGCATTCTCCCTCCTGCTCAGCTATTGCAGCCAGATTCTCTCCTGGTCACCACACTCTGCCCGAAACCTACTGGCTGCAGATCTGGAAACAGGATGCAGGAAATAAAATGTCTCACTGATTCCACATGTACCTCTGGATTCCTACAGAAGGGAGGCTTATGCTCCCCCACTGTTTATCACCTCCTCCTGAGGGTTTCTGAAGTGCTTCACTGCACAGGCTGAGGAAGAAGTGGATCTACAGCACTGCAGGCTGCTTGCTTGGAAACAGGCACTAAGGAGTAAAGGTTTGGAAAATGTGCAGTAGTGCATCGGGAACCCAGTTATGCTATTTAACACTATAAAGTCCATATATGAAAAAAACCAGACCTATCCGCTAAAAAGAAAAAAGGGACAGAGGTGAGAGTGGGATATGTGAGGAAGGACAGTCCTTAGCACCTGGGTCAGTGTCCTTCTGCCTTCTATCCTCCTCAGATTTCTGCCGAGGGCAGGAATGGCTCTAAGCAGGTACCACAGACACACTCTCATGCCCAGTCAGTGTTGCAACAAAATGGTTAGGCACCAGCAAGTTCTGTACCTCATTCTGATAAACCCCATTGCTCTTTGACCTTGTTCTGCTTTCCTCTTCCTAAGCAGAGATGGTACCACGCATGTAACCCAGGGAGAGCCTGTGCTTCTCCTCTCTTGTCACCTGACTTGCTTCCCTCTCCCAGTTCCAGTGTGTCAGAAGCCAGGCCACTACATGTGGGCTCCACAGGCATTTGTTTTCACAGAGATGTGGTGTGTGAGGGCTCTGCAGGTCCTCCCTGTACGTGGTGTTGCAGCTCCAGTGTATGAGAATCCTGCAGAGGAGCACTCTAGCCCTTACCAGGGTCAGATTAAGAGAGTGTCAAAAGAAAGCTACTGGACTGGCATCTTCCCCAAACTCCATTAATATTTCACCCAAACAGTTTACAAGTATTCTGTGATATAACCATATCTCTTGACACAGACATCATAAAAGACTCTGGCTGCATTTTCTATCACTGGTCCACAGACAACAACTCACCGTTGGCTACAAGCAAAGCTGCTTGCAAACCCTCTTCCTGTACAGTTTTTGAATGCTGTGTCTGTCCTTTCAAAGCTAAGCTCTTCTTTGACACAAGTTTCAGTGTGGCTTCCCCAGAAGATTGGTGTCACTGTACGAGCTGGTGCTGGTTCATGGCAAGTGACTGACACCCTCTAACAGCAACACCAGGTACCACCTCAGAGACCTGGCAGCTGCTACCTCTGTAGAATACAGCTCGGGCTGAGAAGGATCCAAAACAGTAGTTTATATTTAGGTCATTAACACCATCCTGCCTCTGAGAAATGGAGATCAATTTAAAAAGCACCAAAGAAAGGCCAGCTCTGCATTATTTACAGGAAGAGATCAGAATGAAGAATTGAAATACAGGAGGGGACACGTGCAAGTCCTGTGCAGAGCTATGTATCCATGTTTCAACAGACAGGTACCAGTACAAAGTAAACACTCTGTAACTGCTGACATATGTATGTGAGTGTACATATACAGGAACATATACATACAAAGAATGAATAAAATGCGTTATGAAATAATCATACTTTTAAGTAAAATAAATTTGAAAATAAACTAAGTACCATTAATTTAAAAAAAATAGCATTCTGAACATTCAAAAACATCTCCAAAACACATGTGACTGTATCTTTCTTAAACAAAATTGAGGCATGCAGATTTTAAAAAATGTCAAATTTCTGGAAGGGAATCTTGTTGCACAGCAGCAAGACTGTGCAACTGCAACTTTTTTTTCCATGAAAGGGTATTTTACAGTGAACATTCTGTATTTTTCCTTGTGAACATTCAAGGGACTTAGGCACAACCTCTGAAAATTCCTACCATCTTCTTTCCATACTCATTAGTAGACAAACATTTATTTTCAAGCCAGATCCTTTCTAAAATTGCACAATTTGCCATGTGAGGCAGTGAGTCAGTAATCTGAAGCCAACAGTTTCCCACCGAAACTGTTGTACCTATCACACGTTTGAACGCCCTATCCAGCTGGTTTTGTCACCTGAACAACTATTAAATATAAAGCTAAAAGTCTATGAGTGGTCAAACACACATTTAGTTCTAAACTGAGGTGACAGCACTTCCTATTGCTCCTTTCTTTGACCCATCCAATTTATACCACCCACTTACTTAAGAAGGGAACACTCGGCAACACCACTGGCTCTACTCCACATTAAGAAGCTATAGTGTACTATAAAAACACCAAAAAGCTGAAATAGGATAAGGCAGAAAGTCTCCCAACAATTTTTCATTTCAGAGTAGAAATTTATAAATTCACTAAAATCAGAACTTTGGAAAAAATGAGGAATCCTTTTCTATACATGTTTATATAAAGAAAATGAAACAGCTCAAATGGAAGAGACAGAAAGAAGTCATCCCAGCAGCCTAGTGACAAGGGAATGTCTCCATCCTACAGACACTGAAGATCTAGTGCCTGTTCCAAACTTGCCTCCTGTTACACTAGAAGAATACTTTAACCCCCTAGGCCATTCCTAAAAGAAGAAGATTTTCTCTGAAGACTTTTCTTATTTCCCTCAAACACACCGGTATTAGCCTCCTAGAACCAGGTAAAAGCCAGCAAAGGCATATCTCTCCCAGTCCAGAGCTCCAAAGGTAGGAAATCCAGAACCATTCCATCACTACTACAACTGCCAGTGGCTGCTCGGGATAAAGTATCCACTTGCTGGCTTCTGATGCTCTCCACTTCAGGGACTGCACCCAGGGGCTCTGTAATCCTCCCCACTCTGCAGGAGAATCTTGCTGGAAGCCTAGTGCCTGTGTTCTGCTGGCTGGCATCCTAGATGAACATCTGCAGAGCATCACTGTGATTCAGCATAACCTGAATTCCTGGTTTTACTACGTGTATCACTCTACTAGTGCTGAGCCCAACTGGCAACAGATGGATTTCAGCTACATGATCAGTAAAATGGGTCTCTCTAACAGGCAGAAGGGAGGGATGGATGTTCGGGAAAGAAAAATTCAGACTGAGAAAACTCGCTTTAGACAGTAAGACTTGCCAAAATAAACATTACCCTCTTGCTCTTCCTCAAGCACTTCAAAATATCCCACCAAGCATACTGATAAAGAGGGGTGAAATAGCAAAATACTACCTACTGAAATTCTACATCTGCATGACCCTCCTGCAAACAACAACAAAAAAGGTTAACTTTCAGTTTTTACAAACGAGGTATTATCTTCCAAGCCGTTGTTGCCAGGGACTTGAGCTATTAAGCCATTTATGCTGGCTCCTATTTCAGCTCAGAACAGGATGCCAAGAGACAGCGTCGCTTCATTTGCTTCTGCGGCTGCCCAAATGTGGACTGCTACAAGAGCACAGCATGGGAATGCTAACAGGGAAGGATGTAAAGTGGGAGCATAACTTGCTTCAATCACAGTGGTTTCTCTAAACAGTAAGAGCAAAAGTACTAAAGTGAATGTCAGAAGCATTCAAAATTCACATTTGTTTTGGACATCAAGAAATAAATTATCACAAGGAATCAAACTTCTACCAGCAGACTGGTACAGTAGAGTCAATTCTCAATCTTGGAATAAACCTCAAGTTCAAAAATGGTCCTGGAGCTATTCTGATTTCAGCCTTCTTTCTATGAAGTATTTGAAGTCCACAGCACCTTTCCTCTTGCTCAGACATCTCTGAAGAACCAGTTTACTGTTGCTAGATATGCAAGGCTGATTCTCAGCAAATATAATCCTTTGAATTCAAAGAGCTACATGGACTTTAACCAGCTGCTTGCTGGTGCCACAGGAGCCCCCCCAGCTGCAGACAGAGAAGGAGAAGCCATCAGAGAGCTGCCCTGACCAAGCACACATGGAAGCATCAGTCATGACAAGTTGGCAAGTTTACTGTGAGTTTGGGAAAAGGAAGCACTTCACCAGAGCTCTGAAAGAGCTCTCTGAATAAAGGGTTTCTGATGAGAACTGATAAAGCCAGGTGCTCAACTGGAGGCAAGACAGACCTGAAGAAGCCTTAGAGTGGTGAGACCTCAGGTGAGTAACATATATTCAAAGTATAGGTAAGCATACTTTATGAGTCAGTGAGGTTATATATATGCTTGAAGGTAAACACCTGATTTAAATGTGCCAGAGCAGTCTGAACCTTCCAAACCTAAACACCGAAATTAAATGCAGCCTTTCATTTTCCATAACCAAGTCTCCTCATACAGGTCCTTTGAAGAAAATGCAAATTTTTCCTTGAATAGTATTTTACATTATTATATATTATATACATATGTACACACACAAAATGTATGTACATAAAAGCTCTAAAAAATGTTGACAAGTTTCTCTGGTAAAATGTCCTGATGTATATCCACAATGAACAGACACAGGCCCAGCAGTCTCCCCACATTAACAGTACCTGTACAGTCAGACACAACAGTGGAAACACCACCACTGACATTTTGGTATTCTCAGATTTACAACAAATTCTACTCTTCCTCTCCTCTCCCACCTTCCCACTGCCGAGGAAAACACTGATTTTCTGATGTTAACAAAAGGTATTCCTGGAAACAACAACAAAAGCACATAAATAAGTTAACCCATAATTACTTATTGTTCATACAGTCCTTCAACCTAATTGCTATTACACATGAATAAGTTCCTATTAGAGCATTTACTGGACTTTGAACTGCATTTTTTAGAGGAAAAACTCAAAAGAAACCCATTATTTTTTTCAGCTGAAATCCACACTGCCCAGCTACATCAAAATTAGTTGTAAAAGTACAGTCAGTCAATGCAGACTGTGTACTGCCAAAAGTATGCAAAGACAGCTTAACCAGTCCCCCCTTTCATACCCTCCCCAATAGTGAGGAGACAATCTCAAAAAACTTTTCTGCTTCTGGAGGTCAATAACATATGAAGTGTTGCTGACATGCATGAACTGAAGTTCCCATTTAGACAGGTATATAAAGGTTTTGGATTTTTTTTAAATTTCAGGTTTCTTAACTTGCCAAGGACAATCCCGAGATAAAACTGTTTGACTAGCCATGACACATGGATAGCAAATGGAGTAATTTTATCAACAAAATGAAAAGAAGATAGTTTATTTGTTGGGGAACATTTTCAAGAAAATGAAAGTATGTCTTACATGAAGGTACTTCTCTCAAAGACACGTATGTTCTGTTACACTGGACAGCACAGATACATATTCTACAGCATCTTTCAGCTCACCTGTTTGTGCCCATTCACTGGAAGTGATCTATCTCTGGCATGCCAGAATCCATGAAATGATAAAATCTGTGGACAAACCTTTACTTTGTATCTGTCCAGAATATCTGAAGATGAATATTTAACACAGCTTTGGAGGATAAGGTGACATACTATTTGCTTCACAGAATTCAAAAGTATCAAATAAAGCTTGAACTTGTAGTTCCCTAAGTTACCAGTTACCACCACAGTGCTACCAGCTGAAACCCTCAGTGTCCCAAAGGATGCCAAACCCACTTTTCTTGGGCAAACATGGATACCAGCACCTTTCAGATGTGGTATTGGGTTTGTGTGGTGATGTTTTGATAGTGGAAGGGCTACAGGTGTGACTTCTGTGAAAACTGCCAGAAGTTTCCTTCACGTCAGATAGAGTCAATGCCAGTCAGCTTCAAGACAGATCTGCTGCTGGCCAAGGTCGATCCCATCAGCAACCACGGTAGTGCCTCTGGAATAACACAGTTGGGGGATGGGGGGACGGGAAAACTGAGCAGCAGCAATTGCAGCTGGAGAGAGGAGTAAGAATATGTGAGACGAAAAGCTCTGCAGACACCAAGGTCAGCAGAGAAGGAGGAGCAGGAGGAGCTCCAGGCACCAGAGCCGAGATTCCCCTGCAGCCCACGGTGAGGCAGCTGTGCCCCTGCAGCCCATGGAGGATCACAGGGATGCGCCACCTGCAGCCCATGGAGGACACCACACAGGAGCAGGTGGATGCCTGAAGGAGGCTGTATCCCTGTGGGAAGCCCACGCTGGAACAAGCTCCTGGCAGTGACCTGTGGACCCACAGAAAAAAGAGCCCATTCTAGAGCAAGTTAGCTGGTAGGGCTTGTGATGCCATGGGGGCCTCACGCTGGAGCAGGCTGTGCCTGAAGGACTCTAGCCCGTGGGAAGGGACCCGTGCTGGTGCAGTGCAGGGATCCATGCTGGTGCATTTTGTGAAGAACTGTAGCCCATGGGGAGGAGGCAGGTGGGAGAACTTCACAGAGGGCTGTGTCCCATGGCGGGGATTCTGCACTGGAGCTGGGGAAGAGTGTGAGGAGTCCTTCCTCTGAGGAAGAAGGAGCAGCAGAGGCAACTGACCATGACCCTCATTCCCCATCTACCAGCACTGCTCTGGAGAGGAATTAGAGACCTTACGAGTAAAGTTCTTCTGAGAAGAAAGGAGGATGCGGGGGAAGGTGGTTTAAAATTTAGGTTTTTTATTTCTCATTATCTTACTCTTATTGACTTGTAATAAATTAAGCTAATTTCTCCAAGTCTAGTCTGTTTAGCCTGTCATGGTAATGGCTGAATTACTGTCCCTGTCCTCTTCACCCAGAAGCCTTTTGTTATATTTTCTCTCTCCTACCCAGCTGAGGAGAGGAGGGACAGAGCAACTTTGGTGGGCATCTGGCATCCAGCCAAGGTCAATCCACCATGAGCATACAAAAAAGCACATTTTGTATGTGAGTCTCAAAATTGCCTTAACTGCCATGTTCCTCTTCTCACTGCTGTTAATTAGCAACATTACAACAGCACTAATTAGCTCTTACATATTACATGTAGGAGCTATCAAAAAACCAGTGCTGGTTAACAGAGTTACCACACTGAGCAAGTCAAAGTCTCAGCATGTCAAACCCTCTGTATCTCAACTTGCTCTACCCATCCTGCCAGCAGTAAGAACTGCCAGACAATAAACTGACCTAGCTAGGAATTTCCCAGTCAAATGGGTTTTGCTGGGGTTGGGTGAAGCTACTTCAGCATAACCAAAACATTTCTCAAACACCAGCTAAGCAAGGATTCCCCAAAAGCTAAATGAATTCCCTATGAGCCAGCTACCCTTTCCCAGAAAGCCCAAATCACAGCAAAACTTGGGATAAGCAAAGTTCAGCTTAACAAAGCAGGAAGTTACTGTAGCTTGTGCAGACACAGAAGAGCTGACTACAGCATTTATTATCAAGTAAAACCCTGTATCAGTTGTGCCTTTCCTTCATTATTCTAGAGCCTTACCAAGTAAAGGCAAAAGTGACTCCTCAACAGCTCATCTTTTTCAAAGTGTCTGACTGTATTTTCATGAAGCCATGCACAAAGTTATCATCTTCATTCATAATGAGCAGTTCTGGCTGTCACTCACACAGATTTCTTACTGTAGAGAAAAGCACAGTAAGAGCTGCCACAAATTCACATCTCCAATTTAGCCACACACCAGAACAAGCAGGGCTGGCTCTGCAGGCAGCAGACGTGAGCTGTGACTGGTTCTGTGGTTAACAGAGCTCTGTCTCTGGCCTCCACAGAACCAAGAACCTTGGCTGAAGAGAGCTGGATTTATAGTTGCTCATTATTTGGACTCTCCAATAATGGAGAAAAAAAAAAGACCCATGTATGAGAAGCAATTTACACAGGATGAGATGCAGCTCCACTGGCTGTCTTCCTCAAACATGCAATTTGGTTCCCAATGATATTGACACAGGTAGAGTTGTTCCAAGACCTGAACTTTATCTATCATTATTTTTCCAGGGGTTCTGCTCATTAACTGAGATCAGTCTAGCCACCTTGCTCACAATCAGAGCACAGCAAACAGGGCTTTTTAAACTGCCTGAACCGTGCAGTTGAAGGAAAAATACAAGAACTTGTTCACCACTTTATCCCCACATCCACCCTGCTTTTAGGCAGGGCATAAATTACTGCCTTGATCCTCCCTTCTAGCAGAATGCACACTCCATCCTAGTGGCCTCAGAGAACACTTGTTCCTTTGCTGCTGAAAACAAAGATATTCATAATTCTTCCAACCTCCTCCAACTGCCTGCTCCATAGAGGGAACAAAAAAATTGAAGTTGTCACTGCCAAAGAAAAACTACCTGCTCTAATCATGAACCTTTAGAGCTGAACCATTTCAGAGCATACTGGAGGGGGCAATTCTGCTCTGCCTTCCCTGTAGGCTGCCTTTTTATGAATATGTTCACTCTTCCCCATGATACAAGGAAGTTTCATTCAAGTCAGTGCTTCAGTGCTAAAAAGTCATGAGAAATTACACAGAACTTCTTATGAAGTCTCAGTTTCACTGTGCTTACTGCACGATCAACCAAATCCCATAATGGCATCACTCTCCTGGAATGACAGCATTGACTGACAGACCCAGTAAGAGGTTTGGAAGTGGCTGCCTTGAACTCTTTAAATTCAGACCAGTCACACTGCTACACATTCACCAAGGCCTTTGGGATGCTTTTCACTACCAGGAACAAATGCTTATCTCTCTTCATATTAGCAAATGAAATAAATATAGCCACCAATAACAGAGAAGGCCGAACACCCTAAAAATAAAGAATCAATTCAAGAACTCAAGAGTCTCCTTTAATCTCAATTATTCTCTCTAAAAAAATCTGTGCAAGCTCAACATGCTTTCAGTTTCAGACTGATACTGATCAAAGTAATCAGCGAGCTCTAATCTGAATTATCTGAACTCTTTGCATCACAGATACCAGTTATTTTTCACTGACAGCAGCATACATAATCAAAAATAAGGTGTTGCAGGGAAGCACAGGGCCATTCACCGATTTTTTTTCAGAAGTGAACTTCCATTCCTAATTTGAATCTTTTATTTTTTTTAGTTTTTCCATTTTTTAGGATAACTCCATAATTCTAATCCTTAATGTTTCAATTCTGAAAGCATTTTATCTGTCTAGTCTCATGATAAATAAGATTCACAGAGTTGATTATTTTAAGGCACAAAATTACATACTTATACAGAGAGTAACAAGATGCACCCATAGGCAGTTAGAGAATTACCCATTTCTGACATAGGTCTGATGTTCACCCTGGGTAAAATTTCTCCAGAATTGTTCCAGCAGGACAGAGTCAGATTGAATATGCAGCCCCTATTCAGACAAACATTTAAGTGCTACTGAACTTCCTGAAACAAATTTTTTGAGACACTTCAGCGAATTCTTAGTCTTTTTGTACTGTTTCAGAAGTGTGCATGATTCTAATAAAAAATTCACATCTGCACAAACAAGAAAACATTTTTCATCAAGAATACTGTGTTCTTAAGATCTTACAACAGGTTTTTGTTCTTCTGATAATTCTTTTTTCAATAGTACATTAAAAAGTAAGTAAAAAAAAGTAGTATGATTTGGGGTTGTGGTGGGTCTGACTAGGATGGAGTTAACTTCTTTCCTAGCAGCCCACAGGGTGCTGTGCTTTGGATCTGTGGCTACCACAGCACTGACAACACCCCAGTGTTTTGGCTGCTGCTGAGCTCTGCTTGCACAGTGTCAAGGCCACCTCTGCTTCCCACTACACCCCCACAGCCAGGCTGAGGGTGGGCAAGAGGCTGGGACAGGACACAGCTGGGACAGCTGACTCAGAGTGACCAAAGGGATATTTCATGTGATGTGTCCTCAAGTTCAGAAATAAAAACTGGGATAGAAAAGGATTTTTTTGGTTTTCAAGCAAGTTTTTTGGCTGTTGTTTGGAGACTGGCTGGGCATCAGTCTGCCATGAGCTGGTGCGCTGTCTCCCTTGTTTTGCACCCCCTGAATCCACCTTTTCTTCTTCACTTACTGTTTTTTATCTCAACTCAAGATTTTCTTGATTTGATTTTGTTCTTCCTATTTTCTCCACCATCTCACTGTGGAGAGCTGCTGCAGCAAGTGAGTCAGGAGCTGTAAGGGTGCTTGGCTGCTGTCCAGGGTCAGTGAGTCAAGATGAAAACCCATCCCAGATTGGTGTACTTTCTTCTCAGATTCTGATCTAGAATTTGCCCCAGTATTCAGTGTCTACAAAACTCTGTTTTTCTAGATACTTGCAGGGCACCTTAACTACAAATATCCGAGCTGAGTATAATCCTCAGCCCAGCTCTACAGTCTGAGGAAGCATTTGTTATTCCCATTCTGCTCAGGAGTAAAGAGGTGGAGAGTACCGGAAAAGATTTTCAGAGTTGTTTAAATATTTTGGGCTCATTTGCAGAAAGAACATTAAAACACCAACCATCTTCTAGTAACACCCTGAAGGATTCTCAGAGCTGAAAAACAATCCCTTTGCAAGTCTAGGGACTTTACTGACCTCCCTACTACTGCCCCTCCAAGTACAGGACTCACAAATATGGACCTTCACTAACAAGCCAGCAAGTTTCCTTATTCTCAGGGCCACAAGGCATCATTTTGATGTGGAAGATCAAGTGCAGCTGAAAAACCACCATCTCTCACTGAATCTGAGAGATCCCTGTGCTGTAACACTGCTGACAAGGGTGGAGATGCTTCCAAGATATCTCGCTCTCTAGGCAGCCCATCTGTTTCTGACAGCTCAACTTCTGGTCAGCAACTGACCTGATGAGTCACTCTGCTTGTACTGTACAGAGCTCAGAGCCAGACAAGCAATATTTCATCATGTACTTGGCCACACTTGCAATCAGCAGATGTGTAAGAACCACTTTGGGCACGTATACTTCTCTTGTTTCCTTTGAGGAAGTCACACAGCTCACCACTACCCAGTTTAGCCTGCTGAATTATTAACTACCAGATTGATTCTATCCAGCCACTCCCTGTGATCTTTCCACTACCAAAAGCTTTGAAAGTTTGCCAAGTAGCAATTCTGTGTAAAAAGTCTGAAGCAAAAAGGAAATCCTTAAGAAACACCAAAACTGCCTCCACTGAAGAAACAGGGTGCATGAAGTGAATAATGTGCAAATGAAATGACTTTTCCTTCAATTTATTATAATGCCTGAGCATTTCAGAAACTTCAATACATAAATACATTTATTATCCTGACACCCATGCTTAAGTGCAGGAGTATTGTTATCTCAGTTTACAGATTTAAAATTGAGGAATTACATGATTCAGTGATGATTTCTCAGGAAGCCATTCATAGGGGACACAGTCCAGGTGTCCTAAGCCACAAGGAAACTGGAGAATCTTACAGACATTTGAAAAAAAATGGTCACCTCCATTAGAATTACACAGATGGATGAGGTCATTAGCCCATTTGTAAGATTCAGGCTTGAAACAGGTTTTTTAACATGCTGGGCACAGAGAAACTGCCTCCTTTGGACAAAACAGCAAAAGGAATTACTCTATGTTCAAACAAGTATTTTCTTCAAAACAAATGGCAAAAAACATGGGGTTTAGACCACCTCTAAAATTAGGCCATTGCAGAGACCCCATTTCTCAGTTTTGTAGTCCATATGTGTATCTAATTTTTTTTAGTTACTACAAAGCTACTACCCTTTCCCACTACCCTCTGAACATCACTTTGGACTATACTTAGTGTGATATGACTTCAGAATACAAGTTCAGCAGAACTTTCAATTGCAAACCATGCTATACCTTCACAAACAATTACAAATTGTAATTCAGTTGTGGCTCAAACAATTAGAAAACATGAGGAGATGGTGAGAAGAAGCAGTAGGACCATCTAGCATAAGCTGGTTAATTTAGTGACACAGAAAAAAAAGACTAAAGAGAGATATTTATCTGGAGTGGTGAATGATAGACTCTGGAGACAAAATTTCCCCCTTCCTGGGAGTGTTCAGGGCCAGGCTGGGTGGCAGTCTCAGCAACCTGGTCTAGTGGAAGGTGTCCCTGGCCATGGCGGGGAGTTTGGAACAAGATGATCTTTAAGATCCCTTCCAGCCCAACACACTCCATGGTTTCCATATGGTTCAGCTTCCAAGATGTTCAGACAGGCTGCACTGCTCTGGTGAAAGCAGCCCCCAAAGTTCTTGGCTTCTCGTTCCTGCACTGATAGACCTGTAAGTAAAGAACCTTCCTATCTGAATGATCAGCAAAGAGATAAAAGGTATCTTACCACTGTGAATTACTCCAGTTTCTGTTCCTATTTTTCTGTCTTCTCCAATAGACTGTATCTCCTGCAAAAATAGCTGGAATTTAAAAAAAAAAAAAATAAGTACTTAGTTAACTATTTACTCTCAATTTACTGTCTTCTCTCAGGAGACTTTTGTGAAATAAACATCCCTCATTCCTTTACTGCTGTGATCAACACATGGGGATGCCCTTACCTGTTTTTACAGGGCTTATCTTTTCTAAGGGCCTATCTTAACTGCCATGAAAGCTTAGGCAATCACCTAAGCCTTGTTGTTAGTCCCATACCTGACCAAACACACACAATTCTCCCCTAAGACAAATGCATTTTTTAAGCACATGTTAAGCTCAAACTAGCCAGCATGTGGGATGTGAAGAAAAGATAAACTTAAGCAATTAAAACTATTTTATCATCAATGCAAGAGGACCGTAGGTGCAAGTTACAGTAACTTAGCAGTTACTAATCAAACCCCTCTGAACAGCACCAGTGCAGTTTCCCTGTGGTCATTCTCCAGAAACAACATTATCACCCCAAGAATACTAACTCAGATGAAACAAAGGGAAACCCAAAGAGTGACACCAGCACTTTGTTCATAATACAAGGCCGCTGCTGATTTGCATATAAATTTCAGAGAAATTGTCCCCAAAGTTAAAGACACAACCACATGGAAAACTGAGTGCCTGTTGACATCCATACACAGATGAATGGAAACTGATCTCCCAATTCCATTAGTGCAGGGAAGTAAAGTTTTGTATTCTCTCGTGCAGTTGTGAAGAGAAGACAGTCATGGTCTATGGTTTACCATCCATGACAGATAGAAATTATTCCTCTTTGGCTGCTATTAAGAGAGTTGCACACTGGTCCTTGTTTGCTTTGGAGTAAGACCTGTTCAGCTGTCCCTCAGCTAACTTTAAAAGCATATCGTGACATTTCTGAACATCCTGACTGCTGAAATCAGCCTCTACTATGCCACTATGATTGGATTGTCTTTACAGACTAATTTTTCCTTCTGTACTACAAAATACTCTCTGTACTAGACTAGAAATGTGTGACTGCTGTCATATTCAATCCATTTTATCCTTATTTAAACTACGCATTTTGCCAAGGCCAAAATAATTTTAGACTGCGTATGTCCTGTCAGCATCACAGGTTTTATTTTAAAGCAAAGCAGAAAGCTCTTAATTGCTTCTGCATCCAAAACAGCCAGATGTTCCCTGAAGCACTTCAACTGGCAAAGGCTCCCGCAACAAAGACTCCCATAGTTTATGTCCCAAAGTCCATTACAATCTAAACGCACATTTCTGCATGGCTTGCTGAGTCACAGTTGTGTTCAAAATCAAAGGAATGAATAGAGCAATTTAAAATGTGATGCTTCGATGAAGAAATACAAATACTCACACATGTCAGTGTTAAAGAGCATTTCTGGGTGTTGGAATTTACAAAACAGGCATAGATCCATGAGATGAATAGAGGGGCTGGAAACCTGGTGACAGAAGCATACCCAATTCCTTGCCTTTGGGCAGAATCCCCAACCAGGCACTGGGGAAGGGGCCTATGCTATGGCCCTACCAGCAATTTGTTCTTTGGTGCAAGCAAGGGCAGGATTTGGCTATTTCCTTCAAAGGGACACAAGGAAGGGCTGAGAACTCGTCCCTTTTGTCCAGTGAGCACCTGAATCAAAACAGAGAAAGACAGCAACATTCCTAATAGCTATTGCATTTCTTATGCCAATATATGGACTGTACTGCCAGTACCAGTACTGCCTGGTAGCCTGCAGGCAGTATTTTTAGGATTTAAACACAGCAAATCAGATCATGGAAATCATTGTACCTGAGGCACTCTAATGATTCTGCTTTTTTCCTGCATAACACACCACCTGCTAAACCCCAGTTTGGTATTTTTCAACCCAAACTGTAGAGGAGAATCCTCTCCAACTACACTGAAAAATTAAAACCCAAAAGAGCCAAATGGAAAGAGCTTTACAACTTTAAAAAATATTTTTTTCCTCCTGCTCAAAAGTGAGTTCTTTTGACAATTTCTGTTATTTTAAACTTCACAAGATTTCAAGAAGAAAGTGACAGATAACTTCAGAATCCCATTTCTTGATGTGGTCAAGAAGTATGGTCACTAGTATGAAATTATTCAAGCTAGAATTATAATTATTGCCCCTTAAGAGCTATTATTAAAAACTATTTTAAAAGACAAAGGAACACAAGCAAAAAATTGAAGTCCAAAGTTCTTATTTTGCATCACCATAAAGTAATAAAGCAGACAGCCAAGAGAACTGTACACTACATGCAAAATTATCCCCCCCCTCATTTTATTGGGTGATATAAAGATTTATTCTTTCCGAGCAATATCACATCTATCAAATTTGACCAAATGAGATGTATTACCTTGGAAAAAATTAATTAATTCTGTGGGACATCTTTCCATAGCTTGATCACCATCTTAAATCACCACTTTGTCTTTACTCAATGGTCCATGACATGTTATCAAACAGGATGCAGGAAAAAATGACTTAAGGGCAGAGAAGGGAAATTGAGAGTAAAGGTACAAGAGTAAAAAAGAAACATTTCACATATGTATCACCACAGAAAATACTGTTGCTTAACGTCTGTAAATGTTCAAAGTAATTTTCCATTACAAAAAAAGGTCAATTCTTGAAGTGATTTTAATTCTCAAACAACAAAAAAAACCCCAAAATAGGAAGGCATGCTCTCACTCTGCAGGCCACAGAATACAGACTGTAAAGCAGTGGCCCATATTCCTCTGTGGCAGATCCATGGCTGATGAAGGCCATGTGCATGGAGAGGACATGTTACCTCCCCACAGAACCTTCAACACATTGTCCTCCACTGCAGAGTATGAAGAGGGAAAAAGCAGAGCTTCAGATATCACATCACCAAACACATCCACCAGAGCTCCGTGACGAATAACTGCATCAAAACCAACACAAGCCAAAACACCTGCTAGGAATCAGTGCTCAACACAGCCCTACAGCCCTGCAGAACATACAAATAAAGCAGGCATTTAAATGCCTTCCCATCTTGAGCTGTGACTTTTCCAGCAGTTCCCTAATCCTAGTACTAATGTGATATGTGACAATCCAAGAACCAGATAGGAAGTTTAAATCTAGATCAAAACAGCTATTCATTGTGACACAGCCCTTAATGAACCTAAAGAGCAAAATCAAAGCATAACATGAGCTACAGAACACTCCAGACTGGAGTCCTCATCCTATAGGAATCCTCTTTACTCATCAGAAGAGTAAAACAAGCCCTTTAACTCCTTTTCTTCTGATGTCTAACCCTGACCCCAAACTTAACCCAGGATTTCACAACACACCCATCACACAGAAGAGCTCAAAAACTATAACACTGCACTCTGCTAATTCCACTGTAGACCCATGAGCCTTCTAGACCCGAACAGTAAACATAACCTGCAATCCCCTCATTCCCAAGTAAATAGCCTATACAAATAGGATTTGCACACCTGTGCAAAATACAGTGCTAAATACATCTCATATGGTGCATAGTGACTGTAGTAGCACTGAAATTAACTAGAAGTTGTCAGATTCTGTTAAGAACAGTTTGTTTGGCTTCCGTTTTGAGTTGGGTTTTTTACTTACTTTTAAAAAATATTAAAAGCTAAGTTTACAGGTGGAATCAGAGGCATGCTGAACTGGGATGAACACTGGTAACACAAGAAAACATTGGACACTAGAGATAGCTAGCTTTCATTCCAGGATATTTCTCTAGTGAGGCCAATGATGGAACATCTTGGTGAGAGGAATGTCAGCAGAAGGCAGGGAATCATCTGCGTATTGATATCAATGACTGCAAAGGCTATTTGGAGTCCACTGGTACATACACAAAAAAAGTGAGATTTTGTTGATGATTATGGCACTTGGGTATTTTTGGCCCTTTTCTGGGTTTTGATTTTGGCCTAGCTAGTGAGTCACATTTCCCCAATTGCCAGTGCAGCTGTTTAGCACATGGAAAGCAAACCTCACTTTCACTGACAGTCAGACCCTTAAGACACACAGACTTATGCCCCACACACACTGTAAGCTCTGATGCAGTCAAAGCAAGTAAGGGTTTCTCCTAGTCTGTCACTGCTTCATTTCAACAGTGGTAAGATCCTGTCAGTATCAGTCAATTAGTTACAACAACTTCCAAAGCTGAACTCTGCTTGCCTTTAACCCACCATGCTCCATTTTGTGCACTGTGGTTTCTAACTCTGGCCAGGGCATGCAGTGCTAAGCACACTCAGCAGGATGCAGCTTTCAGTGGACAGTTCATACAGACATTTACAGTGTGCATTTCTTATTGCAACAGAAGATGCATATGATTGTAAAGCAGCATAAGCTTTCTGACTAAAACCATCCTCATCTGGTATGTGCCAGAGATTGTACAGCAAAAGAATCTGTTGACTTTAGGACTGGGAAACACCCAAATAAAAGCTTCAGAAATCTCATACTGTGCCAGATTTCTGTTCAGTGACACAAGTCAGGCAAGGATACCACAGTAGGGCAAAGGATAGGATTCGTGCTCAGCTGTCTGTAAGCACCTTTATTCTCCTACCAGTGATCTCTCATTATTTCAGTCTCTTGCTCCTCCTAATGTAACAGCACTTGACAATTTACTCTCAAAGCATTATGGCCCTAACCCAATTCCTCCTGACATAACTGGAGCTGGAACAGATCCGTAACACAGAGATACATGAGCCAGATGACACTGGAAATTCAACAGCACAGTGTTGAACAGCTAGTATCTCACCAAATGAGAAATCTCTCCACTGTCAGAAGAACTGGACCCACTGGAAGCCCAAAATGGTTAGAGGACTGAGTTGTGGGCCCCACTTAAGCACAAGTTCTCAGACAATGAACATACGGCAACATTTACAAGTTCTGCTTCCTACAAGAATTGCTGTCTACTTCATATACATACCATACTTCTGATAGATGGGGATAGTTTTTTCCACAGCTGGGGATGCTTTACTTGGATGTGTTTATTTTTCCTCAATCTGTCTGACTCACAGATATCTCCATTTGTTTTAGTTTTCTCCACTCTCAGAAATCAAGAGGGTTTCTGTAACCAACTGTACCATAACCAGGTACACTGTCTATGACCTCAGCAGATTTATGGAAAGCTCTCTTCACTAAAAAATGCATCCACATGTTCCCAAGAATGTCTTATTTTGGGAATTAACTTTGTGAAAAGAAACTTAAAACTCATTTGTTACACAGCAGTAGAATGACTGTCTTAAGAGCTGTCATCTATCTCAGCCAGGAAGTGATAAAAAATGGATACTTTGCAGAACTCTTTGGTGGAACAGGGATAGCAACAGAATAGATACTCAGGCACATAAGCTATACTCAAGTTCTCAGTGTCTATGTAGTTTGTCAAGATCAGCTAATTGAAATTAAGATGAGAATTTTTCCTAAACACATGAGCTCACATGCCAAAATTATTCTCCTTAAGGGCAGGTGAGGACTTCTGAAGCTACATTTGGAAATGTTCAAAAAATGACATGACATCCTTAACCAAATGGTTATGATATTCATTATCATCATTACTAAAGAAAATACTCCCTAACATATTCCAAGCTAAGATTTGTGCACTCTTCCCTGCCCTGACCTAAGAATGCACAAAAGTCTACCTGAAAAGGCATCCCAGCTGGCATTACCAAGACTGGCTGATTACACAAGCCATTACTTGTCAAGATTCCAGCTTCTGGACTTGATGACTTTGTGCAGAATCCTAGAAGCTGTCCAGTATAAAACATACTTAAAACAGAAAGCCTTTAGGAATAGCCAAGTGGAATACTTGAGGAAAAAAATGATCACGAAATAAGCTGTAGAGGATTTACAATTCTGTTTTGTTTGGATCTGTACAGTAGCCTAGCCCATAAATAGAAACCAGGTGGATTTTTTTCTACATTTGCTTTACTTTCTTTATTTGAGAGTTGTGGGAATTATGGTAACCAAGCAACACCACAAACCTTGAAAGCCCTAGTTAATAGGGCTATCAATTGCTGATACCCTGATGGAGCCAGGATGTGTTCAGTGCCTAGAGGAGCTATGGGATCTTCATTTTTGTACACTCCAGGGGCCACAAGATCCTAAAAAAAATGAGGATAATATTCTGTACAATCCGTGGACTCTTCATGCCTCTTCTGCCTCCCTCAGAAATGAATTTTGCTGCCCCTTGGGAGTCCACTGTGAGTTTTACTTCCCACTTTTGCAAGGCCAATCTTTCAAAAGAGCTTCCCCTTACTGAGGCTTGGGAACTCAAAAATACTGGGTCTCAGCATAACTGTTAAGAAATTAAAAATAACATCTATGGATTTATTAGAATTGTCACTGTGGATCCATGTAAATTTGAGTATGTTCATTTACAAAGAACACAACCTTATAACTAAATGCTGATGTTAAAAAGTGTAACTAAATTGAAGAAAAAATTCACAATGTTATTTTATGGTCAGAAAAGCACATCAGAACAATCAAGTATTTTACAGCTTCTGCAATGAACAACAGCTGAATAACTCATTTTCCATGCAAGTGCAATCAGCACTATTTTCAAAATGGCACGTTCTCCATGTAATCAGTCTTCAGCCTCCCAACAGAGGGAGAGCAGCTTTTGAAGGAAGCGGTACTTCTTACTTTGCACGCTTAAGCAAAATAAGTGGTGCCCTCACTCTGTCAAATGGTTTTTATTCAGCGTTTTATAAAACAACTTTTTTAACTGCTCCAAAAGAAAAGTAGGTATTTTCTTAATAGCAGTCTCTCTCTCTCTATATATATATTTGTACAAACATTTCAAGACACAATCATATTTTGAGAAAGAAAACTACACAAATGATGCTTTTTATGAAAGTTAAAATTATTTGCTTATCCGAATAAGCAGAGGCAGAGAAAATACATCTGAATGCATATCTGAATGTTTTAAATTGGATGGGGGGTTATTTTAGGAGACAAAGGATGACTTCTGAACACAACCAATGTATGGTGGATCCATCGAGGCTGTGGATATTGAGTTTATGCTGCCATTCAGCAGACAGCACCTTAGTCTCACAGGTAAGACAGTGAGATCAGTATCAAAAGCAGGACAGCCCAGCTATAGCATTAAAAAGCTCAACCCTGAGAAACAGGTTTCCAACTTTTCCTTGTACTATATGATTTATATTGGGTTTTATTGTGCAGTAACCAATACAAAAGACTACCATAAATAAGAATTAAAATCACCAAAAAGCCCCAAATAGAGACCACATCTAAATATGTCCCCTAAAAGCTCTACTGGGACACAGACATAAGGGGGCTTGAGGGGATTTGGTCTACTGCCACCATTGCTGGGCTTCTGAAAAAACATCACACCACAACTGTGAAACGTAGAACTGTTTGTCAAGACAGCACCGTGTGTTGAGTCTGCCTCTGTAACAGCATAAGTGAGTCTGAAGTTCAAAGAATAGAGTACCTCCTGGGAATCTTTACCAGGAAGTAGCCCAGCAGAGGGATGTATGCTCTGCATCACCCACTGGAGCAGGTACTACTGGACTGCTTCCTGCTCAGAAAGAGCACTATGCCAGAGCCCAGTATGGCAGCAGCAATGGGATCCTCAAGTCCAACTCCACTCCATTGCAGTTGCCCTGGTGTGTGGACAGGAGGAGGATTAACAATTCCCAGACTACTATCACCTCACCAGTTTCACACTTCTCTCCTTCCTGACAATCCTACAAGAGCTGAACACAACTACACATCATATTTGGACAGCACAAAAATTAGACATATTCCTTCTTACATAAAATTCCAATCCTTATTTCTCTCCACCTAAAATGGAGAAAGACTCTTCTTTTTGTGCATTCATATTCTACGAGTGGGATCATAATGAACAAAAAAGAAGAATGAAATCAATTTACAAATGTAAATATAATTCTAACCTCTTTTGAAGCTTTAATAGGAAGGAGGAGCAAAATCACCCAGGGCATCTTGGTCAGACTACGCCACAAGTGTAAATGAGATCTCATTCCCATGTGGTATTTCACATCACAAAGGAAAACAGAGCTCTCACAGCCTGAGACAGAAGGTTCCATGAAACAGTAATTTGTTCGTCAAAGCAGCCTTTTCATGGGAATGACATACAAATAACACCCAAAGTTTGTAAGCAAACTACTCACATTGGAACTGAGACTGTTTCACTGATGATTTAAATTACTTAGGCCTGAGCTTCAGCTGAAATGCTTCTGTCAGTCTTTTAGTTATGAAGGAATCTGGGTAAATTAAAGCAAAAATACAGTGTGGTTTTCTATTCTGCTAGTAAGTTTGGATAAAAGCAAATAGGTGCTGGTGCAAATCTGGAACGCCTTCAGGGAACTCAGATATACCCTATGTTAAAGCAAATTGGAGTTTGCCTCAGTTTATTGGCATAGCATCTTCTTTATGGATCATTTATTCTGAATTCATGTCTGCATTTACTTTCCTAGGAACAAATATGCATTTACTGCTGACAGAGCCTCAGCAACTGATCTATGACTTGGCATCTCTGCTCCAAGTGCCTTTGAGATACCAAGAGTAAAGTTTATTCCAGTAATAACCACTCACCCACAAGACATAGTCTGAATATTTTATGGTACACTAAAAAAAGTAACACCCCATTTAATGACAGAAAGTTGCATGGAAAACATTACATGCGTGCCACGTGGCCAAGCTACCATCTCTAGCCCAACCTCTGCTTTGAGAATTATCAGACTTCTGTTTGTTTTAGCTTTGCAAAGTTATACTACATTGATGCTATTTATTTTTCCATTTTATTTCCTAAGATACTTGCTGCTTCAGTAGAAGAAGGGAGTGGCACACAGTAGCTACAACCTATCATTCTTGTTTCCAAGGTCTCCTGGCTTTCACAGATGACTTGCATAGTGTAGGTTCTGCTCAACATCACCCTTAACTCCAGTCCTCAGTATGAACAACCAAAGCTTTCACATGTAAGCAAATCCCCCAACATCCATAGCTGCAGATTTCAGAAACGCACACTGCCTGACCCCCTCATGTTCACCTCGATCACCAATATATTAAATACTAAAATTACCTCAGCCACCTTAGCACATAAGTGCATTTCTTCTAGTGAATTACCAAAGTCAATGAACATGAGAGGCCAGACAAGCAACTCCTGGTGTATGTTCAGGAATACAGCACGCTGTAAAAGCTGACCATTAAAAGCAGAATTACCAAATTACAAAATAAAGAGTGAGATAATTATATCTTTTCACAGAGCCACAGACCAGGTAAGGTTGTACTGGATGGCTGTGGATTATCTGGACCAACCTCCCTGCTCAGGCAGGGTCATCCTGGAGCACACTGCACAGGATGGCATCCAGACAGTTCCTGAGTATCTCCAGGTATATTGAATACCTCTCTGGGAAACCCATTCCAGTGCATAGTCATTCCCATGGTTAAGAAGTTCTTCCTTACATTAAGGTGGAACTTTCTGTGGTTGCGTTGCTGGTTGTGTTTTGGAGGTAGGGGGTGTTAAACTGTAACCCATGAACAGATACCTTTCTACCTTTGTATTAACACAGATGGTTAATAATTTATGCCCTGTATTCCTTCCCAAAGTTCTGTGATCAGTACTGGACACCAAAAATGTACAAAAATGTAGCCATTAGAGTCCCTGTGGTCCCTTCCAGAAAAAAACCCAAACGAGCAAAAGGCAAAGCCTTTTATGGAGTCTGGTACCAAATTTGTTTAAAGACAAAATCCAACAAAACCAGCACACTCAGCAAGAGCCCTTGCAAAGCACCCCAGCTGGCGGCAGCTCCAGCGGTTCCCCTTGTCAGCCAGAGGCCTGCAGAAGGAATGCAGCTCTGCAGGAGCATCGCTCCCATACACGTGGGGAGGCACCCGCACCACACTCCGACCTTACAGACTGACATTTCAAAATGAGTTGTCCTTGCCCAGGTCTTCTGGCACTGCATAGAAACAGGTCTTGCTATCACATGTTTGACCATCTCCCTCTATTGAACCACTTCTGTGGAGCTGGGCTCTGACTTCACAGCCAGCTCAGTGAGGATGCAGAGCCTGGTAGGTTGAGTTCAGCCCAGAATAAGCACCATACCATGGTACAAAATGTCTGCGTTTTGTCATCAGTAACAGCAATCCTGAGGTTTTTCTTTTTTAGTTCACAGAAATTTCTAATACCAGGCTAAGCAGCCCTCAAGATGGAAGAAGACATTATTCACTTAAAAGAGTGAACAGTAGTTTAAAAGTGTGCTATTCAGTTTAATTAATGACTGAGTTAACATTGCTGCATTCTTTTAATATGATGCAACCTTTTTGCAGTTTAATAGACCTTGCAAGTATAAGATGATCCCTCTTTCATTTAAAAAAGTCCCTTGCTACATCTTAATAAATCATGTTTTGCTTTTTAGCAATTCTCACTAAAATGCTTTGGAAGGTGCCATCATTCACTTATAGGCTGATGTTTAGAGGACCTGACTGTACACAATGGCAATTATAACTTCCTGCACTCAACGTCTCTGGAAATCCAACACTGCGACAGCAAATAAAAATTTCTACCCTTTCCTCATCTGTAGGGTAATGCACAAAATAATCATGGCTGCATACAGGTTAACTTCAGAGAAGGGAATCAGGTGTTAAAGTGCCACTATGTCAACCTCATCCCAGAAGCAAAGGAAACAGAAACCCATCGTTCTTTTTTAAGAGGCCACAGAATGGGTTAGGTTGGAAGGGATCACAGTATGGTTTGGGTTCAAAAGGTCCTTAAAGATCACTTAGTTTCAACTCCCAAGCCATCACATCACTAGAATCACTAGAATATCAATCACTAGATTAGGTTGCCCAGAGACTCATCCAAACTGGCCCTGAACACCTCCAGGGATGATATCCACATCCACACAGCTTTTCTTGTTTTGCAGGCTTACTCTCTTTACTACAAAATAAAGTACAACACTTCCCATTATAGAGTACCCTTCATCCTGAAACACCCTGGGACTCTGAAGCCTCTCACATAACAGCCAGAAGTTTCAGGACTGAGCACAAAGTGGAACAAAAGGCAGCCCACTGCTGCAGCCTGCTCCACAGCTGTCTCTCATGTCATATTCTTGGCTAAGGACATAGAACCAAACTCCTACTCACATCAAAGTGCTGCAAAACTGCCAATACATGTAGAGGTCTGACAGGACCTTAGTTTTAAATACCTCTTCTCCAGAAATTCAGCTACAGAGGATGTAGACTGCACCTGTTTCGGACATATGAAGGGCTTGTCATTCACAAAAGGAAAATTTTGTGAGGCTACCAGCCATGCTGTGATGCAGACCCAACAGCACACAATTAGAATCATCTTACATCAAAAAGCCCAACCTTCCTCCCCACCAGGCCTTCTTCCAACCACCACCTTCTGCTCTCTTCCCTACCACAACCCTAAAGGCACACTTCTCATACAGCAGCTGCTCTAGTTCATCTGTATTTGCCTCACACTTCAGATCTCTTCAGGGCACCTCTTGCCCCACCTACACTAGAGCTCTGAGCACCTGACAGCACATGTGTGATCTCATTTCTCCTGTTTCTTTCCCTACATTTCAGACTTGGCTGCCTCTCTGCTGGCCAAATGAATTATCCAGTCCTTTTCAGCTTCCAGTGTGTTTGTATACAACATAATTTGGTTATTGTAGAAGAAGAAGCCCTCAAGGATTATAATGAGAAGTAGGTTTCCTTCTTTCATCCTAGTAACAAAGTACGTGCAGTACATAGACCTCAGTCGCTGTGGGAGCACATGATGAGGCTTCTCTTCACCTTAGAGCTGCACAGCTCTGTCTCCACACCATCCCTCACTCCAACATACCCAACACAAGGACCACAAGCTCCAATTCTAACACCAAACCACAACTTCATGAGAGCACCTTAACAAACCAGCCAATTCAAAACTATTTCTAGCCCAAGCTAAGTTATTAATGGAAAACAGAAACGCAGAAAAAGCAACATTTCATCCAGACCTTGTTCTAAAGATCACTAAATCAAACACTACACAGGCTAGTGTCACTGATAAGACAGTTACTCCTTCAGCAACACAGAGAGGAGAAGTCCCATAGTGATGACACTTTGGGACTTGTAGGTTTTCCACTGCTACCATGAACCACAGCTCCTGAATACATTCCAGCTGAGAAGTACCACCACACCCAAACCGCATGTGCAATGGTTTTATTGCATTTAATTTTACACAGAGAACCATACACAGCACTGTAATTTAGATACTAAAAGTGAATAGCTTAAGTGTGATGCAGAAGAGGAAGCACAAACTGAATGTGTGTAGGACAGTACATACTGAAAGCTGGTTTTATGTGTGATTAAGTAATTTAGTCTGAAACAACCATTTGAGTATGTGCCATGAGCTTTGAGTTGTCCAGAGCTCAAACACTCTTTCTTGGCAGTTGTACCTAACCCAACAAGAAAGCCTCGAGTCCTGATCTGCCACCACAAACCACTCTTCTGCAGCAATGAAAGCCAGGTGCCACACACAGCATTCAGGCAGACACTCCAGGGCTGAACCTTCAGGGCAAGTACTGCACACATTTCTAACAAAATTAACCAGGATCCTGGCTAATTTTGAGATGAGAGCTACCCTCATCTGGAAATGTCTCATAGCACCAACAATATCTTTTGGTGGTGTTCCAGGTAAGACTCAGTCAAGCACCATAAATTCTTGCATAGGTTTTACACAAGGTTGGGCCAACAAACACCAATCTACCTACACCAAATACAAGGCGTTTATTTTGTAATGCTGCCAGGCAGGTTGGCTTTACCAGCACAGAAATATAACTCCATGAGACTGAGCTGTCAACACAACAGGGGCAGCAGCTTCTTGAATGCCAACTTGAAACACACCCACAACCTTCAAGGATAGTCACCTTCCAAGAAATCACACAGTTCACTTGGCTATGCAGAGCACAAACAGATAACATTGCTCAACTCCACCCAGGACATAAAACAGCATCAACCCTCTTAGAAACACAGTTCATAGTTAACACCAGGCTTAAGTGACCACTTAAAAAAAGAGAAATAGAACAGACCTTCAGTCAAAGAAAATCAAATAAAATTGTACCAGTTCACACAGGCCAAAATCTGTCCCCAACTCTGACTAGCCGCATACTGGTATTCACAAACAGGTGAGGCTTCTTTGCCATTTGAACTCTTACCTTTCCAACACTTTGGAGATTAGATTAATCAGTAATTTAAACACTGGACACAGTACACTGCCATAGGCATTTTTTTCAGCCAGCAAACCACTCGAGAGAGTACTGAAAGGCCTATTATGAAGGCCAATTGCTATCCTTTTCTTGAATGACCACATGAAAATCAGTGACTGTTCTACAATGGTTTGAAAGGGCCTTTTGTCTGTAGGAAAGGACAAGGAGTCACAAAGTATTGCAGATTCATTTGTAACTCATGGCTTTTGAAGAAACTGCAGAGCTTCAGTTAAAAGCAAACCAAGAAAAGAACAAGCTTTGAAAATGTTATGCCCCAATCCTTTCCTACTATGTACATGCAGAGCATATTTTTAGTCTCTTTTGTATTACAAAAAGATGGGCTGGCATTCTATATTATTGTTGTTTTACAAGAGAAGCTTAAAACACTTGCAGAGTTTTGACTTTATTCCCAGGCCCTAATTAGGGTCTGCAGTACTATTGTATAAACAGAAAATCATCAGGAGCTTTTTCTGGTACAACATCTAGTAAAAGTGTAATTGTACTGGGATAATAAGTGAAACCATTGTCACTGTTGCTTAATAATCACTTTAGTAATTGAGCAAATTTGGCATCGCCTATAAAGTATAAGATGGCCAATCCAAGAAAAAGACCTCTTTTATACTGAGAAACCAGCATTAGACTTTCATTTTGAAGTCTGTTTCTGAAGTCCCTCACCAAAAAAAAAGTCAGTTACATCTGCTGACAACCAGAACAAAAAATGTTTTACTTCTCCACCTACCCAAATGACTTCAGTTCTTGGATTTTACATGCGAAGGTGCACATACACTCAAAGTGGGACTCGCACACATGGTTTCATTACAAAGTTTCTAAACCCTCACATGGACAAACTTTCAGCAGGAATGACAGTGGAAGCTAATAACCTAAAATAGATTTCTTCTAACCCATACCCAGAACTAGGGAATTACTGCACTTCCATTCAGAAACAAGAGTTACAGCTGACAAACTTACCCTCTTCACCCATATGTTCCACCCACATACCAGGAAACTAAACAGTCAAAAAGGGTTTTCACTTCCCAGCTCCTTGCCACATCCCAAAATTTATATTCCTTTTGCTCCCACAGTGGCATTGAAGCCCAACAATATATTTTGCACACACCATTGGTCAAGGTGCCAGTTACATTTATCTCTTCTGACCACCTTATCAAATTACATCAGGCAAGGAGCAGGTCCTTGGCACGTTACAAGACTGCACAAGAGCCAGAAGTTTTGCTGTAGGAAGCAGCCACCATGCCACATCCACATATATATCGGAAGTAAAAGTCCTGCCATGACAAATACACCCTCAGGGTAACTCCACACACCCCATCATCTCATGCTCTCCAAAACAAGAGCTTACAGTTCTGAGGACTGTAAAGAGACTCTTGCCTATGCAAAGTAGAGGCAAAGCAATGCTACACATCCTGAAGCTCAAGGTGCTCAGAAACCACAGGGCATAGAGGTGCGATGTGGGAAGCCCCGTGCTAATCTCAGTGAAGTTCAGGACCAAGTTTTTTTGATTTAATAATGATATGAAGCACTGCTTTCAAACAACTTTTAACAGGAGAAGGTGCCCAGTCTAAAATAAAGGTATTTCATTACTGTTTGATTTTATATTAGAAGAAGAAAACTGTAAGAAAGCTGGTGAAGCATCTGAGGACCTTGGCAGGAGGAATAGAGAAACTGAAGCATTGGAACAGAGCAGAAAAACACAGAGGAGACAGTACCACCAGACAGGAGTCATATTTCTCCAGAGTAATGTGGACAATAAAATCCTTGATATTAGCTACAAATCAACTACAATTAACACTTAACTGTTATTTTTCTTCCCTAGCTCTTTGTGCAAAGTCTCACTGCCCTTGAGTTTTCTGCTGCGAGTCACTACACAGCTTTCCTTTTATCCTCCAGTGCACACTGAAAAGTGGAGTTTGACCTTTCCTTTAGATTTGTAAAGCACCACAGCAGATTGTTTTAAGAACACGACTGAGGTGGAGTTTTTTTGTATTCTGCATGACTAGCACTGCTAACAGTGTCTAAATACCTCCAAGACATGGCCTATGAAAATACACCAGGAAACACTGTCCCCTAGAATGACAACAGAGGCCATGTGTGTGGGTGAAAAGGTACACAAATATAACAATTTGTGGGGATTAATACCAAATACGTGTTGCCTACAACTACAGACAGGCACAGATTTGGTACTTCCATGATTGGTAGAGAACAACTTGAAGAAAATATAAAACACATTGTAGGCCACTGGAAACTTTGTACTTTCTCTTAAAAACAGGCTTGAATCAATTTCAGTTCCAGACAAGCATTTCCTTAAAATTCAGGAAACAGCAGGAAGGTGTCCTGACATAGCCTCATTTCCGTTTCTTTGAGCAAGAAGCACTAGATAAGAACAACTGATCCATATTCAGACCCAAACCTCTCTCAATACCGAAAGATGCTTGTGCTCAGTTTTTAGGCTCATTACTGTATATCACACAAAACAATAATTCTCAAGCATGTTTCTTCTCAGGCAACTGCCCAGGCATAAGGACTGTGGAAACAGAGCCTTCACTTAAGGATAACCCTGAGGACATTTTGAAGGGTACTTAGTTTAATTCATCTTAATCATAACACTTTTTTATGCTGTAAATTTCCTGGAGTGGTGACCTTACCTCCTTACACAGTTATACAGCACCTGACACAGTACAAGCCTTATCTTGATTAGTGTCTCATTACATTTAACAGATCCTGCTGCTCTCCAAGGGCCAAACGCCCTCCACTCCCCTAGCACAATTAGTGGGAGAACGCTCACAGCCTTGCAGCAGTGTTCAGCTCCAGCAGTTTGTGATGGCGCCTCACTAAATTCATCAACCTGTTCTGACCTGGAAATCATTCTGCATTTGCACGGTTTGATTGCATTCACAGAAACAATTGTGGCAAGGGCACAGTGTCCTGCTCACAGCAGCTTGAAGACTCTAGTTAGTGGCATTCAACAGGTTACCATCCAGGATTTCTTTCATGGACAGTGCAAATACACTCCTAGTTAACCTGACATTCTACATGCAGCAGTCTTTTCCACTTTCTGTGTAGAAAGCTTTTAGTCTACCTTCTTGAATCAACGTGTTTTGGAAATTACTTTATAATTGCATCATAAGCTCAAAGAAAGAGAAGAAAAAAGCCTCTTGCATACACTAGTAATTCAAATTTAAATGTTAACCAAAAAAAATTCCCACAGAAGATCATTAGTTGCCTCGAAGCACATTTTCAAGCTGAAATCAACCAAATCAATCCAGTGGAATGTGACCTGGTATGAAACAGATGGATTTTCTGTGGTGCCTCTTAGTTCCCCTAAAGAAAACAAATCTGGTAGTACAAGTGATTCACATCTCCGCACGATGAGGCTGAGGGTGGGGAAGGAGCTTACACTATTAATTTACAGCTCAACAAAGGAGGCATTGCATTCTGATAGAGAATAAAAGAGTACTGCCAGCTGCCACTGCTTATCAACGAATTCCATACCTACTCTTTTTTTTTAATGCACAGTAAAAAAGACAACAAAGATTTAAAAAACCCAACAAGCCCTAAACCAAACACAAAATCAGTAACAAAAAAACCCCTATCATCTTAGCGGTCTTTTGCCTTGGCACACATAAAAAAGAACGTCAAACGGGTGGATTTATGCCGAAACAGGCGCTGAGGCACAGCGAGCTCCGTGCCTACCTTGCGGTGTGGCAGCGCTGGCAGCAGCGTTCACAGCCGTGCCAGAGCCCCCGGCGGCGGTTCGGGACCGAACGCTCCGCTGGCTCAGCGCGCCGGGCACGGGCGACTGCGCTCGGCGACACCCGGCTCCCCGGGAGCGCAGTTAATCATTTATGGCCGAGGCTGTTACCGAATAGCCTTGAACAGCCCAGCCCAGCCCCGCTCCGGCTCCGGCGGCTGGCGGAGCGGCAGCCGAGGGCGAGCGGTGGCGAGCGGCTCCCGGGCGCTGGCAGAGCCGGTCCCAGCGCACGCCAGGCGGGCTCCAGGGAGCGGGGCCGGCCCGGCGGCGGTCCCC
>VXAC01002952.1:1696634-1834797 GCA_013399225.1 Rhipidura dahli | reverse complement strand
GCCCGCCCCGGGCTGGGCTCGGGGCCGGGGGCGCCGCCGGGCGGGAGCGGCCCGGGGCGAGGCCGCCGCTTGAGCGGCGCTGCGCGGTTCCTGCGCTCTGTGAGGGCCGGGCCGGGCGAGTCGTGAGGGATGGAGAGCGGCCCCAGGGCTTGGCTGCAGCCGCGGGCACACGATTTACGTGTAGCCCGCTTGCCACGCACAACTAAACCACCCACGACGCGCAGCGAGAGCGTTGGGCCTCATGTAAGGAACTATTCACGAACTTGTCCATAAGTGAAAGTAAGCAGCCACCATCAGTCACGGCCAGCAGATACATTCAGCCCCGAGAAGAGATGACCGAGAGGGGACCTCATTAATGTGTATGAATATCTAAAGAGGGGATGCTAAGAGGATGGATCAGGCTCTTCTCGGTGGTGCTGAGCAATAGGAGAAGAGGCACTGAGCAGAAATTGATGCCTAGCAAGTTCCACCTGAACATGAGGAAGAACTTCTTTACTGTGCGGTGACCAAGCATGGGAACGAATTGCCCAGAGGTTGTGGAGTTTCCCTCTCTAGAGATGTTCAAGAAGCATCTGAACACAATCCTGTGCCTTGTGCTCTGGTAACCCTTGAGGAGGGAGGTTGGCCAAGATGACTTACGGTGATCCCTTCCAGCCTTTCCCATTCTTTGATGCTGTAAATCTGAATGAATACTCATGGCAAACAATGAGAAGATATGAATTTACCGCAAGTTTTTCAGTAATCAGTGTTTTAAAATACCACCTAAAAGTTCCAAATAAAATACAGTCAGGATTGTAAATGCAAAGCTTAAGAAGCCATAAATAACTATCCACTTAAAATTAAACATTAGAATGCCAAGGTATAACCATATGCTTGGAATAAAAAACCCAAACAAACAAACCAAACAAAAAAAACCCCAGACCAAAAAAAAACCCCAAAAATTCCAGAAACAACTATAAACTGGATTTACTATCAGTATTGGTGTCTTACACTGTCATAAGCATTTCCCTTAACCCAAACACATATCAGTTCTCTTTTCTGTTAGCAATGTGTGCCACAGCTACTGGAAAATCCTCAGTGCTGCCTCTCAGAATGGTTGCTGTACCACTTTGCCAGCTAGCACAAATGGGACTTTCTTGGTCATAGCACACTTCCTCAGCCAGGAAACAAACTTCTTTCACCCTCAAACACAATTTGGAGGCAACACCCAGGCCTTACTGTTTTCAACCAAGGATTCCAAAACTGCTGCACTGGAAATCATTCAAGGTGCAATTTATAATAAGAACGTATCTGACCCACCCTGCAAACCGGGCAGAGCTGGCAGCATTTCCTCCTGGCAGGGAGTGGGGCTGGCAGGCAGCAGGACACTGCAAGATTCACAGTGACACTGGTGCCCCAGGAAGCCTCAGTGGGCACCTTCTACTCCATTCAGGCACGGTGGCTTTGTTGAGGATCTGTGAAATGGACTTGTTCACCCGCTGCAGAAAGCTGGGCATAGGCACATAGTTACACAGTCAGTGTTACAGTGAGGCCACAGGTTGAGAATTATGTCTGCACTTGGAATCATGTCTTCAAAACTCTTCAGGTCTTCAGTAAATGCTGATTTATTTTAAACAATGTAGCTTGGAACATCCAGGCTTGTATTTGTGTAGGGAGAGTGCTCTTCACAATAATGCTAACATTTGTTTGCACCCTGAACTGTATGAATTTTGCCTGGGAGTTTTGGAAACGATTCTGAAGTTCAAGAGAATGGTGGATTATATTCATAAAACAAGGGTGCCACTGACCTTTCAGCACAAGAGAAAAGATGTGAATCATGGACCTGAGATTCATCTAAAGGAACACAGTGGAAACACATAGGATGAAAGGCTCTGAAGGCTTTACAAATTATATTTAGATGGGGGAGAGCAGAGAGAAAGAGAATGTGGGAAAAAGAAGAATGAAAAAGGATCCTGCTGTTTAGCTCATGCATAAACTGTATGTGCCTAGCCAAAGGTCACTCCTTTTATTTTCTCATTAATTTCAGTGACGGTAAATGGTATATGAAGAACAGTCTAAAAATAAGAACAGCCAGAAATAGCTTAGGTTTTTGTGTGACAGCGTGGCAGGAAGAAAAACCTAAACTGAAACTTCATTCCAGATCTTTACTTCTGGCTTCTGAAAAAGTAGTGACTTCAAGTTAATTATTTAAGATGAACTGTAAATCTATTTAGAGAAGTTAAACAAAAATTAAGTGGTCTACTTTTTAATGTATTTTCCAATAAAGTTTTTATACTCTGTGTACACTTAAATTAATTCCTAAGGGTTTTTGTTTTTTTTTTTTCATCTACCACTCTTGTGAGAAATGGTGTATTTGGACAGTTTTGAGAGGGAGTTTTCTGGGTTCTAAACACAAGTGAAAAAACCCACTAAGTATTAGGCAGCTGTAAACAAATAGAGGAGGAATAACAGCTTTGGGAAGCCTTCAGTAGCATGCAAAAGCTGGCACAAGGAAATTGCCATCCACAGCAACCGAAAGCAGAGGCTGAAATGGGAACATAAAAGGGATAATGTATATTCTGCTGTGAGGGTCACGAATGGCTGCCTCAAACAAATCTTCAGGCAACAGCAGCTCTTCATACAGACTGATGCAACATCTGCCAGCCTTTTTATTTTTTTTCCTAGGGAATAATGGGCCAATATCTAGAAGGTGATCTCCACACAAGGTGACACAGATTCTACAGCAGCACTGAAAAAAATTTAGCATTACTCCACCAGATTTTTAATTTTTGCAGCAAATGTGCAAATCTGCATTGACTTGAAGCATATTTGACTGAATGCCAAGCTTACATTTTCAGAAAGAGGACACCAGCTGCCCAGAGTTTAGTTCTCATCTTGTGTTTATGCCAAATAGCAGTATGAACTTTACAGTTAACACACGTTGCAGTGGTTCACTTTCTGTGGAGAGGTTAGTAGTTGATAAAGGTAAAATGAGCAACAACAATTAAGCATCCCAGCTGGAACATCTGGGCTATATTAGAAGTGAGATGACCTGCTCAAAGCAGCAACTTTGGATTTTGCATTAAATCCTTAGGTCACTGTATTTCCTGCACAACCATGGTCATATTTCTGATGTGACCCCAGACAACTCATTTGGTTTCTCTCAGCCTCAGTTTGCCATCTGCAGAAGAAAGGAATTTCCTCAGTGTATATGAGAAAGATTAAGAGATACTCCAGGTGTAACTGTACAATGTAGTAACTTCGGCAGGAAAGGTGTCTTAATGATTTCTTGCTCACTTGCAGCCTCCCTGACTCCATCCTGGCACTGTAATCTGTTATTCTATTCAATTTTTGAAACCTCCTCACAGTCCAGACCATTGAAATGAGCTGAGTTAAAAATACCACACCCCGCCCCCCCCTTTCTTCAAAGATTTTTTAAACTGAGATACAGTTGATGTTAAAGCTCCAGCAGCTGGTGACCTGTCATGAAAAGGACCTTGAAAACTGACATGTCATACTTTAACATCAGATAATGAGCTGCAGTAATCCAGAGGGTTGTCACAACACAGCCTTTGTGAAATCACTGGTTTTGAAGGGGAAGAACACCCCTCACACATAATATGGGTTTGTATCTGGTCCTACTTGATTAGTCTTGGGGCTAGGGATGGAACAGGAGCCAGCTGAAAGCAAAGGTAATAGAACAATTACCTAGGATATATTTTATCTCCTTTATCTCCTTCAAACACCTACTGCTCCCACAAGACTGACAGACTCCAGCACTTCCGTTGCATCAGTAACACCACATCCTCTTGGCAATCAGTGCTGCCTGAAGCAGGTCACTGCCATTTTTCCTGGCTTACAGATAAGAGACAGAAGCAAAGAAAGAAATGGCACAGAGAACTTGTGAGCTGCAGAAACAAAGCACATGTTTTCTGAGTCCTGCCCAATGCACTGAGTACAAAGCCTCATCTCCTGCTATTTGGTGAGGTCTGCTGCCTCCCCAGAGGGACTGTATGCCATGTGCAGCAGCAATAGGAGACCACGCAGCAGAGAGGAAAGGTGTCTGGAAGGGAGCTGGGATGTGTTTCTCTATGTATTTGTTGGTTTCAATACCAGAAGCAGTGATTAAAAGTTTGTTAATTGGCAACAAATTAAATCAGTTGAAATTCCCCTGGCTCAAAACTGGTTTTGGCTCACAACAAGGGAAAATTGATTCAACACAAAAATTTGGATATAAAGTGGTACAGTCACAGTGGTCTGGCAACAGATCTGAGGGTGAAGATATGGAAAACAGCAAATTACACGTTGTGCAGCAGTTGCTAATCTAGGGCATAAATATAACAAGGATCTTTTAAGCCAGGAGAAAGACTGATAATAACATTTTATCCTGGCTTTTGTTAACGGCAGTTAAAAACTGGAATGTTAGCAGAAGGAAGTTCAAAGAGAGGCACCAGAAGTGATTAACAGGAATATATCTTCAGGAGATAGATGTTTACATGCTTGGCTTAGGAGAAAGCAGCCGAGCAAAGAAAAGACAGAGGATCCTTTCAAAGGACCTGGGTGGAATCCCAAAGAGCATTATATAGAGTAAAAGCAAGGAAAGAAGAAAAAGGAAATTCATGATAACTATAAAAAATTCTGACAGTCACACAGGACCAAAACCCTAGAGAGGCTGGGTTCCTACATGTTATCAGCAGAAAGTTGTATTCAACATTCAGAAAAAATTTAGAAATAGAAAAGCCTCTCCACTTGCCTGTGTGATCCCAAGCAAAAAAATGAAGGATGGCATCTTTTTCAGCTCTCAAAGCAGGTCAGATTCAGGAAGAATAACTCACAACCCACACATAAGTCAATGGCCATTATGTTTGCTCGGACAAGACCTGAATTTGATTAAATGCTTATGAGCACGCAGACTATATACTACATAAACAAACATCTGTTTTGCAATGAGATAATTTATATCAAAAATCATTTGAACTGCTTCTCTGAGATCTCACATTTGGTTAAAAATACAAAGTCCTCAGATGACTGGGACAATCAAAATGCAATATTCCACGCATTCTAAGAAATATTTTTCTTTTTTTTTATTTTTAAGATTGGCAAAGAGGCTGGATAAAACCTTCACAGAAATGTGCAGCTGAAAAAAAGAACCTGAGCATTTTCTGATTCCAGAAGCAATGCAGCTGTATCTTGTGGAGTCTAATGTTTCAGAGTGAGTGGACTTGAGCAGGGTGGCAAACACTTAAGAATGACTGAAGTTCGAAAACAAACAAAAAGAAGCCTTGAGATCACTCTTGTAGTAAATGGGAAAAAAGTGAGGGAAAGCTTGGCAAAAATCAGCATAATAGTGGGCTTATTGTTGAATCTGAAAGCTTCATTTTCCAACAGTGTCCCTTTTCTGGGAAGCTGCACAACCACTCTGAAAGCGCTTTCTATAGAGATGATAAATCTGCAGTGGAGATTTATGCACATTCAGATTAGGTCAGGAAATCAGTAATGAAAAGGATAATTAAATAGAGAGACAAAAACCTAGAAGAAAAATTACCAAAAGCTCCCAAAACAAACAGAGCTAACAATACACCATATATATCAGGTCCTGGGATTCTGACTCTGGCACCCATCATCCTCTTCCTCACTGTGTTTCCCAGGACTCTAGAGAAGGGCAGTCTGCAAAACAGCAGATTCTGTGTGAACAAGATAAGGCATGATATCTTTGGTCCTCTCTGTTTCTTTTTGCACAAGCTCTGAATTCATCATTAGGTGGAAAGGCATAGGAAGAAAAAAATATTCTATACTTATTTATGGAATTGTTTGAGACCACAGCATTCCTGGTCCTGAGGGAGCATCCAAAAAGGACGGGAAAGATACAGAGACAGTTTTCAGTGACACCAGTCAATCTAAAAAAAAACCCCAAAACAAACAAAAAGCAAACCAAACCAAACCAAACAAAAAACCCCCTTGTGGTTGGTTGGAAGAGTTCCTGATAATGGCTTGCAGTTCCAGGATATTGAAGCTGGTTTAATGCTCATCTTTTTGAGGACTTCCATCATGCATTCAGAGTGCTGCTATGTGCTCAACACTAAAGAGACAGCCAGAGAGGTACCTCTGTTAGCAGCTGTGGCAGACTCCTGTTCTGTGGCTGAACTACTCTGGGCTGAAGAGGCTGGTCTCACTGTTTAGCTTCAGGCATCCAACTTGAGTCTTAAGCCAGCAGCCTCAGGGCTGGGCTGTCAGGGGAGCCATAGGTGTCCCACTGACCCTTCAGGAGCCTTCAGCTCCATAATCACTGGACTGGAGTGCCTGAAGCTGTAAATGCCCAGTGCAGTGATGGCTTTGTTGCAGCGTTACTTGTGTTACTTCCTGCAGCACCTGCCTGTAAAGAGAACTACCCTCAGTAACCCAGAGGCACTGTGCCACTATCTGATCCTGCAGTTTTATGTTCCAAAAGGCCTTGGGCCACCCCAAAATAGAATGGTCTACTCGGGGAGGTGGTGGAATCACCATCCCTGGATGTGTTTACAAAGAGATTGGATGTGGCACTCAGTGCCATGGTTTAGTTTAGTTGAGGTGTTGGGACGTGGGTTGGACTCGATGATCTTGAAGGTCTCTTCCAACCTGGTGATTCTGTGAAAACTTTGGCAGAAAAAGAACAGGGAACTTCCATTAGCTAGGAGCATTGGTAGACTGCTATCTTCTGTCTGGACTTGATACTGTGAGCAGCAAATCAAGAGTTTGTAAGCTGAATGAGATCTTTTGAACGTTCCAGTCTCCATTTTATATCCAACTGCCCTGCCTTTCTAGGCACAAGTAAGCGAGGGTCTGTGAGAGCTGCTTTTGACAGGGAGGTCACTTCTCCCCTTTTGACTTTCAAAGATGTACAGCCAACTCAGAGCGTTGATGGTAAAGCAAACACACCAACTGAACAAAATTTAGCAAAAAAGCCTTTCTCTCTTCTATGACTGTAACTCTAGAACATGAAAACTCAGTACTGTGTCATAGTCCAGTGTGCAGACTTTTCCAGCTTTAAAGAGATGGTGTACAGATGCTGCACCTCTGTGAGAATCTTTAGTTTGTGGACCATGACTTTTAAATTAATTAATTTATTTACGTTCTAAATGTTGTTCCACTTCTCTAAAGTGGATTCAGTCCTAGTGTCTGATTAGTCTCATGTGGGAACTTAAGACAGATGAAAAAATTGACATCTAAAAGACGTGGATCTGCTTCCAAGTTTTGCAGTGTGAGATGATCTATAGGAGAAACTATTTACAATCCTTTCTCTCACACCACTGGACAGAAAAAAAAAAAAGCTCCACAAAAAGTGTAGCAATTCCAATTTCTGCTTAAGAGTTCTGTTCTAGGCAGTGTGCAAAATGCTACTCCAGCCCCTGCCCTACTCTCTGTTTTGCTAACAAGAATAATTTACAAGAGTTTGAACTTTTTTCTGTGGGGCTGGGTGAGTTTATAGATGACAATTTACTTTCTTCTATTAATACACTAGGCTCAATTTGAACAAAATCTTCAGGTAAAAAACCCCATGTCATTTATTAATCATACAAATCAAGACAACCTCCCTTAAACTCCCAATCTGATAACAAAGTATTCCAGTGCCATTTGGAGATGTAGGGCAGTTTAACTGACACTTACATTGGTGCAAATTAAAAATGCATGTAACAGGGAGCCATGCAAAATAGGGGCCACACTCAAGGACTGGCTTTGCATATGGACATTACTCTGGTCTCCTTCATCAAAAAGTCATCTGCACAAGATAATCCTAGCCGGAAGGAAGAAGAGAGCAAATGTATTGAGTGCTTTGAAGTGTGGTTTCAAGATCAACATGAAACTTATCTGGGAAGTAATGTAAATAATAAAAGTGGCACATTTAAATGATGATTTAACTACTAGCTCAGGAGTTTGGCAGTGGAGGTTATGGTTGATAAAGTGACATGTCTGATGGTATTTGAAAGAAGGGTGGATCAACAGGCAGAAACATAAAATCAAGTTGGAAAAAAACAATGAATGCACTACCATAGCTTTAGTGTTGTTACACAGCACACAGGGAATTAAAGGAAAGTACTAAAACATTGTAATTACAGAAGAAACTAAAATGTAACAAACCCCCAAGGTTTGATCAATCAGCAGGGTGCTTTAAAAGTCCAATGATCATAACAGAAAATATGTGAGCAATGTGATTTATCGATTACCAAGGTAACTTAAGGTTTAATATGGAATGATGCCAAGCATAGATTTTGTTTATCTCAGAAAAGACTGAAGGGAAGCTCAGTAATGTAGAATCCAAATTCCTCAAAAGCAGAAGGAAAGTCTCCTCAGGGCTCTGCACTAGGAAAGCAGCACCTCTGTTTAACAAGGAGAGAGTCCCAGTTTAGAAAGTGCTTTACCCATGGCTGCACAGGAAAGCTGTGTGAGGACTGAACACAGCCCTCCACCAGGAACCTACCTTACAGTAGCTGTTGAAAGCTATCCTAAAATAAAATAAAATCTAAAAAAATCTGCTTAAAACAATACTCTGGCTAAAACATGACCAAAATCCATCTGGGTGCAGTTACTTGATTTAATGTACAAATACAGCCTGCTACTCTGCTCATGGACTGAGAGAAGAGAGAGATAATATAGAAAACCTAGAAGACAAAACTGAAAAAGGGATCTATATATATATAACCAGTATAAAACCCCACAAACTTTGGGGTCATCCTTTGTACAAGTGCCTTGCTGCACGTCACAGAATTCAGACAATACTTCTGTATCACGGTCCCCAAATCTTCTAGAATGCAATGAACCTGTACCATTTAAGACCCAATATATTATACAAGAATATAAACCCTTATTAATTATAATCCTTAGGATGGCTTCAAATTTTTATGAGAAAGATGATATTATTCTATGCCAGAGTACTTCTCCCTGAAGAATACACAAGGGGTAAACTCACACATAGATGGATATTGTTACTTATCAGCACTTCACTGCCATTACCATGGCAGCAAGGCAAAGACCATTTTGTTCTGCCCCATTCTTCCCTCAGAACTGACAGTTCACTTCCAAATTCAGAATCTTAACAGAAACGAATGTCTGAGGCCAGATTTTTCATTGTGTCCTAGAAGCTCAATCTGATAGGAAGTTTAATGAAAAGGTGGAACAAAAGGCTGTCGTTTCATAAGGCTAACTGAACATTAGGAGGCTGATTACACTGTTTGCAGTACAACGTGCATGAAAAGAATCAAACAAAACTCAGATCAAGCATTTGCTGGGTAAAATGTGCTCCAAAAAACTATCTGCATCTTCTTTTGCTGCTCACAGACAAGTGCAGGGATCAGCAGGCTGCTGCTGCCTACAGGACACCTGTGATTGCCAAGAAGGAGCACATACAGTGAAATTACAGTAAGTTCATCAGGAACATGTGTAAAACAGTAAGTGGAATGCACCAAAGGAGTGGTCAAGAACATGTAACATGCCAGCCATCATTACACTTCACATCTGCATATCCAATAGGTTATCAATATTAGAAGGACTACTGGTGCTGGAGGCGGCTGCTGGGGCATCAGAATTGCATTTTCTGATTTACTCTGACATGTTAGAGCTTGTCTAAAGAATAAAAAACAAAGGGAAGAAATGCCACAGACAAATAACCTAAGGAATCTGATCACTTCCTGGCTGGTTCGGGCTCTTTATCTGGCTCCACACAGGTCAAATAATTAAGGAGTCACTCTGACATTAAAAAATTCCTTCACCAGTCCCATTCACCAAAGCTTCATGGATAAACAACTCATAGGAGTTCTCCCACCATTCCTGAGTAGGAACAATTGGGAGGAGACACAGAAGTCAGGAGAGCAAGGCTGAGTGAAACAGAACTCTGACACAAACGAGCTGGAAAACAACTGGAAGGGAAGGTTGAGAAGACAGAGAGATGCAGGGGAAGGAGAAGACAGCAAGTCTTACTCTTCTGGACAGGAGGTTCAGAGTGTGTGTGTCTGTGTGTGTGAACATCATGGAAGTTCCAGATGGTCTTCTCCACTCAACAGTGTAGTTTGCTCATGTAGGTCTTGGGAGACAGTTACCTGAACAACCCGTTCCCTCTTGTAAAACCTGTCATATAACCCAAGTTTATCCTGCTGAGCTGACCACAAGACAACAAAGTACTTAGCTGTTCCCCGCCATGTGTCACAAACACTGTAGAAGCTGGTTTTGTCTACAGCAAAGTAAGAGTTAATATCAACACAGGAACAGAGGCAGACAAAAAGAAATCAAGGTAAAGGGGTTAGAGTGAAGCTGCAGGCTGCAAAAGTTACGCCATTTGATTCCCAGCTTTAAATAAACCCTTTGAAGTAGAACAGGTTTTTTATGTTAAAAAAGCTGCTTTTCAGTCTGCATCGCTGTTTAAGTTGCAAAAAATTACTCCACTTGAACGCTAAACTGGATATTCAACACTGAAAAAATAGCAGAAAATTCATGTGCAGACCCCCATCGTTCCCACAGCTCCCATGCCACATTCAACACTTACTAGCTGCAGCAGTATTGTCTGACAGGAACAGACGACACTGTTTTGCAGGCACAGTTCAAAAACTTTACCTTCATCCCTACAAACCATGAGCTGAATGGTATAGCTTCACAACTGAAAAGTCTGAATTAACTACAGAAAAATATTATATATTATTTGTGTGAACTTTACTTATTGAAAAGATCTTCAAGAGGCACAAAAGAGACTATCCCATGTGAAGAAATAAATGCTGAAGCTGCTGAGCTGGATTTCATAGCACTCTCCTCTCTCTTACACCTCATTAAATTAGACTATAAATACCAAGCAGAAGTGCAAATAACTTCCTAAATGGAGACTAAGTTTGCACCTACCTGAGGAAGTTTGGCAGTTTTGCCAGTCAAATCCACATAATTTATCCTTTTGTTAAAAGCAGAAAGTTGAAGGAGAGGAGGCAAGTCTAACAGAGCTTTCAGAATGATGGGCAATATCCACACACAAGAGTAGGAGAACATCATTGCTATTTTCTGCTATATAGGTCTTGCTTCAGTATTTATAGAGTTCATCCTTGCTCCCTATGAGATCCCCAGGACTTTGGAGATTTGACAGCACTTATATCTGTATCAAAATTCCCCAAATTCTTCATGACTACTAATGAAGAGGGCCCCAACAAATACTTGCTGTGCATTTGTATTTCTGTAACAGCTGTAAATTAAGAATTGCAAACTTGACTACATGCAATATCAAACTTTAAGTCCCAGAAGTACCGAGCTGTAATAAAACAGGCCTAGGAAACAGTTGTTAATTTAAACTAAATTATGTAAAGGAACAGCTGCATTCCCAAGAACAAAGCCCCAAACAACAAAAAGCAATGAAGAAAAGACAAGCCTATACATATTTGTGCTAAAATGGCTCTCCAAAGGGGGAAAACATCAGATTTACACTACAATCTAATGCAGGACTTAAAGGTACAGTAAAATGCAGTTCTGATACTTGTTTCAGAGATACCAAAAAATGGCTACAAACCCCTTAGCAAAGTGCTGTGATTAAAAAGACAGAAAGCTACACAGTGGTCAGGTGAGATGAAATGCTGGCAGTTAGCCAAATATGTGTTCAGGATGATATAATTTGCCATGCTCAGCATTGATTGCTATTGCAAAGCTGCTCTGGGATCAACATCTTGATTGTAATCCATCAAACCAATAACTACAGTGAGTCAAATGGCTGAGCAATTGTGATGACACAGCTGGCTGCAGGGATGGTGCTAGAAATTAGTAAGTAAAGCTGCTATTAGCATGTAGAAAGCTTAGAGGAAGGGAAAAGCAGCATGGTAATTGCTAATATCCACAGCACAGGAATGATATCAAAAGTTTCATTAAAAACAAACCAAATCATGTCATGCTGATTTTTGAAGGAGAGATACTTATGCCTGCTGCTCACAATCTCATGATTTAAATAGAAGGTGTGTCTATACATTTCTTCACCTGGTAGAAGCAGAAAAACTTTGTTCTCTTCCCAGTCAGCTACAGTCACAGGCTATGTTCAGGGAGCACCAGGAGAAAGAATCAGAACAGTGGACGATTCACACCACCTGGAAACAGCTTTCCCAAGCTGGCAATAGGAATACCACTGTCACACAAAACTGATTTTGTTTGGGCCACTGTTAGCACTCTGCTTCTATCTTGCCTACTAGACAGGGTGCGAGAGACCCACATGGACTGTCCATGCAAAAAATAATTGGGCACTTCTGCCTCCATGAAAGCAGGATTCAAGGACACTCAGCAATTCTGACCAAATACTGCTTAGCTTGCTCTGGTAAGTCACCTCAGAGAAGCCTTCAATGTGACTGAAATGCAGCAACAGTATTCCCACTTTGGTTTGTGCTTCCTATTGCCTTTCTCACTTTGACCCTTCATCTCCCATCTGTGGAATTCTTGCCTTTAGTGTATTTTTTTCATCTAAATATAGCAGCTCTTCAGTCTTTTTGTCTCTCTGCTACAACCTTGGCTGCCTTTAATGGATCCTGCATGAAATTAGACCTAGTTTGCATTCTAATCAACTTTGGTGACTTATGCTTTTAATTAAACCTTAATATTCCTTCAGTCTCCATGGATGATGCATTATAAAAACCTGTTTAAATGTGTCATTGTGGTTTCAACTTCAGGGAGAAAATGTCTCACAAATGGTATATACAAGAAATATATGCAATTTATCATAAAACATTATGATTTTATTCTCTCCAGCTGGAGTAGCAGACAAGTTAATATGTTTTTCCAATTGAAAAAGTTCCATGTGATTTATTATTCCCCAAGGAGCAGTGGTCCAGCAAGGCCCCTACTTGGATACAACCTCTATGGGATTCTCAGCATATTGTTGAGATCAAGCATTACTTGCTGGATCTGAGTAACCCCTCTCCAAAGCCACAGCAGGCCTCTGACTGCATTGCACGCAAAGAATTAACAGGTTAATGGACCAAATCATGCTCATTTCAATAGCCCCTTTGTGTTCAAAATTTGACCCACAGAAGAGCTCTGAAAGTTTAGAGCACAACATAAGTGGTAAGTATTACTGGGTCACATTTAGAGGTTCAGAATCAGTTGTTACTTAATGTTTATTCAGCTTCTCTTAAAGCAGAGCACTGAATCAAAAACCAAGGAAGGACCTCCAAATTTCACCCATTATTAATAATTTTGTGTTATCAATTAAATTTAATGTTCTCTGACATCTTTTACTCTTGCCTGAGTATCACTCCAAATAAAAGATATTCAACTGTCACTTACAATGTGTGATTTATTGCTAGCCAGCCTGCTCACTGATAGTTGAATGACCTGAGAAGTTTCTGTGAGGGTTCTTGAAACAATCTTTCACTTCAGTTACATTTATTGCCAGTTTCTGACTGTATTTAACAATAATTAAAATAATCACTCCAGAAATGATATCTGGAAAAATGCATATCCTAAGAATATTCATAAACCAGTAACTTCTCTTTCATCAAGATCTTTTCCCATCATTTCAGACATACGGGACTGGCATTACGTATGACTTGTAAGTGGTCCAGAGCAGTGGGAGTTTTCCTCGTACCCATAAGATTAGTTCTCTTAGCACTTCACATCTCCCACTAAGTATGTTTTATTAAAATATTTATTCCCAATTTTAACTGGAATAGAGGAGTTAGAAGATAAGTAGGGCAGTAAAATTTGGAACCAATCATCTAAAATATTTGGTCCCAGGAAAATAATACAGGGCAAATAAGGGGCCCGCTCCCATTACTGTCACTAAGATTTCACCTTCTGTTCCCTGACAACTCAGCAGTTTGCAACACCAGGACTGAAAGCATATTTGTCAGTCTTGTGGTTTTCAGATATTATTTGTTTGGTAAATTAAAGCAATGCTCATTTCTACATTTTAAAGATGAGGAGACAGACCTCCTGTCAGCTGAGGGAGTGGCATTTCAGCCCAGAAAGAAAACCTGAACTTGTTAACACCAGTGGCATGGGGGCAGATCACAGACGTGACCTCAGGGCCTCATTTCTAAGTCACAGTCAGTAACTCATGGTTTAGAGTGGGACAAAAAAGAAAGTGGGCAGTGTGGCTTCTCCACTAAAGTCTCCCATTTTCCAGGACTGTGCAGCTTGGGCACCTTTCTTCTGGCATGGTGGAAATTATCAGGATGAAGATCCTAATCTTTCAGGGCTTGAACAAGGGGAATGGTGAACAGCACCTGAGTGTGTCACTCTGTATGGGTGACAACTCCTAAAATCCAAATAGTTGCCTGGATCAAGGCCAGGCTCCTAAGCCCCTTGCAGAACTGAAACATTAAAGTCTAAGGGACCATGGGAGAAGGAACATAATTTCTAAGACCTGGCTGATTTTACTCTGAGACTGCCAGAGTTTGAAGGAAGGCAAGCCTAAACTGTGTTATGATCTCAGTGGTTACTCAAAGGTATCATCTGAAGAAACACTGGGCCAGACTGGAGATCTTTTCCATTCTACTTCTGCAAACTTCAAAAGAACTTCAACAAGTTATGCAAGCATTATAATATTTCAGCCTAAGGTAAATCAGCTCTTAAAGAAAACTCACTTGCAGTTCAATCCTAGGAAAGGAAACAACCCTAATCCCTTTAAAGGCAACTGACTTTATGGAGGGAGAATTTTACCCTCAATCCCTGAACACGTTAAATATATAATAATTACTGAATAATTATTTCTTGCATTTTTTTCTTAGTTGAGAGACCAAAAGAAGTCTGGGGTTCAGAACTTCTTGCAAACAAGAAGATATATGTTTTCAAAACCATCAGTAAAATAAATCAGAAAAATACTGTCCTGAGTACAACATAAATGAAGGTGAGAAACAGTTTTCTGTATCAAGCTAAAATTTGTACTTACAAGATTAAACAAAAAAATAAATTATGACTATTACATATAGTTACAGGTAACAGTCAAATGTAGAAAGTTTGGGGTTTGCTTATATGCAGGGTAGAAATATTTCAAAATAATTTGCAATACATACAAAAAACATAAAAGTTAAAAAGTCAAATTATGTAACTCAAATACAGAGCTGCTCTCAGCAGCAAGTTACCCAAAGATTTCAATGAAAGCAACTTATATCAGTATAAAGTCCTCTCCATTTCCAAAATTCTTGTTCTGAAAGTTTTGTCTCTTGCTTTAACAAAATCTGGCACTTTTGCCATTTGCACAAGAACATTTCCTGTTTGCTGTGTAGGAACTGAAGCAAGAAGTCATGTCAGTGCCAGTCAGCTCTCCTATCTGGAACACTGGGGAAGTACATTAGAATAACTTAGCCCAGTCTAGACGGGCTCATCACTGTCTGCCTCAAACATTGTGGTTCCAGCATACCCAAAAGCCAATGAGTTTGTTTTCAAGCAGTAATATCTTTCAGAAATAATTTGTTTACCTTTGATTTTTTTGAGTGTTTGCTGTTTAGTCAAACACTCCCATGTTGAATGATTTTTTTACTCGTTTTGAAAAATCAGGAGCAACATTGCATCTGCTAATAGCTGCCAAGGAGCTGGAACTTGAAGAAAAATATAATATAGTGCAAAAATCATAATAAAATTGTGAGAGTGAACAAAAGGGAACTGAATGGGGGAAGGTGTGATGTGTCCTAAGTAAAACATTACAAAAAGTTAGAAAAAAATTTTAAAAAAAGAAAAATTAGAAAATCAGAAGGTTTATACTCTTATTATTACTTGAATATTAATAATATTAAGAATCAGCTTTCTGTGAGAGCAAAAGTGGGAAAAACCTTGCCTTTACTGTAGTATTAAACACCAAATTAGTATGTGAAAAGAGATGGGGTGCAGAAGAGAAAGCCAGAACAGACTTAGTCCATCGTGACAGGTGTGTGTTCCACATTGCTGAAGAAAGTTCCTCAGCCTCCTTCAAGACTCCAGCATTTCAAAGCCTCAAGTATAATCAAAGCCTAAAGTATAATCAAAAAAATCTTTCCTCTTATCAAACTTCTGTTTTCCTTAGGTGCATTAAATTAATTTCCCATGTGCAGTGGAAGGACAACTTATCACTGTTCTTCCTAGAATAATTTTTATATTTTCATTTTTATCTCCATTTTGCTTTTCCTTTTTTTAGACTAAGAAGTCCCTCTCCTCATTTTATCTCATTAGCTATATTTTCTTAGCTTTCACACTATCCCAACCTCCCTAGGCTCAGGTTCTTTGTGTAGTTCTTACAGAAACTTGTGACTACTTTATATACTCACCCAAAAAAGTACATATATAAACAACAACAATTAAATCAATCAAAAAAGCCCCCATCACATTTTAAGATGTTAATATTAACTTGTCAGTCAACAGTGTCATCACTGCCAAAAGATTCATGACCCCTCCACAATGATCTTTCTCTTTTCCTGCAGTACTTTTTCCAATTACATTTGGTGGAAGAACTTCACTGATGTCTCTTCTGTAGTGCACCTTTCACATTAAAGACTATATACAAAACCCTTGGATAATATCAGCAATTGCAAACATTTTAAAATTACTGGAATGTTTCATTTCTTCTAAAGGTGATGAAATGTTTTCTTCTCAAAGAGAATTCTTGAGAGAAGCTCGAAAGTCTGGAGCCACAGATGTGACAGAAAGGAAGAGAGATCAAATTCTTTTCCCTACATCCAGCAAGTATTTGTAGTATCTTTCATCTAGTGCAGGTGAAGGGGGCAAACTGTACGACTGTTTTCACTCCATGTGAGAACAGGATATAGTAAAATTTTTTTAACCTGAAAACATGAAAAGGAAGGCAGAAGAGCTGTAAGGGGAGATAATAAACTGACCTGAGAAGATGGAATCAGCCACAAGAAACTTCTGAAGCTGGGCAAGGAGATTGTTACAGAGGAAGAGTTCTAAGTGGGTCAGTGCAAGGTTGGGGTTGTTCCTGGAGGCAAGTAAGGGTTACAAAGGCTCCTTAGCACTGTGAATTAGGGAGTGAAATTGGCATCCAGCTGCTCCAAACCACTAACCTGAAAGAACGGTTGTGCAAAGATGAGGATGGATGTGGGATGTCAATTTTAATAAAGACATTGAGAACCTGAAGGAATTAAGTGGGTTCCAGCCATAGGGAAATACGATAGTGAAGGCAAAAGTAAATTGCTCACAACTGCTCCAAGAAAAATACAGAGTGTATGCAAACATGCAGTGACACCAAGTCTAGAGTTAGGCATTATACACAGCAATTTGATTAAAAACTAGACACACCTTGTCTGGTAGTAAACTGAACTGGGGATGCAGCATTGCCCCAGAATCTCACAATAATGGTTTTGGGAACTGGAATGAAGTGAGCATGTTCTGTGTACCTGCAAAGGCCATGATCTGCCAAGACAGGGGCAGATGTCTGTCATAGCAGAGATGATTTGCAAGTGTTAGGTAGAAAAGCACTCATAAAAGACAGAAACTTGAAAGACACTTGCTGACTGAACAAAGAGGGCTAATAACTTTTTCTACTGGCCCTAAATGAAAAAGTTTGAAGACCCACCAGGAGTACCAAGAAGAATGCTAGGCTAAGCAAGACAGATTTTGCTCATAACATAAGCAAATATGTGCCTCAGTGTGCTTCTGAAAAACAAGACAGAGTTCATAACATAGCCCAAGGAGTCTCAGCAGCAATGAAATGTGGCAACCACCCGAGGAAAACTGAGCATTCAATGTCTCTACAGTGAGAAAATGATTTCACAGAAAATAGAAAATGTGAATTTTAAACTAGAATTTACAATGGTAAACTAATAACAAAAAGTAGTATGATTTGGGGTTGTGGTGGGTCTGACTAGGATGGAGTTAACTTCTTTCCTAGCAGCCCACAGGGTGCTTTGCTTTGGATCTGTGGCTACCACAGCACTGACAACACCCCAGTGTTTTGGCTGCTGCTGAGCTCTGCTTGCACAGTGTCAAGGCCACCTCTGCTTCCCACTACACCCCCACAGCCAGGCTGAGGGTGGGCAAGAGGCTGGGACAGGACACAGCTGGGACAGCTGACTCAGAGTGACCAAAGGGATATTTCATGTGACGTGTCCTCAAGTTCAGAAATAAAAACTGGAAGAAGCAAAAGATAGGTTTTTTTTGGCTTTCAAAGCGGCTGTTTAGAGACTGGCTGGGCATCACTCTGCCTGTGGGAGGTGGTGCCATCTCACTTGTCTCCTACCCCATTTTTTTCTTCACCTGTGTAATTGGTTTTTATCTCCACTGTCGTGTTCTCTTAATTTCATTTTTCCTATTTTCTCTCCACTGTGAGGAGCTGCTGCAGGGAGTGTCAGCAGCTGCTGGCTGGGGTCAGATGCTGGTTAGAAGAAGAGGCATATTATTTACTACTGTGATTTCACAGAGCTTACCTTGCATTAAAGGGGAAAAAATAAATCTAACTGCAGTCTTTACATTTACTGCAACTACCCAGACTTGCAACCACTGCTACAGGCATAACAGCATCCACCTGGAATTTCTTCACCAAGTTCAAGAATCTTTCAATGTCTATTACTACACAGTTTCAGGAGCACTTTACCTACATATGTACCTATCATAAAACCCTGAGACATAAATGTAGCCATTAATGTCAGTCACTTAAATTTGGCACCCTGGGCCAGCCTCCAGCTCCTTGCTGAATGCAGCTGGTGTTCAGTTCTGTGGCACTTAGAGAGCCCCTTTCACATTCAGGTTGCACATCACACACTCTTGGAGAACAAACCAAGCTCTCTCATTTCTAATCAAGTTAACTGAGGAGTTGGTTTCACTGGAGACCTGATAAATGTGAGATATCTTCTCATATCCTCCAGTTAGAGGGTTCAGGAATACATAACCTAATCTTGAAAAGCATATGTAACAGTTGATTTCACCATCTATATTTTAATGATATTTAAATCATGTTAATCTCTGGGACTTAAACTGATGGAACTCATTATCAAAGGACAATATATATTAAACAAATGTGTATTTATTTTAACTGGTTTAAAACATCTGTATTTCAGTCTCATCAGATAACTACAGTTCTGCTCATTTAGAGAATAGGTAAATTCTAAAAGTAATAAGATTTAAAAATCCAATGTCATGCAGAATTTCTTGGCACGTGAAAAAATCCTGATTATAACACTAGACTCAGTCCAGTGAAAGAGAAAAGTTCTTCCATTTACAACCCTGTGCTCTCATATGGATCTCAATTTCATTTCCTAGAAAGCGAAACTGCAGAGCTGACAGACTGTGTGTGTCTAGGTCTTACCCTGATTTACCCTTTTTAAGCCATTCATTAATTCTGCAAAATGGCAAAGGCAAATGTTCAAGTGAAATCTAATCCATCTATTCCTCAAACACTAGTTCTAATGCAACACAACTTCTCAGTGAATTAGTGACTGATTCCTAAGCAGCCTTACAGGCCCAAGTTAGAAATAATTCCTACTGGTGCTAAACAGGATGGAGTTTCTGGTTTGATATTGATTTATTTTCTAGGGAAAGAAGGTATACTTGGTTTGTGATTTCTGACACAGAGTAGACACTACATCATCTGGTTTTGATACAATGGTGGAACTCTGACTGCTTCCCTTTCCCCTCTCCAAGGGTTTCCCTCTCCAAGGGTTCCCCTCTCACCTGGCTTGGCTGGGGAGGTTATAGAGGTTCTCTCTTTCAGTCATGTTGAATCATCAGCCAAACCACAGAAGCATTTTTCTAAAACAAAGACCTACTAAAAGTTAGCTTCTCTAGGAAAACTGTTTTGGGCTTCTATCATCTTCCCTTGCAGATCTTGATATATATATATTAGACAGAGACAATTATTGTTGAGGTTTATCAGGATTCAAGAACACAATGAAGAATGGGACCTGGGAATCCTCACTCACTGTCAAAATTATGCATTTTTAGAGAAACAGTTTGTCCTTTCACTTGAATATATGGCTGACATAAAGAACCAGGACATACCTATTTAATAGTGAGATTGTCTAAGACAGAAAAGATTTTTTTTTTTTTTTAATATGTGAAAGTGGTAACAGATTTGATTAGGAGAAGATGCTGGAGATAACAGGTTCTTGGCTGCTGGCTGGGTCAACATACCACAGGAGTAAGGGTGCTTATTTTTCTACCATGCCCAATGAAAAGGTCACAGGCAAGAGATTTAACCACATCTTCTCCCAGAGACCCTCCATTAATCATGATTATCAATTCATGAGTTCATGATAAGCCGGTTTTTGTTCAATCTGATTTTTTCTTCTCCTTGTTTAGAAGTTGAATTAAAGCATAATTACTTGCATTATGCCACTTGTGACAGTATGAGCTGATTAGCTTGTAAAGCACTGATTAGTTTGGGGCTACCTTAGGAGAAAGCTATGAATTATAATGAAATTCACAGATAAGCTTGGAGAGGTACTTATGATACGAAGCAAATAAATTTTATATATAATTCAAAATGAGAGTATTTCATAATTGCAGCCTATTATAAATGGAAGAAATGACACCATATGACAGATTATGCTAATCTCATATCCAAACAAGAAGCATCACTTCACAAGCAGTGTATCTTTCTGTTTGCTGGTACAGCAGCTTTGTGTCCCAAGGCATCCCTCCCTCCTCCCGCACTCTCCAGCTCCCAGCGATGGGTTCACTCCATACCTGGCTGGTGGGAGATCACCCACTGGTTCCACCATAAACATTTTGGTGGAACCAGTGGGCTACTTTGTGGCGTGTCAACACAGATCAAACTCAGACTGGAACATTTTGCATTTCATAGCTGACTGCTCTGCTCACTGAACCACCAGTGCTCTCAGGCCAGGGCATAATGGGTGGGCTTGCCATAGCTCAATGGGATATCTTCTGGATGTCCTACTGGTAATGAGATTTTGGAACAGAAAACAGAGTCATAGCTTTTAGTGCCTTTTCAGCACATATAAGTAGGAGAATTGAATTCTCAGCACTTTTCAGAACCGCCCAAATCTGAATACCATAAACTATTGCTAAGCATCCATTCTAGAAAACAATAATCTATTTTTTCCAGTAAGCTGAAGTTAATTTTACAGGATGTGATCCAACAGGTTTTTCATGAGTCTACTCCCCTTAATAAATTTAATAAATTGCTGTACATGCTTTTGCTGTGAGCATCACAGTAAGATAATGCAGTGTCTTCTGAGAGGGAGTATCAGCTTGTGTTAAAGAATGCAGATGCACTGATTCCATGGTTTTGGAATGTAGTAGATTTACAGCAGCTGAATAACTGACTGTCCTCCAGCAAAACTGTTGCAAAGGTCACAGACACACACATCCAGAAGAGCATCAAACAGTGCTCACACTTTATTTCAAGCTGGGTTCCTCAGAGCTGCTAAACTCAGGGTAATCCACATTGTAACACACAGCACAGAAAATTGTGAATCTACTGACTGCACACACGTATGGCATGACCTGGGTTACATTACTACTTAATCAGTCTTTACACTGGGCCTATGATTTGATTACAAACTGCAGTTGAAAAATATGTCATGAGGTGGTTGGTTTACATTTGCAGAAATCAGATTTGTTTTAACAGCCTTTTCCAACTGTAGTGGAGTGTTTTCCAACAATGTGGAGTAAGAATGTTACACTTCTGAAGTGTTCTTCATCCACTATTTATTATTTTTCACTAAAAGTATTTCTGGAAATTTCTTTCAATTAGACAGCAGATCAATTATCTATAAAACTGCTTTACTTTCTAAGCATGTGAATGGCGTTCAGTGATTTCAAATGTTTATGCAGCGTTGTATATTCAGAAATCAATGTGTAATCTGAGGTTCTTACTTCCCCTTGTAAAACAATGAAGTCAGTTTTCAGTTTTGTTGGAAAAATCTACTACTCCATTAGAAAGTCAGTAAGAAAATGAACATGTTGATAATCAGAAAATAAACACATTGATAATCTATAAATTTAATTTCGATATTTTAGGCTTGTTACAAATCATGCAATTGAATTCAGTGGACTTTGGCTGACACCATAAGCCTTGTTTGGTTTTCTACTTTAAGTTATTCTTCATTTCACACAGAATCTTTTGCATTTTTTAATGTCATTAAGTGCATAACATAGAGGAACTAAAGGATTAATTTTTCAGTATGATATTGCATACAGTTGTGAAGGAGATTTTATAGAATAATAAAATCACATGATAACTAGATGGGTATAATGCCAGTCTCCCTCTGTCAGCACAATTACTCCTGTTTCAAATCAGAAATTCTTTCTATATTCTTACAAGCTCAAATGGTTTCCTGCTAAACCCCTGCCTTTTTTATTTCCCTAAATGGACACATATTTTTTGTGTTACACTCTCTGTCATAATACTCACAGCAGAGTAAGGCAAGTGTTTTGCTTGTGTGTTACTTTTTTTCACTAAGTATTTTGTCCTCTTTGAAATCCGTTAAGAAACAGCAAAAGAACACATCTACCACGAACAGCAACCAGAAGAGAAAAGCCTTGGGCTCAGAAAAAGAATGGTTCAGGCTCAATGGGCCTCGTTTTTCAGTGAATTTTCTTATGGCCAGGGAGATAACTAGGAGCTCTGAAGGAGCCTCATCCTGTATTATTTAGTCAGAAGGAACTCTGAGTGGTGGACAGGTTAAAGTAAACACACCAGAGGAAAGCACTGTGCATAAATCAGAAGGACAAAACAATCAAGAATCTTACAGAGTCCAACACCACAGATCAGCAGCAGCAGCTATGGTAGAAACTATTCTTGAAATTCAGTATTTTGGGCCTTGGTGTGTAGAAGAGCCCTTTGTCCTTCAGCGAGTTTTGAGGGTTATCTGAAGGACACATTCTTCTCTGCTATTTTTAAAAATCCTATGCTAGTTACACATCCTGTTCTCAAGTCTTCAGAAAAAACAAAGATAGTCTTAGTTCAGTAAGTTTACACCTACCCTGCAAAGACAGTGCACATCACCAAGCAATCTTCTTTGCATAGTTCCCAGTTCAACAACAGACTCCTCTATATTTATCATTAAATTGCATTGTTATTCAAAGCAAGAATTCTTAAGCCTTATCTGTTACTCCAACTGGATTTTAACTGACTGTCCTCTATCCTCATGCATCATTTCACTATCAACAGCACAACCCTTCAGTCTAGAGGAAGAGGAGTACTCAGAGGATATAAATGTATTAAATTCCCTTCAGCACATTTCACTAACGAGCTCGTTTGCTTGTCTACCACATAATCCTTGGTTGGGGAAACAAGCACAAATGCAGCCCCATAGCTTCAAAGCACACATTAAGCCATCTAAGTAAACACAGATACAATAAGATAAACATTTAGCAGGAAATGCACGTTACTGCCAGGGCACATGGTCCTAGTGAAGATAATTTTTTGCATACTTCTATGGTCACTGATATGCTGCATATACACTTGCAACAACATCCATGTATGTAGCATATCTCAACACACATGTATGAGTCTTGGGAAAACAGAAATAAAAAATTAATTACTGACCTGTACTATGCCTCTCATTTGTTCCTGCAACCTTCTTTCCTTATTCTTTAACATGAAATAATGTACCTTTACTACAAAACCAAGAAGAGTTAACACAACAATACTATGATGTAAGCAGCAAGGTCTGCATGTGCAGACCATTTGTGAATTACCAGCAGAGCAATCCGACATTTCAGAAGCTTTCACAGGAACCTCATGGATCCTGGGGTTGCATGGTTTATGTCCCCTGAGTGTTACATAATGCATGGGAAAAAACCACAGTTGGGGTACAGGTCGGTCTCTGATAAATCAACACCAAATTTTGCTGAATGTATCCAAACACCAAGGTGAGGTATCTTTCTCCCTGTTACTTGCCACATTTAACCCATGTTACTCCTGTACTACTCCTTTACAACATTTTGTGGCTTATTCTCCTGCACATCTCTGCTCAGTGTTTTAGCCATAACCCAATGTTTTTCTGCACAGTACTTCTCATGTTCTGTCATTTAAACTAAAAGCTGAAGCAATCACTCTAGCAAATTTTTACAGGGCAAAAAACTTCTGCCAGGTCCCTGGAACGACAACAGCCAAATTACTTGACAGTCCTGGATTGAGAGCAGGATAGCTGGAAATGTCATGTGCTCCTCAGCCTTTGGAACAAGGGTGTCATAACTGGGCCTCAGAAATCATTTACCGGTGTGATTCACTCTAATTTGAAAGCCATGCCTCCTTTGGCAGGAAGATACAAAACCCATTCAGCTCAATATTGAGGTTATCTTGAGGACTATAGACTTCTTAGCACAAAGACCATCAAGAGTCTGTGACCCATTTTCTTCAGAAATCACCAGCCAAGCAGGATTTTACAGAGCCATTCCCGCCCTGTTCGGAAACACGGGTCCTAGATACACTTCAGTTACACTGTACCAGGGATCTCACATCACTATTACTGTCTTTCCAAATGTTTACAACAGGGTTTCAGTTTTATCTGTTAGTCATGTCCTGACTGGGCAGAAACTTCAAACAAATTACCCATTTATTTGCTGCACGGTACTCACAATACTTTGTAAAAAAATTGAAACAAAAATCTCGGCTTTTTTTCCTCCTTTTCCCTTGTACACTCAGCTTTTGAAGCTAAGTGTGCTGGTCTGTTTTCACTTATTTTTAAAAAAGCATTGTACACAGTACAATATCAGACCAGTTATGGTTTATATATGTGAACATATGTGGCTACATTCTTTCTCTTTAAGTAAACAGTGAGCAGCAGAGTAGTCTGCAACCTTTTGGAAAAAAACGTCACCATTGGAAAAAATTACTTCGTAGATGGCTTCATGCAATTGTGGCTACAATTCATTATGTCAAAGATGGGAAATAAAGAAAAGAGCACAGCAGTCCACCAGACCCTGCTGAGGCAAGCACATGAGAATCATTACACATACATATACACTCCTAAAATAACCTCAGAGCCTAGCTTCTGGGTGGGGAGGTGGTAAAAATTCAAATTAAGGCTGAATCCCTGGACAAAGTCCATCTCTGATGTAACTCACTGGGGGCCCCTGAAAACATCAGAGCCAACTAAGCAGAGCAGTCTGACAGCACAGATGGAAGATGCTGCTCTGCAGGCAGGTGCAGACAGTGCGAAGCAACATCACCCCAGCCTATGGCTGAAAGGATGCCAGCACTGAAATGAAGACAGGCTTTTGAGTACCTGTACTTTGAAAAACTGTTCACTATCTTCCATCTCTGCAACATATTAGAGCTCTGAATAAGCAATAGCTGCAGACAGTAGCTTGCAGCCCCAAATCCAAATTTCCTTCTTGAGAAAGCGAATGCTTTTCTCAGTTAAATCTTTAACAGACTGCTCTCTTGCCTGGAGTTACAATCTCACCCATCCAGATGAAAGAAGATACTAATCAGATGTTAATTCCACCATTTTGTCTCCATGCCCACCAAAGGAAAGGAGCATTATAATGTGCTTTTTTGGGTTTGCGGGGTTTTTTTGTGGTTATGAAGAAGCTTCAGTTCCATTCCATACCTTCTAGCATAACCCTTGTTCTCTGTATACTCCACAGCCATATCAAGCACATGGGAGCACTTGTAATAGCAAAGTTATCTGGGCATACGTTCAGTAACACCTCTGTACCCAGGAGATCTTTGGAACACCTTGCATCCAGGAGAGAACTAAGATGTTCAAAAGAGTGTGATGGGCAGATTAAGCCTGAGGACAGTTTAACTAGCACAGGAAAGCTCAACAAAGTTATCCAAATCCCAGATGCTGGCAAAAGTATTCACAATTGTAGAACTTTCCAGATCACTGAAATGTACATTTTTGACCAGACAATACCTGTAAATAAACCAATTCCTATTTGTTGCTGCCAAATAGGAACAGGTAAGGACTGGCAAATGTGACACAGCTGAAACACTGCAGAGGCACTGTGATCATGATTGCCCATAATGGCAGCCCCAACCAGACCTCTAGTTTGTGTCATGTCAGGTGCAGCACTTTCAAGGTTGATAGGCAAGCAGAGAAAACCATGAGAAGGAAATGTAAGAGAGTGATTTGCCTTCGGTTTGGCATTAAATGATACCTACAGGAATAGGACCTAGGTGTCTGGCCTCTCAGAATTCTGTCCTCTCCAGCCTGCCTTTCTGTTTTCTTGAAATAGGTTGTTTAATTTTTTTCCTTTCTTCCATATATGTCTAAAATGGAATAAAACCAGAGAGTCAACGTGTAAAATTCCCAAGACGTCATTCCTGAAGTGAAGGACACGAAGTCCTTGCCAATGGTCTAACTGCCTACACACGGAAGTTGGAAATAAATTGAGAACAATTTTTCAAATTTCCTTTCAAACTACAGAGAAGCAAACTTATGTCCCATCCCATTCCATCTCCACCGTCCTCAACATACAAAATATATGCCCTTCTGGTGAAGAAGCCAATTGAAAAATCCACCCTTCAGCTCACATTACTCATTTTCCTGCACAGAAAAATTAGGAGATTTAAATTAAGCTGCCAGTAATAAAGAAAGCTGTTGGAAATTTTACCAGGATGTGTAAGTCAGACAGGTAATGCCACATGCAAAGGTTCTCATATTTTATTGGTGATAAAAGGAATGTGCCCCAACCCCACCATGGAAAGTCAGATGGCTGGAGACAGTTTTCAGCCAGTTGATGCTCTCATCCAAGGAAAACGCTTTGACTGGGAAAGCAGCTGCTAACATAGATTTTCGTGGTGCCTGTTGTACCAAGAACAATGTCAGCCAGGAGAGAAAGGACTACCTTGGAAGCAAAATTATACACCTCTTTCTTTTCCCTTCATGCTTTCCTTGCAAATGTGGAGTCACAGGAGACACCCACAGCTGTGGCAACCACACTGCAGAGGCCAATTCCTGGGATTGCTCCAGAACTGCTGCAGCTCAGAGCATGGTCAGTTGTGGCAAATCCTTGCTCTTCTCTTCCAGGGGAGGGAAATGGTTTTGCCATTGCCTTGCTAGGGCCCAGACTTCTTGTCTGACAGCTACTTAGTGTTTGGAGGGATGTTAATTTTATCAGCAGGCTCTGCAGAGAAGCTAGGTGGGAGAATGGCCAACAAAAGGCCTGTGAGTGTAGATGGTTATGCTACCTATCTGCTGAGTTGTTTAATATTGTTTCACCTGTAAACAAACAAGATCTACAGCAATAAAAAACATACAGAGAAATTTCCTTATCCTATACAATCTCACCCAGATGCCTATATGATGCCATTTTAAAGACCTGGTACACAAATTCTCCGCACCTCACATGAGAAAATTTGAAAGACTAACATACAAAAAAAAAAGATTAAAATGAAACCTATAAACATTCCATAAAATAAGTAAATAAATAGAAACTTGACATCTGCTAACTATTGTCACTCAATTTTGAATTTGGCAGAAATCCCATTTCCAGTGGTATTTTCCTGTATTTGTACAGTCTTACTCAACTCTGAAGCCAAATAACTCATTTCAGTCAGAAATGCTGCACAATGTGGGGCCTGTTGCCTCTATTTGCAGTGTTTGTACCTTTCTGTTTCCTACTGAAGATTTGCTGTCTCAAAGCAGTTCTGGGTCTGGTAAACTTTATCGAAAGGGCTAAAACCCATCTGAGCTCTTTCACTGAGCAGCCAGTGTCAGCTGCAGTTGCTCATCCTGGCTCTGCTGCCTGTTCTTGCAGAGTATCACTGCAGCAAGACAAACAGCCATGGCTACTGCTTCTTGCCAGCACTCCAAGAACAAAGTCAAGCCTGACTTAGTTTTTGCTGGATGACTTTCATGATCTGTCAGCTTCTTCACTACCAACACTTCATAAGGTGAAATTCACTCTGCATTTCTAGTTATTTACTTGGCTTTTAAAAATCAGACAATTTTTGCATGTGCAAGCAGCTGATACTCTTTCCAAAAATCACTAATCTCTCAGACTAGGCAGATATCTGATATCTCCATTCACAGAAATTTTCTGTGAACAGTGAATAATGGGCGAGGCATTTGACTCTGCATCTTTTCCTTTTCAGCTGTGATTGGAATTGCTTTTGGCAGAATCCTTTAGGTAATGTGAATGTGTCAGATATTAAAAGCTAAAATAAAAATCAGTGGAGCCTTCAAATAAATTACAAGCACAATAAATACAGTGCTGGAAACTCTAAAGGTCAGACTCTGCTTCTGTGAAAATTTTTCAATGTAACAGGAGCTGCATATGTAAACAGTGTTTTCTATTGAATGCTTTTTATTTCCAGGTACAGAAATCCTTTCTGACCCATGCAGCTCAACACCTTAAAACACGAAATTAGCAATCACTAAAATCACTAAAAAGACAGGAACACAAAACAACTCTCCACTTTGGTAGTCATCAGACAATAGTTTCAAAACTGTCAACAGTCAGAATTTTGAGTAGATAAAGATTCATATAAGTACTCATGGGATTTGCCAAAAACACAAACAAACTAAATTCCCATGGAAGCTAACTGGCAGTAAGCACTAAATGAGATTTTCTAATGCAATGAGGGATTTACCCATCATTTCTAAGTGCCTGGATATCTTTCAAACCTAAATAAAGTCCCTTGTGGAACAGTTTTCCAGAAGTGACTGTGGTTTAGCTGTGAACTCCAGTTCAGTTACAGTGCACTGTGCAAACTGAAGTTAATGCCCACAAAACAGGAACTGACGAAAACTCTTCAGTGTGGGATTTGTACCTTTTGGGGTGATGACACAGCCCCTGAACCAGACTCTTAGCTGATGTAAATCAGCATCCATCAGACCTTTCCAAGGTGTGTCTTTATATGATTAAATCTAAAAGTTTAGAACCCAAAAGGCACAGAATTTGGAATCAACATACTAATACTAATTTTATGTAATGTCAGGCTTGAGAAATCCATGTTCCTATTAGTAGCCACTGAAGAAGAAACAGGAAACTGATGTTCCTTTCAGTGTTCACCTAGAAGCAACTTCTGCTGCAAAATTAATCTTCAAGCTTGAGATTACCTAAACACTTAGTTTTGAATTGATTTGTAAGCTTGTGTGTATTGTCCACACACTAAAAAAAAAAGCACAAGCGTACCTATTCTTGCACATCAAGAACACATATACACATTTTTAAGAAAAGTTGCAAGGAGAAAATGGCAAGCCTTTGTTTTGTGACTGATTTATCAGTTCCTGGCTTATGCATATTGCTGTGCATTTCTCAGCAGAAAGCATCTTAGTGGCAGGGGGGTGTTGCTCATGTATAAGCATATATGCAGGTATTCCCTATACAGGAGATGCCAGCCACTGGTCATCTGGACAACATCTTTGTACAAGTGGAGAGGAATTTTTTCCATAGATATATTTCTTCCACTCTACCCAAAACTGAACTCCCTTAAACCCTCATTGCAGAGCTACTGCATGCAACATATATCGAAGATTCCAGGTGCCTGAATTAAATAGAGAATTTAAAGCTCATCCTGAAGCTTTCTCCCATGAAAAAACACTGGGGAGGCACACACAATGCCCAGCCCTGCTTCATGATGCAGCCACTTAATGTTCCTCTGAGGGACACGAGCACGAGGCCAGTGCACCCTCCAGTCACCCAGTGAAGCCTTTTCCCTGGTTTGACCAAGGCCCAGTTCCTGCTCAAATGAATGGGAATGCTTTATAACTATTAATAGGAGTGAGCTCTGTATTACAATAGCACCTCTGAGGACACACTGTACCAGGTGCTACACACATCCTTACAGAATGATCCTTACAGAACAACCAAACCAACAAATCTAGGTAAATGACCTGCCTTTTGAACAGATGTATTCAAGACACAAAATGATCAAGTAAAAGGAGATCAAAAACACACAGGAAGGCTCACCGAGTCCAGAACTGGCTATTCCTTGCCAAGAATACTCACATCACTACTGCACAAGCTGAACAATTACTTTAACTGCTTGACTCTGTACAAAATGCTCTAATACATTCATTCACCTCAGGTGACATCCCAAAAGGTGCTGCTCTGTTTGCTCAGACAGTAGTCTTTCACTAATTAAAATTAACATTTCAGTACCAGTCTAGAAATTAAATACAGAAATAAGTAAATAAATTAAAACACAACCATGTTATGATCTTTGAAAAATATTTTTTTAAAAGAATGAATTACCAAACAGAATAATTGAACACAAAAATCCTCTTTCCAGTGCAAGTGTACACCAATTGCTCCAAATCCTCTTTAATTATATGCAACAGGGGCCTCCTCCTTCAATCACAGACATCCCACCTCCCAGTCTTCAACTGAGACACAGGGAAGTTAGATCTCCTGGACAAGCTGAAATGACCATGTTAGTCTGGATCTGGGACATTCTCAGCCAAGTTTTGATTCTTAAGATCACAAAATAACGAATTTTTTTTTTTCCCAAGCATGCTGCTGTTACAAGGTTTTGAGTCAGCAGGAACACATGCATATTTTTCAGAGAGTAATTTTTCCAGTGACTTAATGTCTGAATGAATTTATCATGAGACATGGAAGTGTCATTAACATTCGCCCCAAGCAAAAGAGTAGCTTTGAGTGTGTCCACACACATTTGCGTCATTCCAGCCACGGTTCACTACCTTAAATACTCATTCCACCAGACTGTTTGGTCCTGGTAAACACAGGAAAAGTTTTCCTGGCTCCTGTACTTATTAAACCATAGGAACATTTTGCTGACAAGTGTGTAGCTGGTGTATTTCAGAATCCCAGAAAGCATTCATAGGCCGTCTCTGAAAAAATCTCTTTCATTCAAGATCACAAACCTGGTTGGCACAGAAATGAACAGAACTTTGGACTCTATACAACCTCTCAATAAACCAGAAAAATATTTTGAAGATGGAAAGAGTGAATCTACAAGAACTTCCCAAAGATGAAAGGAAGCTATGCAGAAGGGGATTTGAAATTAAATTCTCCTTCCTACGAATACCCACCATCTATGCCTTACTTACAAGGCACTGCTGCATCTTTCCAAACAAAAAATGCATGACTGAGACATTTTTGTGAAGCCAAGTTTGTCAATTTTTCCCACAGGCCAGGATAATTTTGTTCCCATCCAACTGCAGCCAGAGATCTGTTCTGCATCAAGTGCAGATCCTCCCAGAACCTTCCCAGCGCTTTCCCCCCAAATGTCAATAGCATGCAAATGAATTCCACATGCAAATGAGCAGCTCAGTGAATATGACAAAACTGTCCTGTTATTCCAGTTCTGTGACTCAAGAAAAACCAGACAGCTACACTACCTGTGCTACCTTTTATCCAAAACCTCTGTTAAGCACACAGTGACCAGATTCAGAATAACATACACGCCTTCGATTGTGTCCTAGTCCATGAGCTGACTTAGTGGAGAGCTGGAATTTATTGCACTGTTAGGTGGCAGGTAAAGGTAAATCCAATTTCTAAAAGCAGTAAAATGTTATATGGGTACTGATGATTCAGTTTCTTCACCCTGTGTAAGAGCCTGAATAGGCTTTGTACGAGTTTATATCAGGGTATTGGAATACAGAATCCTCCTTTCCCCTCCTTGCAAAGCTGTCAAGTACTGATGGTTCCAATCATCTCCACAACCTTCCCCTACAGACCCACAGTCAGAGGCTGGGGAAGTTCTACCTCATTGCCCCCACACCTTTCCATATCAGCGACATGCACTATGGAAGTTCAGTCACAATCCATATACAAAGCAATTCATGATAAAGCTTTAAATACTTTGTGATGTATCACATTATGAACTAACACTTTAGTTGTACCAAAACTTGTGGTACATTAGAAGCAAGAAGAACAATCTCAGATCCCTCTCTTGCTAAACAGTTTTAACTTCCATTCGATAAATGTGAATAAAGAGGCATTGGATGTATCAAGAGAGGACAGACCCATAATTTTTTAAAGGAAACCACTGTCAACACCAAATGATGAAAATTTCAAAAAATGGAACCACTTTGTGTAAGAGTTTTAAGAACTACTGGTAATTTATAGCTAGATTCTATTCCAGAAACTTTACAGCTCCTCCTTTTCAAAAAGTACACATTGTACTTTAACATAGTGGGTTTATAGTTCTTAGCAGTTTAATTACATAGATTCTCAGAACTCACTTCACTAGTGGTTCATTTAACAGGGTTGTACCACAGTACACTGCAAAAATTCACATACCTTGTGTAAGCTCATGCAACAAAAAAAAATTCTCCTGTCATCAAGTCCTTGCAGGAAACTTACTGGGTCACCCATAAAACATATCCTATATATTAACAGTGCCCCACTGGTTTCAGTAGCATGTCAGATACATTGAACATACTGATAGTTCTCACAGTAAGAACTTTAATACACTTAAAACTGAATCACTCTGGCCATTATAAAAGTCATTCAGTGCTAGTGCTACCAGTACCAGCACTTCTTTGGACTAATCTATTAAGTCCTTGCAATTAACCGTTATATAATTAATTTCAAAGAACAATTTACAAGGACAGCATTTTGCTTTCCATCTGAATCAACAGCAGTTATTAAAACTTTAATAATTCTTAGATGTTAATGTCACCTGTTTAAAATAAACATCATCTGCTAGGTGACAGAGACAACAGAGTTAATTGTGTTGCTGCAGAACTGGGGCACAAAATTAGTATTAAGGAATCTCAAGCAGCTGCAATGATCATAAGGTTCAAGAGCAATTCCTGTACTTTAAGAATGCAAAAGTTGTGCTAAGGTCTCACAGATCCCTGGACTTCTGCCCATCCTTCTCATAAAAATTAGTAAAAATCCCACTACCTATGCCAAGGTTATACTAGGAAGTGTGAACACACAGAGAAAAATGTCAGTGCAAAAAGCATCAGTCTGATTTAATGTTCACAGGAGTCAGAAAGGTGTCATGGTCCCAGGATGTATCTGTGTAATACTATTCCAGAAAAAGCAAATATTGAGGCTTTATATGATTCAGTTTGAAGAAATCCCCAGACATCATGGCCAAGGAGTTCCAGGAAAACATAGGTATTAATTTTACAATAACTCCGTTTATGGATCAAAAAGCTTTTGCTTCCTTCACCCATTTTTTTGGTAAAGGTTAAAGGTTAATTTCTACTCAAGTATAAATCCACTGCAGCCACAGTGTCAAACTGGAGTTCCCTATCAGGGACTAACTTGATAGAGAAGATTTGAGAAGGTTGTCCCTCCCCTCTCAGCTCCTGTCATATGGGCCATATCTTCCTAGGACTTGTGGTGGGCATGCTACAGTGACAATACTCCAGTGACAGCTGTCCAGTGACAGCTCTCCTGTCCCTGCATCCACACCAACCGATGCAGCTACACTGGGAAAGCCACCTGCTCCACAGTCCCCCGTGGGAGTGGCCCTGCTACAGACCCAGCTCCTTTTCTCCTGACAGAGGGTTTGTGTGTATCCACAATCAACAGTCCCCTGTCTCGAGCCTCATCAGGAGCCAAGGATGCTGCTCTTCAAAAGAACAGCTCAGCTGGTAATAAAAGCTGTTTGATCATCAAGTTCAAGAGTGAGGCATCAATCCTAATGGCCTCAGAGACAAGTCTGAAGCACTCTGACTGCCAGGCTGTGTTAAAGCATCCAGCTCCATATGGCACAGTACAGGAGCAAAGCCTCTCCCTCGGGAATATTTGGAGCCTGCTGTGGACAGAGCTGACGCTGCACATCAGTGAGGAAAACACACTGCAGAGCAGGACTGAAAGCACTGTGTGACCTTGGAAGAGCCTTGCGTCCCTGGGGAGATGCACAGCAGGAGCACATCTCCCACAGAGACCACAGCAGGATATATTTGGAACTATAAATACAAGCTAATGTGAAGACATTTAATACATTTTTTATTTACAGCTGTTAGGAACTTGCTTGTATCTCTGAAATCTCTTGGGTTTGTTCTTCCACCAGCCTTGCAAAATGGCTGGGAGCACTCTCCTCAGTTACTAGAAAAACAGTAGGAGCAAGCCAGACTTAAAGAGGCTCTTGATACACACTGCTGGGTAATAATTTGCCCATTAAATTAAACATGTAAACAAAGTTTCATAGCAGAGATGTTTGTTAGGGAGTATTTATTAGCTCTTTCATGTTTCCCTTAAAAGTTCTTTTATTCTCTATAACTGTATCTTGATGCTAATTTTATTACATTCAGCTTCAGCAATGTAATCTTGCAGTGTAAAGCATCACCAGTGGTTATGTAAGAAAAGGAAATTAAGAACAAGCTCAAAGGCAGACATAGGTCTGTTATGAGGTTTGTCAAAAACATGCATGTCCTGACAGATGCTGTGAGTTGAGTGGTAACTACATACAGAGCTGAGATAATCACTGGGTAAACCTGTGCAAAGTAATCTGGTGATCCCACCTGCACATGATCCTGTTTCTATTACCACCCTAAGGAGGTGAACTGATGATGGACTTTGGCACTCTGTGGTTACTGTACTTGGATGTATCTTTATAAATCCAGTGCCTGCCTTTTAGTGGCAACTTTGCTTTTCCTGTCACTTAATAAGACCCACACTTAGTAACTTTAGAAATACTGCACTTAAGAAGACATAAATGTTTTGACGTAATGGACATGACTACAGATGAATTTATTCTTTTTTATTTCAGCAGCTGAACTGCAAATGTGCACAAGGGAGGAAAACATTTGACAGTGGTCTGTCAAGAGGATAGCTTAAAAAATCCCACCAAGTGGTCAGGATCGAATAAGTAAGTTCTAGTTCATCAAAGTTGAGAACAAAATAACACAGAGTTGTCATTGATGCAGGAATTTGGAATATGCTCTCTAAAATGTTAACTACATATCATTCAACCTAAAATTCTTCAGCCTGCCCTAGCAAAGACTGCAAAGTAAGGTCCTTTTCAGTTATAATGCTGACTATGCCAGTATAACAGATGTTTCCTGTCCTATTGGCTCCATTAGTGCTTCACTCAATTTCTGTTTCCAACAAATGTTGGCTAACTGATAGGTTATAATCCTTCTCATTCATGTCACTGCCTCTGTATCTGGCCAGTACAGATGCCGCCAAATTAGCTCAGAGCATTAACATTCCAGATTCTTCATCTTTTGCACAAGACCCATGCATATGCAAGTTCTCAGAGATGATTTGAAGATGTTTTTCTGTTTAACATATCATGCTTGTATCAAGAGCTCCATACTTTCAGATCTCCAGTACTTGCTTCAATTTTTCCTATTTTCTACTTCTATTTTCCACATAAGCTCTTGGAATCATCACCAGGAGGGAGGACTGAGGAACAAGCCCCATGACTAAGTGCTGAGCTCATTTTATCATATGTGAAGTTGCAACTAGAAGCCAAGGCATTTTTTTGTGTCATCTAATCTATTGCAGAAGACGCCAGAAAATGGAGGAGCCAAGGACTTACCAGGTACTGGGCCAATATGAGAGCACTGAAGGCCTATCCCAGCTGCCAGCAAAAGCACTGGACAGACTGGATCTGGGCCTAAGGTTTTTAAATCTAAAGCTGGAAGGGTCTTGCCACAAGAAGAAAAATCTGGTTCATGCTACAACATAATCAATTCTATTTTAATACTAACAGTAACTTTTTAAAATTGCTCCCAGTGTATACAGCCTCTTGAGACAATAATGTTTGGTGCCCATGGAAAAATGCTGTGGTAAACTGAGAATATTTAACAGCATGGAATACACAGCTCTGTGTGTCTGTGTGCTGATCCATCAGATCACACAACACACTTAACGATGACCTTGGACATTTTTGTAGATGACTTGGATGGGTCCTCTAATTCTACAGGAAATAGAGTTTGGATACCTCCTACAACACAGATTTTTACAGCTCTTTATTCAGCAATACTTTCTGTATCTTATTCTGTTTAAATGAGGGGACAGACAATCACAGAGCAATGGCACCAACCAGCCAGGTAAAGTTATACCTGTGTACAGGTTCACAGGACCCAGGCCTTCTGGTACAGCTAGAATAATTTATAACAGATTCCCATAAAAAGGGTTAGATTCTCACATAGCAAAAACTGGGGCAGCTGTTTATTAGGAGAGCTCATAATGACTTCCTTTATGCTGTCAGCTCTCTCTCTGGGTAGTTGTGGTGGTTACAGACATTGAAGGTGTAGCTGCTCCATCATTTGCACTACAGATATCTGCTGTCACCCACAATGCTGTCATCACACTCACAGTCTACTCCCACTGGCTACCAAGTTGCTGATGTGAATATGAGAGGCACAGAAATAAAGGTAAATTAGAACTATTTGCAGATATAACATCCCTAAAATCTACCTAGGCTCTACTGCATCATGTCAGAGATCCTCTCATCTTCCTCTTTTCCTACTCAATTTTTTTTCCTAACTCAGTGCCCAAAGAGCCCATCTTCAGGTTCATGACAGGCACATTCTGCTCTGTGTGCACTGTGCCAGCTCTGGGCAGATTCAGGAAGCTCTGGGCAGATGCTCAGGCAATGATGATCCGTGTGGGTCTTTTGGTGTCTCTGCACCTTAATGTCAGAAATCCCTTGTCATGAACCAGCTGGTAGAAAAAAACATGGACAACACAGATGCTCCACCTCAGCATTGGAAGGGACCATTTCATCCCCAGCTGACTGCAGAGCATGTGAACAACTTCCATTTTTCATTTTAAACTGCCATGGGTGGTTATTTTTGCCCCAAGGTAAAGACAGGGAGGTCTCAAGACTCTCCGGTACCAGTAAATGTCTCTTTACCTCAAATTTCACTTGGTTGTGCATATGGACAATGTCAAACTGCCTCCTGTGTGTGACAAACAATTCAGTTACTGCATGCTGAGTCAGATGACACAGCAGTGTCAGAGAAAGTAAGTATTAAGTCTCATGTTTGTACATAGAAATATTCTTTGGGGACGTATTTTTGCTTGTCACTAAAACCAGAAAGCTGGTGCTTCACTTCCATGTGAACAAGCAGGTTACCAGCTCATCTTTATATCCTGCTTCCAGTCTACCCTCAGGGGTTGCTCCTGCATTGCTCCACATGTATGTATTGCACTGAAGTTTTAAATGTATCCATGACCTTTTCTTTTCCAGCCCCTTACCCAGAATTCCCATCTGCCTCACCACATGGATTCTTGATAGAGAAGCTGAGCATCACAACACAACACAAAAATTGGAGATCTAACACAGCTCTTAATTTCAGCATTCAGTCACCTCCCTCACTTTATCCCTTCCTGCAGGCATGGTGAACTCAGGAAGGAAATCAGGACCCTTCACCCCTTTCCATGGGTTGCAGGGCCTGGACTAGTCCAGAACCAATCACACCACCATATTACCTATCTGGTGTTATATACAAACAATAAAAAGACAGAAGCTATCCACACAGAAGAATGAGACCTGGGATTCACTTCACAGAAAGATGTAAGTACAAAGCACTAGCAGAAACCCCCTGCTCTGGCTGCTGCCAACACCTGTCAGCACCACTGAGGTAACATTTGTTTCACACATGTCCTGGTTTGGCAGGCACCTGATTTACATTTTCACACTTTGTATCAGCTTTCTACACATTTGCTCCCTAGCATAGTGTTCATACATCAGACACCACTGTCACCTCATTTGTCAGTGCTGTCATAGCTGGATTATTGCAGAGGACAAAACTCTTGCTCTGAAGTACACCTGCATCAAAACACAGTGGCTTTGAGGTAACATATGAATTAATGACACAGCAATTTTAGGTTAAAAAGCCATTAACCTGTTAATAACCAAGCCTATTTAATTTCCAGACTTCTCTTTACTGCACTCTAATAATGAACTCTGACTCTTAAATTAAAAATAGCAACCAGTAACTATGACTTCATTTGTCTTAACAGAATTGCACCCATTTCTAGCAGTCCTAAATTTGGCCCAGAAGCCACTGAATTCACTGGTCCCATTTTCTCAGGTGCCAAGGTAGGACAGACCTGTACCAGAAACCTCTCTTTTTAATAGTTTATAGTGAGCTGGCCTCCAATTACAGCAAGTGCCAAAACTGTAAGATATGTGTTTATCCACCCTGAAGGATGCAGTGGTGGCAAGAATGCTTTGTGTCCTTTGCAGCTCCATGGGCAAGAACGATGGACTGACGAGCAGGCAAAGATACTTCTGGCAAATCTTTTAACTGAAGTTCACATTGCTTTTCTGCGACAACCAGAGATTTATCACTAAAGGAATGATGCTAAACCCTGATGGTCCCCTACAAACAGAGATGTGGAAAAGATTACTGAATACCATTCAGACGGATTCCCAGAGAATTACATAGACAGGCAACTTGTAAAGATCTCCAATGGCATGAGTTCCCACAGAACAGAGAGTTACTGGGCAGCAGCAGGCAGCAAACAACTTCTTGACCCTCCAGAGTAGCCTGATCTGAGCTTCAGAGAAGATTACAAACTCTGGGAGAGGTTATCACTGGCCAGTGAAAACAATATCCCTCCACCAGCAGGATGGATATTGCTGTCAGGGCTAGCAGGGAAATTTCTCACATGCTTCTGCCCTTGTGAATCAGGTTATTTTTGTAAGAAACAGGTCTGGGAATTCAGAGAGCTGCACCCCTATGAACTCGCATGTCTAGTGTGGGGATCAACCCAAAAGGCTCAGACATTTGTGTGGAGTTTGTAGTGGATGTTTATAACAGATCTTGTTACCCTCTCAGCTTTCCTGTCTGAGGTCATAGCTGAGGCATTTTTTGTTGAGCAAGCAGAATAACCTAACCTGTGAGAGAAACCAGCAAGATCTTTCATGTGCCATTTTCACAGGTGACTATGCTCACACTTAGGTAGCCTTAATGGAGTGTGCAGTTATACTTCAATCATTAGCCCACTTGTTTTGTTAAAGCAACAGAGAAGTCATGAAGATGTTGGTATGGCCAAGAAAAAGAAAAAAGGCATGAGTGGGAAAAGGAGAGGAAAAAGAATTATCTCCTCCATGGGCAGAAAAGCGTGGGTTCAGAGGCTGTTCCCCTTCAGAGGCACAGAATCAGGAGTACAGAACAGGAATTGGATGGCACTTCACAGACCTCACTATAAGGAAGAAATCTATATTTGCCCTGCTAGAATGGTGTATTAGATTAAACACAGTTAATAAATTAATGCTTTACATCTGCCTCTGTGGTGCTGAGACCAACAGACTCTCACTTGGATATAACTCTTAGCAGAGCTTACAACTTTCAAAAGTCTCTTAATTCTTAGCACAATCTTGTGGTAGCAGTAAGGAAGTTCTGAAAATATCTTACCTGGAGAGATAATTATGTTTTTATTTGAGAATAAGAAAGGCAAATGACTACAAACCAGGATATAATCTTCTATCAGCCCACCATGAGGTGGGAAGGATAGCCTGTCAGACTCCAAACTTCCCTTGGAGCCCTGTTTTTCAATAAGTCTGTGTTACTGGATATGGACCTATATGAACAAACACAGAGGGGTTTTCTGTACAGCACCACACATCTTGCAACCCAGACTTCAGACAAACAAAAAAAGATTGACCTGACTCTGTCACTGACTGGTAATGAGAGCACCAATTTGCCAAGCTGTGTGACAAAGTCTAGCCCTAGGCTACAAAGCACCTCCTGGCAGCTCAAGGAGTTCTGTTTTGGGTTAATCAGCTGGTTCCCAAAGGAAATGGGACGGTGACAGAATGGAGGAGTAATGTTTAGTGCACGTAGGCTCACATCCTGTGTGACTTGTAAATTTATTAGCAGATTTCTAACAAAGTTGACAGAGGAATGGGCAATTCAGAGTTAAGAGGAAACAGGCAGCTAAATAGAGGACACTATCTTCAGCATCTGGCTGAGGGAACAGCTTTTGACATCAGAGAACATAGTTGGAATGCTACTCTTTTAAATTTTGCAACTCTAAAAAAGTCAAAGTTTGCATAAATCATGTAGCTGAAGTCTATAGAAACCAGATTTGTTACTTCAGTTGTTCTTTTTGTTCTGAAGGAAAAGTTCAAAGCTTTTCTGGATGGGATACTATTCCCACATTGATTTGTCAGTGGTGCACAAATCCTATTGCAGTATCACAGCACATATAAAAAGGGGGACTAAATGCTTCCCCTAAGTGATTGAATGGTAGACAACAAATACAGTATTTTGCTTAAGAAGTTAAGAGGTTATTTTGGTACAAACACTGGAGCAGATAAAGGTTATTAAAGCATTCTTGGCACCAGCTTCCTTTCTCCCTTGAATTCTTGTTTTAACTCAGTTTTCACTTTAACCTTGCCCTTCACCTTAATGGAATTTCATTGAATACAGAAGAAAGTGTTTTCTTTGCTGCCTGTGGTAATGAAACCTATTAGTTTTGCTCGCTCTGAGATGCGGGTGTGTCACCAACAGAGGATTTTGCTGCCAACATGACAACAGATATTGCTGTCAGTACAGCTGGAATCACATTCTAGAAGTGTGTGACCCCGGGGTCATATAAAGGCATCTAATTATAGCAGAGGCTGCATGTTTTATAGAAATAATAAAGTTCTACAAGTAAGAGGAAAACAGGACCATTTCACAAAGGGCTAAGTAAATGTTACTTTGCTGATTTCCACCTGATACTGTGCATTTCCAGTGCTGAAAGTGCCATGTACCCTTGAGACTGGGATGATGCACCTCAAGCTTGGCTGAAAACGTGTCAGAGACCTGATGGCCTTCACCTGACTGTAGTGCTCAGGGTGCTGGGGTGGAACAAGAAATTTGGAAGCATAAGGGAGATACTGTCATTCTACAGTCTTAATAATATAACATTTTAAATTTAATTTAAAGGTTATAAAACAACATTGGGAAAGGACTTTCAGGTCTTAAACTAGAGTTTATGGAGCTGATATGTGCTTTACTGTCATTCTCCTAGTGTCAAGGGTAGAGCTTAAAGAAGATGCTGAAAAGCAAAAATATATCCTTTCTCCTAGTACTCACTAACCTCCATTCTCCTCTAAGTCAGAAGATGCCAGTCACAACCCCAAGCCTATGAAATCACTCTGGAGAATTTCCTGTGAGGAAAGGGTGCCTGCCTTGGAGGGTCCTGACTGAGTGCAAAACCTCTGCCTTTGCAGAATCTGTGTTCAGTACAAAATTAACAAGATCAAGCTGGACACAGAGTAAAGCAAGTCATTAAAGAGGACAAATAGGCATTTTTCATCCAAGTTTACCCCAGCACGAGAAATGATGTGAGCTGTGATGTGTTTTCACTGGACAGATTTGAATCGAACACCCGCTACCTTTCCTTCTCCAAACACCTGATGAATCCAACATGGCCACATATGGCACACTCCTTTGCTAACTTAACTCCTGCATGGTTGTCTCATGAATCAGATGCTTTGTTGAAAAGACTGTGCTTTGATGGGGAGGACTGAGAATGGATATATAGCTGTTCACACTCTGGCTCAGCTGAGAATTTAAAAAAACCCAAAACCTTAATGACACATGCTTTTCTTTGCCATCCACCATTAGACACATGAGCCACTCTCTCCAGTTCTCCATTAGAGCCAGGGACAAATGGCAAACAGAATCAATCCAAGGAAAAATGCAGTCTTTCTTTTGCTTTAACCAGCAACTTCAGGAAATGCTTAGTCTTCTTGGAGTTTGCACAGAATGGATATTTATTTAAATAACAGTGGAGCAACAGTATAGAAGCTGACTGGGAAAACAAAGCTTGATATTTAAAAAAATTGAAAAAAATTACAAATTACAGCAGTTACTGTTCGATATCCCAACAGCAGTACAACATATAAAGCTCCTGTCAAATTATTTCTATCCAGCATGAGTTTTTGAACTGATATCTCTAATCATATTTTAGCCTCAGTGTAAAATAGTTTTACAGAACTAATATTATCTTGCTACTAAAGACTTTTTTATAATAAAAAGATACCTCAACCTAATTATCTTAATGCCATACAAACTCTAGTACCACTATTAACCTTTTTACTTCCTTTAGGAATCACAATCAACACCCATCCTGTGGATTAATCTGCTAAATTGTTTCCTTGTCAAAGTGTCATGCTTTCTCATTAGTGATTGTAGCTAATTGCAGTTCTCCCCAATGTGCTATGCAACTACTTATCTAAAACAGACTTCACTGCCAGAGTATGCATGTTATCTCTGTCAAATGGTAAAATGTACCATTCTTATTTGTATCACCATACTACTTAGATATCCCAAATGATGCTCTGCTTTTGATGATCTGCTAGGTGCTGAACAAACACCGAGTTCTCTCCAGCACTTCAGGATCAATAAAGCCATGTTCACATTTGAGTGCTCTGGTCCTTGGGTCTAGGCAAACACGTACAGAAAGCACTGTATGAAAAGCAGACCAGTCAGTCCTTACCGTCTGGAGGCAGGAGGGGAATACAAATGAAACCATTTCATCCAGGATCATGAAAAATTTCAGAAGGAGCAGAAACTGAACGTGGAATCTTCTGATCCAGGTTTACAGATTCTCAAATAGCTCACTTTCAAGCATTTACAGTTCATACATGCCACAATGCAGACTAAAAAAACCTTAAACTGAGTTGCAATAATACAGCTGGCATTTCTTAACTACACGGTCAAAAGTGCAGTGCTGGTTTCCAGAACATACTTGGAGTATTTCTCTCTAAAGAGAGAGGAAAAGATAGAGAAGATAGACAACCTGCTAGCAGCAACATGGAAAGAACCTGCTGTCTTTATATACATCTTTTTCATGCACATGATTACAGCCAAGAGAAAGGCAGGGAACTGACAGAATCACCCCCTTCACATCAGTGGTGGGCAGAGTGCAGTAAACTGAGATTCTGAAAGGAGCTCCCAAGCAACTACTTGAAACAGCCATTTTAACATCTTCCTGAAGAGGCACAGAGGTGAATTACAAAATACTATATTCAGGAATAATATTCTCAAAACAACCAAAATAAGTTGAATTTTAAAGACTTTGAGAAAACTCACACAATCCTTTCAAGGCACAAAGTAATTAAAAAAAATTAAATTGAAAAGTTCACCTGAGATGAATGTTACTGCCCCTTTCGCACAAAGCAGGACAAAAGAAGCAAGATCTGTGGGATTCTGGTGGGAAGAGAAATTTAAACAAGAAAATATTAATCTGTTCTTCTGGGGGAGTTTAAATTGGTATAATTAGGAGATGGAAAGTGATTGGGACTGAAACAGATGCTGATGAGGTTTTGAAGGGAAGCAGATTCGATGATATGTGCTAAGCCAGGCCACATCTTTATGAAGCAGTCCGCATCAACTGGAGTGCAATTCATCAACATTTCTGGCTTCCCCAACCAGCTTAGGGAATTTTTGTAAACATTTATCTGAATTTCCCAGTATTCTCCAATAACATTACAGCCCCAAGAGATGGGCCCGCTAAGGGCCCCAAATCTCTGCTTGTTCATTACCTCCATCCTCACTGCAACTTGCAAACACACCCTTTCCTGCCAGAGGGGGCTTCTTCATTACCAGCTGCCTTCTCTCCATCCTCTTTCCTGGCTTCTGTACCACCACCAGTCTGCAACTTATGTGACACCAGTGCACAGAAAGTTACAGTCTGTGGTGATTTACAGCCAGAGGAAATTCTGAAAATTATTGTTGATTGGCACAGCAGGTAAGAACTTCTTGACAAAAATTACTCAAGTAATTGGACTGTTGCAATCAAACCATGTCCTCGCTTGTGTCAGGTTATCTGTCAATAAATGATCAATAACAAAGTTACTCCCCATTTGTCCAGAGTTAAATTGGCCACAGCTATATAAAATACTTCACGTTCTAATACTGCCACATTACGAAACAGTGCTATGAAATAGAAGTTACTGATACGTACTCCTAATTACAGCCAATGTAAAGGCCTTTTTGAGTGGAGATTTATATAATTATTACCAGATTGCTCTTGTATTTTTATTTCAGTAAGTCACAGTGCTGTTGCCAATTCATAAAGCAGCTTTGAGATCTGTTTGTGCTGAAAGACATTAAGATATAAGGGCAAGAAAATATTCACTAAGGTTTAAGGTCAACAATATGCCATGTGAAATATATCCTGAAATGCATTAACTGCAAATACACCACATCAAATATTCCGGGAGCTTTACTGTTTATGCCTGTTTAAGTTTTATGGCTGTATATATACACATATATGTACACAAACACACTCATAAACATATATTTCCCAAAAAATAAACTTCAGATCCCTGGCAGTATTATCATAAAACCATTTATATATTGCATGTACCTCATTCTTTGGCCTGATAGCTATCACATGAACTTTGAAAGAAACAGACTCCTGTTTCTAATTAATAAGGACATAAAAGTGTTTATGCAGAAGGAGAGCCTAGAGAGCTTATTACACTGAGGCCTGTTGAGAGCCAGTATGGTTTTGTCATGCATATGTTAAAAGTGACACAGCCAAGTTTGGTTACAGCCCAGTAGAGCATCTGCAAGTCATTTACATACTTTCAAATGCTGCAATGATAAACACACAGCTCTGTGACCATCTGAGGGCTATGTCTGAAAGTGAATGAAGAGAAAGCATTCAAAAAAGTGGAGCAAGATAAATTGCTTAGACCAAATCTGGGGAAGGGTGGGAATGAAGAGAAGAGGAAGAAGCCCAAAACATACTTCTAAGGACCTAAACAGAGCTTCTTTTGCACTCCTTATTCTACAGAAAGTTACTCCTGCCACATTTATATTGTGGAGGCATAGCCCAGGGAAACATAGCTATTCAGAAAGATAGGAAGTGAATTTGCTTATCATACAGCTGCCTTACTGACCTCATCATAACTCCCCAAGGGAAAGCTCATTTTGGGCAGAGACTGATCCCAGCAAAGATCTTGTCTACTCATGACCAAACTTCTGACTTCAGCCTGAGCTAAGGGCTTATTCCCTCACACACACTGGACAGGGCTCCTTCCTTCTCAGATGTTGATTTTAATCACAAGAATTAGCCTTACCAGCAATCCCAAATCAATCACTTCAATGTAAGTATTATTTAGACATACCCAAGGGAGTCCTTTTTGTCTGTTTCGCTTTGAAGTTAAGAATCTCTCACTCTTACTTCACATCTCTAAGGAATGAGAAAAATGTCCAAAGTTGGATCTGCATTCACACTCTTATGACAGTCAACTCCAATGAATAGTCCTGGTGGTAGAATTGTAGTTTAAGGTCTTTTTGAAATAGCTTAGGGTGTTTGTTGACCCTCTAATCTGCTTTATCCATTCATACAAGGTCTATTAAGGGACTAAAAGGATGTGGTGTAAGTTAGAAAGAATGTGTTTGGACAAGCAGTTTGCATTATGTACTTCTTGGCTATGGCTGTCAGCTTCTCTACAATTTTTTTTTTACAAGCAGAAAAATTACTCTAAATTTTCAGCACGTATGAAAACACAATAATAGCCTCCTTTGAAACACAGAAAAATGTGTGCACTTGAAAGAAAAGTTTAAATTTGGCAGTTCTACAATTTTTATTGGTATTTCTGGCATTCACATCAACAGAGACCATCAGCTGACTCCTCATTGGTGACACCCCTCCAGAAAAGTCAGGTGATCTCTGTACGGTTTCTACTTAGTCAAAAGTTATCAACATATTTATAGATCTGGATTTACACAGCCTACTCTCTTTAGCTCAAAACACTTCCCATCTAATTCAGAGGGTAAGTATTGCAGTCAACCACAGTCAGGTATGTAGTAAATGTGCCTTCAAACCAGCCTCAAGCCTCCTCTAATTTACAATAGTAGATGAGGAAAAGCCAGTTTAAAAACCTGACTGGATTGAGGATTATGTGAGCAAAAATAGCTGTGACTTCTTGCCACAAAATCTTCAGCAATTGCAGCCTGGAGGCCTGGCTATAAAGTCCCAGGACAACGATGACAGATGGACTGTACTGCCTTCATGCTTTTATCAAGGGACTGAAAAAGAGAGAAGACATCATTTCTGTTTTATCTGCTCTCTCACATGTCATTAATGGCCACATTTTCCTATTATTTGACTGCCACAGAGAGTGTGAATGTATGTCCAGCTGTGGATCTTTTTCTGGTTTCCTGGTTAGTATGAGTCTATGATTTCCACTACTACAGCTACCCAACTTGTCTATTTTTATGTGCTGTGCAGTCTATCAAGATTGAGCTAAGTACATACTTTTGTCTGGCAACTCCAGTGGGGATAGGGTTGGAAGATAAAGACAGGAGCTTGATTTTTTTTAATTACTCTCTGCACATCAAACAAGTGTCCCAATTATACTCAACCTATTCATACCATCTGTGATCCACAAACATCTGTGTTTCCACAGAGGTGCACAAGTGTATCTCAAGTAGACAGACTCATTCTTGTACTGTGGGGTCAAGGTGCAATATGCAGTGGAAAAAAAGGTGATGTCATGAAAGTATCACCTAAGCAACATTTATGTTTGAGATAGACAACTGCTAAAGAACTGGAACAACCTCCTGCTAGTATTATTGAAAAAAAAAATTAAAAATCCCCCCAAACAAAACCCACTTCCCTCTCTCAACTAGTTTAACAATAAGGTTACAAGAAGTACCCTTAGCCAGCTCCAGAGGCTAAATATGATTATTCAGGTGACCACTTCCAGCTCCAGGTCAATAGTATAAGGCATCCCCTCAGTGTCCTGGATGTCTCTGGGACAAAGAAGATAAATTCTGGAGCACATCTGGCAACTCACTTAGCACAGGTTGCGGCACAGCTGTTCTCTGCACAGTTTTGTCACTGAAACTGGGAGATGCCCACACAGCACTCTCCAGCATGACAGGCCAGCCACACTTTCCACAGCTGCCACAACCATGCTGGCCAGCCAGGCTATGCTGCACCAGTGTTTAGAGCACAGGCACTACACACAGGATGGCCAGAACCACATCCTGAACATCTGTACTTTCTCCTTGCTAGTCCATCTCCATAATGTGTTCTACCACCGCTCTTGAGCTCCCATTACTCACCCCTGTTTTATTTAACTGCTTATAACAGAGATCAGAAAGGAAAAATTCCCTGTAGGGAGTATTACTAATTTAGTGAAATCCTGCAGGGACTCAAAAAAATCTGCACTAAAATGAAGCATGCCCTGGAGTTTTCAAAAGACTAGCAGAGTTTGAGAGAAAACAGGTACTCCCAAGCTGTCACTGCTTTTCTTTGCAGAGATCCAGCTTTGTGGAAAAATGCAACATTTTGATTTGTGAATCTGATCCAATTTTTTTTAACTGGGCTGCTGTTCAAAGTAATATATTAAAGAACTTCCTCACTTCAAATTATTTTCCCATTTTAGCTTTCTGGAAGTAGACACTCTCCACTGACCAGATTTGTTTTTTTCGTTATTCATTATTTCCAAAAGTAATGACATGTTATTCATTTAAGGGGTTCAGTTCTCAGCTCACTATTATTCAGTCATGATTAAATCAGTCAATCATTAATGTGAACCTGAAAACCTCAATTTTATTTTTAAAATGTTGTTCCCAACTGCAGTGTATGCAGTTTTTAGTGTGTAACAGGACATTGCATTGGAAGTATGGCAGAATTTAGCCAGAAGCTTTTTGGCACAGAGCCTCTAACACCTCTTTCCCTCTTCCTGGATTAGGCATATTTCCTGGATGATCATTAGGCATATATAACTAATCTCAGTACCCATCTATCAAGAACTGAAAGAACTGAGCTAGCAGATATGCATAGATTACTTCATAAATCAGAGCAGACTTGGAGGCATTGCTTGCTGAGCAGTTTTAGAAAATACAGCCTGAGTAGTTATATGTGGCTTTTGGAAGCTAATGCAGTATTTACAAAACTGAACTAATAAGACTAACAGCTTCACTTTGTGCATCAAAGTGGTGAAAACTGCCACATCTCAATTCTCAATATAACAGCTTAAAAAAAAAAAAAAAGCCACTTCACAGGAGCTAAACTCTGAAGTCCCAAATGACACCACGACATCTCTTGAAGGCCAAATCCAGGATCACAAAATACAGAAGCACAAGTCCCTTGTGCCCTACCCAGAGATGGAGACTTGGACATGCAAAGTTGTTCAGATATCTTCTGAGACTTCCAAGAGCACCTAGCCCAGTTTTGTACTTAAATGAAAATAAAAAAAAAAAAAAAGGATTTTAAGATCTCACTCTGTTTGAGCACATGTGAAATATTTGCTAGCAAATACAAGCTTCAGTGACCTGTACTGTGTAAGACCAATTTCTGGTCTCACAGCTAAAACATGAACTGAGTACTGATATGATTCTGTCCCAAACAGGTGGCAGACAACCACACTCTATTTTCCAGCCATGCAGAGTCTGAGGGCCTGAGTACCTCCTATTTGGTGCAGAGAAAGCCTGTCTATTATTTTTTATTGATTTGCATTGTATGTAACACGCACAGAGATCATATTGAAGAACAACTGCATGCCAGAAGCAATATACACTCATATCCTAGCATTTACCCTAGAAACCTTGTCCTAGAAACCTCACAGATGTGATCAGAACATCCCTGCAGGAAATGGCCTCACCAGACTGCCCCTGGAAACTTCAGAAGACTTAGCTTGTGGGAGCTCTGCCTGTTCTGGGACAGCAGCTCATACAAGGACATGCTTTGTGTTTGCAGCAACACAGCTTTAAAAGACACTAAGTTAATGTACCAGGGATTTATGTACCTCCAAAAAAGCCAGGACTGAAAGCAGAAAGAAGAGATGATGGTCCAAAACACTTGTGGTTTTTTCCAAAGTCTAAACCTGCAACTCAGCTACGATTTCCCTGAGGAGGTAATATCATGTTTGCACTGCAAGTTTTGTCAAGAAGAGATAAGTGATGGTTACGCAACACAGTTTGAGAAACTGCTCTAATCTACCTGATGCCTTTAAAATTGCTTCCCCTGCAGCCAACCTCCAAGACAGAAATAAACACTGTGGCCACAACCATGAAGAAAAAAAAAACTGCTGCAGCAATAGTTATAGAAGGTTGAAAATCCCTTGGAAGCTCCCAAAGTTCTATCCCATGCCCAGAACTGCTCTTCAGGCTCTGCGTGGGGGCCACGGGTTACTGCCCACAGCCCAGCACAGCTCACTTGCTCTGTGCTGCTCACACTGCACAGACAAACAGTGTAAGGCAACAGAGCTGGTGCTTCATAAACTGTCTGCTCTCATATTGAGCAGGCAAAGGAAGAGCTTGCTTTGTGCTTAAAGAAACAACAAAATTTGGTGTTATTAGGTTGCTAGGGTTTACTGTGCTTTCAGTGAGCCACTGTCTAGCTTCTTATAAAACAAAGCTAAAAATATAACCAAAACAATAGAACCCTCTTCTTCAGAATGCCATTGTGTGATTTTATACTTTTTGATTAAAGAGGCACATTGCTAAATATATAAAATACATAAACACAGCCATAAAAACCTTTTTCTGCATGTACCTCTAAACCTATCTCTGGGTTTTAAAATGGAGGATTTCTCCTTTGTTTTGAGCACGTTTCTTCTGCATTTCATAAGGTGGGGGCTCCCTCTTGCTTGAGAAGGTTCCCTTTATAGAAAGTTAAACAATAGTTTGGAAAAGTTTTGATTGATAATAGCTTACATATGGTGTTACAGAAAAGGCGTCTATTTTAAGTATCCTTCTTCTCCAAGAAGGGATTCTAAAGAGGCACCATGTGTTCCAAACTTGCTGGCAACACTTGAGCCTGCTCTCAGAGCCTGCCTCTGGAACTGCTCCCTGGCTTGTGATGGAAACCATAATCCTAAGAGTGCTGGAAGTACATTTTATTTTCTATGCTTGTGAGGCTTTGAGAATATGGCAGGACCGGTGTGTAACACATGCCACTCCAGAGGGGATTCCTAAGAAACATTCATACACTGGTCTCAGGTATATGAATACAGAGCCACAGATGTATTTCTTCCACACATAAACCCAGAGAAAAGGAAGGGACACTTGATTGTCTACTTTCCTCCTTAGTGTTTGCATTTAGAAAATTTATTTAGAATACATTATTACACAGAAATACATTTTAGAAAAGAGACATTTTGAAATCTATTTGTCCGACTATCAGAGAAATGAAACTGCATGAAACTTTTTATATTAAGATAAGTCTTCAGGTTTTTCTCACTTTTCAACAAGATCTAATCCTAAAACATAATGTTAAGGGCATCAGACATGGTGGCTTTCAGATAAGAAGCTTGTGTTTCTGGCCATAATCAAGAATTCCAGGAATTCTTCTTTCAGCAAATAAAAGGCAGGAAGGACATAGTGACCTTGCAACATTCAACCTGCATCAAGAGCTGTCTGCCAACTTAAATCTTGCCTATGATTTCTATGATTACACAGCATTTCCTTCTCCAAACAGTTGCACTGCTTTGTGTAAGTGTTCAGGATATTATTCACAGAAGGGTGAAATAGTCCCTATCAACTTTAGTGATTACAAAACATGCCAAGAACAAAGTAAGATTAGCCTCATCAAATTTTGTAAGAAAAAAAGTACTAGCTTACAGTAATTTAAAAATACTTTTGTAATGTCTACAGCTTTGACAAGTCACTTGGAAAAAAATGAAAAACATGCAGAAGGGGATTTTTGCTTATGAATTCTCTGAATTAAATATGCTTTCTATAAATATATTATCAACATTGTTCATGTACAAAACCATTTGATCATGGTAACAAGAGTCCTAACAATTATCTGTCATCTGTGACATGTCCCTTGATACTGCAGATCACAATGTTTCTGTTTTTATCTGCACCTTTGTATAATGGAAGCAGAGCTACACATACAAAGAGTTAAACTTAAAAATATTACCTGAGTTACACTTTGCCATTTTCAGTATAAGGTGAGAACTAAGAAAGCACTAAAAAAAGTTGTCTGCTTTACTTACCCCACAAGGCTTTTGACGTAATAATCATCAAATGTCAGAGGTTCATAAGATGACTTTCACTGTGATGGAAAAAGATGGTGGTTATCAAAGGAGCAAACCACGCTGCCTGGTTCTGGTTTAACTACTTCAGTGCTTGCATACTTCTTCGTAGCCTCGGCATGAATTAACTACCATCTAATTTCATAAATATACAAGGCCAAATTTGTCTCTAAGGTACAATAAAGATTATTTTGGTCTAAATTAAAACCACCCGAATTTTAATGCAAAATAATGAAAGTGTCATGCACACATTTACTCATCCAGTGTTCAGTATTTTTGAAATTCAAAGTCAAAGACTGTACTGGAGACTTCTGTCTGACTCAAAGAAATGTTTTACTACGGATATTAACTTCATTGACCTTATAATGCAAGTTAAGTAAGCGAACAAAACAACTTGGCACCAGGCAGTTCATAATATCAGCACCACTGTTCACATCTGTAACCAGAACCATTCATGTTCCTCAGTCTTTTAAGTGATGGGCAACTGTACAGAATTCCTAGCAAGAGCTTGGACTGGGAACATCAAATGCAGTAGGCAAAAAGCTTGGCAGAAGGGCAACCTTCAGCTTTACATCATAATCCTGTGCAGTTAATCCTGGCATTGTGAAGGATTGTGAGATTGATGTGTCACTGACAGGTCTTGTCATTTTAGAGATATTTAACACTGTGATATTGTTCTCACCCTTGTGAGAGGGCAACATCTGAACAAAGAACCCCATAATCTCTGACCTGGTTAAACCATGATAGAGCTCTTCCTTGTCCCTCAGTAAAGCTTCCCTTTTCCCTTGTGGCACAAAGGTATTTTGCAGATTCAGGCAATATCCAAGCACCCACCCACAACTCCTTTCCCTTGATACTTCCAGCTCCAGGAACAATGTTTACTAGAAAGGCAATTCATCTCCCTGGAAGAAAACAGAGAGTGGATAAATGCTACCACCAGAGAGCATTTCACACTCTTAATGAACAGTCAATTCTAGCTAGTGTGTGCAGACCTGCAAAATGCAACTGCTAAGGAAACAGATATGCTTTCCATACATAAACAATAAAAACTTTTCAAAACTGTCTTTCAAGATTGTCTTTCCCCTTCAGCCTGAGCCCATGCATTCTAATTGCAGGGAGCTGTCTGCCTCAAGTGATGCTGCATTGTTCCTTGCAGCATTCTGCAGCAGTTTCCTTTTCTATGAACTACGCTTATCACATCCTGTGCTTCATTATGTTTCCAGGAAAGGTTCCCTAGCACAAGCCAATTTCTCTGAACCCTTGTTGCTCCATTCCTTTCCTCTGCTGCTTCATCACATGAAGGAAGTACCATCACCTCAGGGAGGAGGGATACACCATGACTGTTCTGTCCCCCTTTATTACAAGCTAGACAAGCCCAGCTGGTAGAGAAATCAGAAGAGAGTCTGGGTCTTGTATAGCTTGAAATTTCACAAACCTAGGACTGCAACTGACTGATAGCTTCAAACCAACACTTCCATCCAGTGCTTCTCTGCAACATCCTTCCCAATGCACTTTAAATGCATAATGCCCAGGTAATTAATGTTCATAAAACCCTCTGTGGCTGCCTTGCAGATAATCAGAGGTTTTATTTCTTAAGGAAATAAAGACAGTAAGGAAGCTTTTGAAGAGAGACACCAAACAGATTTGCCAACTGCAAGTTCAGCTGTAACGGAAAGAATGGCACTTGGAGCTGCACACAGGGATGTTTACTCACTCGGGCAGCCAGGGACACAGCGTTATGGTCATCAAGATAAACCCCATCCAGATCTTCTAACAGTCATGTTAACCAATAGTAACATGCCTCACAATTTGATCCCTGTTACCTCAAGCTATTCAAAATAGACAACTTGTCAGTTTGGAGCCTGGCTCTTTCAATCAAAACTCTAGAAGTGCTGACAAATTCCAGGTAACAGACTGGCTGAGGGTTAGGAATTTATTCTTAAAAAATCCCTAGATTACTTGTTAACTCCTCCAACCTTCCACAGATGTATGCAAGCATATATATACACATGTGAGGAGAGGTAAAGCACACAGATAATATTCTAGGGCAGGAACTAAACTGGTCAAGAGGATTTCCTGTTTGTTGAAAAAAAAAAGTGGTCTAATTTCACTGTGCAGCTACTTCTTTGTCTAGTGACAAGTAAATTCCCTAATTGTCACAAAAAGTATAATACTCTAAGACTGGGGAATACAAACTGGATTAGGTTAAACACAAAGGCATCTTTTCTTTCATTTGGACACACATCAAACATTCTGAGGAACAGTTTGCCATACAAGAACACTCTTCTACACTCCTTTCTTCCTAACAGAAAAAGTAATGGTTGGGGGCTCATCTTGCACACAAGGGACTGTTATGAATTCTGGCCTTGCCTTATGGAAGATGCAGTTTTAGTAAATAGTGGGGAGTTTCCTTAACAGTTTTATATATTTATATATGAAATATACATTGAAGGGGAATACTAAGAGACTGACAGTGTTCCCAGTGCATTAAAATTCTCCTGAGTTGGAAGGATTGGGAATGTTTTCCCTTCCAAAGACTGCAAAATGCACACAGGGTAAACTACTTTCAGTACTGTAAAACAGAAAAGGTGGGAAAGTTTAAGCCTCAGGAGAGAGTAACCTGTAGAATTACATTTAGGTTTTGACTTACAAAGTACAGTTTGGGCAAGGATGTCACCACCTCCTTGAAGCAATGTATGTGCCACTTAGGAAAAGAGAATCTCAGATGCCAATGAACAGATGAAAAGATCTAAGGATGTTTTTTGGTTTCCACAGGCAGGGCTGGTCAGCTGGCTCATGCTTGTGTATTGTCCCCATCTGCAAACACAAGTCAGCCCTGTTGTCAACTCCTGAGATTATCATTGTGCCTTACATGGATCCTAAACCCTGATTTCCTACAAGCATATGAACTGGGGGCAGTCCTGGTGACACTGGAAAATACACTCCTTGTCTTTAATACCACAGAAAAAAGCCAAAAATGGGCCTTTAACAAGCATGTAAACTCAGACAGACAGAATAAAACAACCCAATAGTAGTCAGAATTCAGAGTTTGGTTCATTTAACAAATATGAAGCCACTGCTGTCAATTTTGACTGTTTGTATTCAGGAATACTGGATCAGAACAACCACAAAAAACTGAGGGAGAAGATGAGTATGTAATTCCAGGATGCCAGCAGGTGATGGTCTGATGTAACACGACTCATTTGGGGACAGGAGGCTGCTCAAGTACTGGTTCAACTGCAGAGACTAGGCTCCACAAGGGAGAACTGCTGCTGAAAGAAGGCAACCCAGTATTGCAGGCCTGATCACACGCAAGAGATGCAATAAAAGTGGTTTCTCATGGTTTCTCATGGGCAATATCTGACCAAAGAACCCCATAATCTCTGAGCATTTGTCCTTCTCTGGAAGCCCAGCCTAGCAGAGTTTTTTAAAAATTAAAAACAAGAAGAATTAAAAGAAGTAATAGAAGGAATAGGTAGCCAAAGGTGGGGGAATAAGGATGAGTTTCTTTGCCCACAATAAAACTGTTTTCAGCAAGCTGCATTTGAGAGCACTGCAGTGAGTGCTGCTACGTGAGGATCCTGGGGAGAGGCAGCACACACTGCAGCACTGCTCCCTGTGAGGGCGAGCAGGGTGAGTTTTTATCTCTACTGGCTATTTTCTCCTTCCTCTAAGAGGCACAGCTGTTAACCAGATACATGAAGCAGGAAGTACTTCTACTTTCCTTTTCTAGTGCTTTGGGAACAGTTAATGAGAAGTCTGGGTCAGAGCTTATAAATAATATGAAACTTAAAGTAAGCTAACAAATTCCTGTCAGAGAAAACTTTCAAAAGAATGAGTGCTGTGTTTCTTCTTTTTTGGCAAATAGTACAATACACAATTTGATTGCTGAACCAAAATACTCAGTGTATTGCATGGCAATTCAAACTCTGCCTCTTCTCATAAATGTCCTTCATGTGCTTTTCCCTTCCCCTCATTCTGGCTGCTAGGAAGGCCTGACTATGGCACTCTGCATATCTCAGGGAACTGTTAAATAAGAAAGAGAATGATAATGAAAAAAAAAAAAAACAAAACCAAAAAAAAACCCCACTGATACTTAAGCCTTAAATCAATATTAGAACAGGAAGCTTTAGTCTAGTGTATAGGTCAGGGGAGTATTTGAAATACAAACACTGGACAACTTGGTTCATGGAGAGGGCTGGCTCAGAGAGCTCTGCTGCTCTGAGGAAAGCAGGATACAGCTGCTCTGTGCTATATACACAGCTCTGCTCCAGGCTGTTCCCCACAAAACACCAGAGAGACTATTTTACTGCTCCAGGACCATGACAGGGTAGAACAGGCCAGGTTTCATGCAAAGCTGGGGTTTGGACTACACTCAGCGAAAAGAGGAAAATCATTGCTCCTGCTCTGAGACAAAAGCCACATGGACAGTAAGGCTCAAAACCACATTCCTGGCAGTACTTAAGAAAAGTTATCAAACTGGGAAACTGAGGCTCAGATTTATAAAAGGAATCTAAAACTGGAATTATAAACTATGCAATATGACAGGTGCTGTGGTCATAATTTTGATCCAAAAAACCCAAATAAATAACAAGTCAAACCCTAAACAACCAACAAATTCCTAGAAATCCCTGGAACTTAAAAAGCAAGAATGCAACTCTGTAATCCATGGTGCTTTTATGGAATATTTGGTAGGACTGGGGTTAGGTACACTCAGCAGCACCTTACTTTGCTGAGTGCCCAGGCTCATCAGTGAATTGCAGTCTATTCTGAAGCACACTGAAATCAAAGAGTCAGTGATAAGCCTGAACAAGTTTTGAGTCATGTTTTACATGAGTTGACTTCAGTGAATGGTATTGGGCAGCTGCACTGCTGGTCACTGCAAAACTCAAGGTACCAAAACTTTTGGAATCAGAGCCCTCAGGCCTCTAACAAGCAAAACAGGAGCTTTAAAAGCACAAATACCAGCAGGTGGGCTCTGACCCCACAGAAACTGCATTAGCCTGAGACTGGAGAACTGTATTCTCTCATCGACTCAGCAAGTGAACCTGGATATAGCCAGGAACTCCTCCACCCAACCTCATTTCCATCCGTAAATGAACATAATAAATTGCTATGAAAGCTGCATGCAAAACAGGTTTTTCATTTCTCAGTGGTTTAGAAAGACCAGTTACCATGGTTGGCTTGTAGGGCAGGCATACATGAACATTTCTGTATGAACATAACACCTTTTTAGGGGTGATATACATATTATGGGTCTGCTCCTTATCCCCACTGCAAATACACTGAAGAGTTAGTGCATGACATGCACTGTGAAACCACTCTCTGTGATCTGGTTAAACAGTCATACCCAAGAACACATGAAGCTGTGTAGCAAGCAGAAAGGACAACTGTTCTCATTAAATCTGAGAATTAAGCATGAGGAAAATGAGCAAACTTGAAACAGTACTTTAAACGCCAGGATTATGGTGCCACCATGTCATATACTTTACATGTGCTTTCTGACCCCTTGAGATGTTTATGCCTTATGCCACATGGGGACTTACTTTGGTACCTTTTATTTAAAAAACTGCCTAAGGATGCCCACACAGCTCTACAGTGCATAGTTTAAGAATTCCACCAGACCCATCCCAGGATAATCTTAACTGTGCAGAAGCTTGCACAGTGCCTGAAGAAACTCCATGCAGCACAGTCTGCTCTTGCCTGGGAAGACAAAACAAAACAAATCCCTCTCTCTCATCAGTGCTCTCTGACCAAGGACAGTACTTCTTCCTTTCCAAGATGATTTTTCTTCCATGTTTATTTGGTTTTGCTTGTTTGCATGAGTAGAAATCACCATTATGAATATTAGAATGGAAAATGGCATTGAGAATAATAGGATGTGAATAACAGAAAGCTATCCAAGTGAATTATAATAACCATGCTACATTTAATCCACTAACACATAGAGTGTATTCTTTTCAGGAATTTTGATCTGCATTTAGGGCCAGACATTCAAATATCTACTGAAAATACAATCTTTCTAAACAATTTCTAGGGGGAAAAACAAAAACAGAAGAGGAGAAAGTGAAGCATGGAAAACTCAGAACCTAAAACTCAAAACCAGAGCTGTTTCACAAACTAATAAGCATAAGAAATTAATCCAAGTTTAGTCCTACAGTCTGCTGTAGCAGCTTATGTGCAAGTGTTTGATGCATACCAGAGAACCTTGAAAGAGAAAAGGCATGTGAATAAAATATGATTCAATAAAATAATTCATGCTGAAATGACAGGATTTTAATTATGTGCAACTTCAGCCCTGTGAATATGAAACAGGAAGCACCTCAAGCATTTAAGGCCCTGATGACAGAAGTCACAAATTTATTCAGTGATTTACTTTATGAAACATTAAGTTGCATGCAGCATTTGGAAAAAAAGAAAAGAAAAAAATTCATAACCAGCAAACCCAAACCAAACCAAAAAACATGCAAGCAAACCCACAAAGACCATATATTTAGATGTGGTCTTCATCAATATTCAGGACTACCAGTTTAAGATTAACTAAAGTAACAGCATAAAGTCACTTCCCTCAGATACCTGTGTGTTCCAAACAGCTGTGGCATCAGTACAGACATTGCAGTAGTAGTGTCAAGACTCCACAAAGAAATGCAACAGAAAGACAGGCAAGGAAAAACAAAGTATGTGAAAGTGCATATGTGGATTTCTAAACAGTCTTGTCTGGGAACATAAGAGAGCTCATACACTTGGGAGAGGGATGTATATCTGGATAAAGGCTCCAAAATAGCTCCCAAATCATTCAGGAAGAAAGCAAGAATGGTAAAACAATTACATATGGTGATGTTCACAAAGAAAACAGGAAATATAGTCCACTGGGGAGAAATATAGAAGACTACTAAAACAGGCAGCCTGTTGTGAATGCAAACAAGAAATTAGAAGAGAAAGTGATTCAAAACTCCCTCACAACAGCTCTTAAAAACCATAAAGCCCAGCAAACCAGCTAAGAAGCAAGCAGGCAACACTCTGTATCTAAATGAATCCTTTTAAAATCCTCTTTGCTTTGTAGCTCATTCTACACCCAAATGGTACAGGGAGGGTTTTTAAAGTAAATGTCTAGTGAAAGTTCAAGAAAAATTTAAGCAAAAAGGAAAGATCATGTAAATGTAAGTTAAAGGGTCACTGTTTTAGTAAAGCAGCAAGGAAGCTAAAGCAAACAATTAGGTCTTTTGTGTTCAAACAACTGGCTGGATTAGTGCTTGAATGGACACAGAAATTTTACATATCACTGTATTGAGAGTTGGGGTATCAATTTACATATGAAGAATATGACTAGAGATCAGTGCAGGAGGGTGTACACAACTGTGACATGGTACACTGGCCAATTTTCAGAATCACTGGCATCTAGACAGGCCTTGACTTCAAGGGACAGAGATATGCTGTCCCAGCAGAGACATGCAGACAGCCAGCAAGATAAGAGCTCATGAAAATCTAAGTACAGGAAACTAAAGCTGGCCTTTCTCTGGCATTTTTTGAATGTCTGAATCAGCAAATCTTTTTTAAAGTAGCTTTGGGCATAATCTTTGAAACACAGATTTTATCTTTTTTCTGGGCACAGGATGAAAGAACTAATCACTTAATGCACCATAAAGAAAGAAAAAAGAAAAGCAAAGAAGGGAAGAGCATAATGAATATAGTAGAAAGAGTAGGAATGCACAAGGCTAAGGGGGGAAAAAACCTATAGTGGTTATGTGTGACTGGACAAAAGAACCCCAGTTAAACAAGGAAAGAAATCCCTACTGGTCACACACAGGGTTAGAAGTAATGCTGGGGAGAAATCTCAAGTATTCTTTGCTACTATGCTTAACACAAGAAATGAGATCCTGCAAAGTAAGCTTGAGAATTCTAAAACATGAAATTAGAGGAAATTATTCTAACACACTGGATAAATTCAGCAGGCTCATCTGCAGCAGCATGCTCAGCTCTGGTTAGGCTGTTAGAGACACTGAGATTTTTGAGAAGACAATCAAAGGATTCTGACACTGCAGTGGGATTAAGGCATCTGTGAGTGAGTCACCAGCCCCTCTTCTCAAACACCTGCTGCTAGATCTGCAAGAAGGTTAGGAAAGAAGAGGGATGTGTGACAGAAATAAATAAATAAGTCACAAAGGCCATCTGACTGCAGACTGAATGAATCAGTCAGTCTCATAAGAAGGCACTGACTACTGCTAAAGAGAAGTAATCCTTGGTTCTTGCAAGTGAAGGTTTCAACACATGTCTTCACTTTATAAGGTGTTCTGAAGACCTTCCTCACAACTGAGGCAAGTCACTATAAATCCTCTAAAATTTGCCTCTTCCTGATACCCAGGACACTGCCTCAGGATCCTACAAGAAATTCTCCTTGCCTCAGCTGTGAGGCACGTTCTCCAGCCTTTTATCTGAGAGAACAGCATCCAGCCAGAACACAAACCTTCCCACAATTTATCTTTCTCAGGTTTTCTAAACTTATTTTCATTTCAGGGCTGCTTCATCTTCTGCTCTAGAGACAGAATACACAGAGTCTTTATATGAATCTTGCATTACCACCCACCTTTGATCCCCTTCCTCTCTCTACTTCTGTAATTGTAATTTCACAGATTCTGCCAGGAGTAGCCATTAGATCACTTAAGCAGATCTCCAGTATAATGCAGGCACTAACTTTCACCCAGCTACCCCTGCTGAAACCCATACACTCCAATGAAATGAAAGCAAGAGATTAAATGGTACACTGCAGGAGACCCTGCAGCACGAGCTGCACTGGCAGCAAACTGGGCAAAAACACATGCAAGTGATTCCATCAGGAAGCAACAGCCTCCACTGCAGATCAAGTCAGTGAATGTTACCAGTTTGGCATTAAAACCTCACTTCTTTCCAACACAGAATCTGAAAGAAGAACACGTAATATGTAAAAATGACTGATAAAGAATCCACTTTTCCCTTAGATGTCTATGCTATGTCTTAGACAATGGAATGCTTTCTCTAGCCTTGACTAACTGCTGGTGTTTCTGAGAGAATAAAAACCAAAATACAAACAAAATCCACCACAGAACAATGTGAACAAAGGAAAAAGCCCTCCCTTACTCACAGCAGAAATTATCTGCTTTTATTATATTCCTGTCTTAATGCAGCTGATACAAATTCAGACTTAACATCTGATCTGCAGATTTGCTTCTGAAAATTTTAAGTAAATACACAATAAGTTTACAATTCAAGCCACAGCGGTTCTACCATCTTTACAAAGACTTGTACAAATGCTTTACTACCTTCTTAGATGGAGGGCTGGAACCTTATGGCAAGATGGAAATCACACAGTTTAATTCTCACACCATTGGGTTTGCACCATGCTTTCACAGGCAGAAACTGCTTTACAACAGCAGGAATGATGCCTTCCAAGAGCACATCTCAGCAGAAGTTGGGACAGAATTCCTACACCAACAAGCAGGGCACACTGCACCCAGAGGATCACCAATCTCTCTATTGCTCTACTTTATGAAAAACATCTTATCTCAGAAAGAAACCTGTGACTTAATGACACTAGTGACAAAAATGTAGGAAACAGGCTAAGAGCTCAGAAGGCTCTGCTATAGGGAGCTGAGCCTGAGGTAGGCCTAAGGGACAATGACCCCACTGATAATTAAAAGGATAAAGTACTTGACTAAGCTCATTACAGATTTTAATAACAGATATCCTTCAAAAATACAGAATAAGAGATTTCAGGCACCTTCCAATGACCTCTTCATGACAATTTCCATCCCAATCACACCAGTAGTGATTCGATGTTCACCTAGCTAATGGTCAATACCTTGTATGACATGAATTCTGGACTAAAAAAATTCATTTTCACTAGCTTGTTTGTCACTTCATATTGCAGTCCCTCAATCCTGTTCCCTTTGAAAGTATTTTTAAAAATATCCCCCAAAGCATTATTTATATTCATCTGTTCTCAGTTTATGAAACGAAACACACATTACAAAAAAATAACATTACAAGTAATGATCTTGTTTGGCTGCAGTGCAGATGAGCAATGTGAAGGTCCTCAGACAGCATTAACACCATGAGTGAGCACAGAACCCAATGCTGGGACAGCCCCACAGGCTGGAACAAGGTACCCACTAAATCCAATGGCACCACTGAAACTTCCACTTCCAGGCTGGGCAGATGGCACCGACCTTACGGCTGCTGCACCCACCAGCTGGTTGCAGAAAGTTCAGAAGAGAGGAATTACAAGGCACTTTGCCTGCCTCTCTCCTTTTTCATCCTGATTTCTAGGGCTGTGCCAGCTGCTAATTGATGTAAGGCAGAAGCAGCCTTTAGTTGCTCTAATTTATTCCACCTTTACCTGGGTAGCCTCTCCCACACTTCCCAGTCAGACAAAGAAATCTCTGCAAACTTAAGGTGGGTCCTTAGTTCTAATCTTGAGAAAGTCACACTTCTTCCCCATACACAAGTAGAGCTTTTTATGCAAAAGGTTACTGTCAACTGCAAAATACAACTTAGAGGAACATTCAAGCCACTACTTGTTCCCAAATACCCCTTGTCCTTAAGGCAAAGGGCTGCATCCTTGGTGAAATGCCACCTCCTCTGCACTTTGCTTTGCTGTCCTGCTCCTTTCCCTTATAGTGCCTCTGTTGGCACTATGATACCAAGCTCACTGTGGAAAGCCTTGTACTGTGACAACAGAGGAGGGATGAAATGGAACACAAGAAAATACAGCATGTCAAATTTTAGCCTCCCTCTGTTTTAAAGGCAGAGAAGAAGTTGCAGTCTACTCCCATTAAAATGCTGAACAACTTCAACAGGAGAACTTTATATTAGGAGAAGCACACACCACTGAAATCAGACAAAATACATGTAAGAGACAGAACTGTGACTAAGGGAGTGTTTTCAACAGTGCTGCATAAGCTCACAGTGACTTACCCAACCTCTATCCTATGGCAATACTGTAAAAATCCAAAAGGCTGGCACACCAGTAATGGAAAATGAAGGTAAAAGACATAGGGGAACTCGTATGACTTAGGGAGGTCAGTACTCACTCTGCAACTGCATTTGCCCCAGATGCTTTTCCCTTAGAAGAACAAAAGCAGGGCTGTGTAGGCAGTGCTTGCTTTTTTAACAGCTAAATACCTCTTCCTGTGTGTACATGTGGTCCAGTGCCTAGAGATCAATTATCACACCCATGTATGAGGGAGAAATGAAACTGAAAGCACCACACACTCTCGTATCCCATCTCTTGTAAGCTGTGAGCCATCGTGTGACTTCAGCCTGTGAGGAATCTCAAAGCCCCCACCTGCAGCCAACAGGGCACATGGGGCAGAAATCAGGTTTAACCACACAGCAAACAAAAAGAGAAGCACAGGAGCTGTGAAGTTTTGAAGGAGTGTGAACACTACTGTGATAAATGACTTTTACTACTAAACAGATTCTCAGCCATAAGACCTCGAAATAGTTAACTAAATACAACCTGAAGTGATGATCAGGTCAAGCTTGAACATGCCTTAAAAACTGGTGAAAGTTGAATGGGTCCCTTGAAGTAATCAGACAATGCTGGGACAGGAGGGAAAGGAACCACAATCAACATGATGAACGTATTCTAAAATGTGAATACAAAAATTAGCTTTGCTACTGTCAGACACAGAGGTGCCTGTGTGAATTCACATGTACAGCTCATCTTTCCCACATTTAGAATGCAGATAAATTGCCACTTTAAAATGGGCAGGCAATACAGAGAGAACACAAGACACTATCATGGACTTGGGATGAAAGCCAGGAAAAATATAAAGACTTTTTAATAAGACAAATCTAAATTATTTAAATAGCACTTAATGCTTCTACCATTTTATCTGCTATCATGCTTACACTCTCATTAATGTCAGTCACTTCCCAGCCACAATAGCTTTGTGACCAAGGCCATCTACTGGTGAGAGGGGTGTGCAAATTAATGGGAGGTTTGTTGGCCAGATTTAATTAGTGCTTGTCATGATTTAAGCACATGTATTGAAAGTGTGCCAGGCAGCTGTCAGGAATTATTAAACATGGTCACAGTTTTGGATGAACAAACAAAAAATTAAGGCTTCCTAAACTCCACAGGGACCTCAAGAACCATGATACTGCCCAGGGGAGAAGAATGTGGTACTTTGAATCTGCATCCTGTTGTAGTCCAGACACCATGTCACCTCACTGGTCTGTGGAAAATCAATCAGCCATATCAGTGCTGGCAACAGAGATATTAGTTTTACACTCAAAATCACTACCAAACCTGGTAACATTGTTTTCAAGAATTAATGGGGTCGAATGGAGACATTTGTAGGCTATAACTGCAAATATTTTAAATGGGGATTTTAGATGAGGACTTAATGGCTGCACACCATAGTTACAATTGTACTTGTTCCCAGACATTAGGCAACAGAAATGGACACCAGGCAAGGAAATTGAAGGGAAATTAAGCATGCCCAGATCCTTACACACATTTCCAAGGTGATGTCTGAAACTAATCAGCAAGGGAAACTGGGAGCAATAGCATGCTATGACACTGTTCTACTGTTATGTGCTGAGCATCATTATTCCCAAATCATGAAGAAGTCTTTAATAAAATACTTCCTTTAGCTCTTTTTTCAAATTCTGTAACTCTGAAGTTAGCATTATGACTTTCAGAGTAAGGTATTTGAATGGCAGCACTGGAAATCCCCAAATTACAAGACAATATTCTCTCCATCTTTTGAGATGAAGAAAAGTTAACCCTTTAGTCATCCTTTTTGCTGTAAGAATTTGGGACAACCTTGGTAGCACAGAAAAATATATTCACTGGGAACCAGCTGGAAGAAACTAAAATCATTTCTTATTGCTACTTTCGGATGGCAGCATAGAAAGCAGAAGTTCTTGTTTTGCCTGAACGAATGACACACAAGAAAAGTATTTCCACAAGAGAAAATGTGGATGCCATAAAACGACAAATGCCCTTCAGTGAGCATCACTTCAGTCTGATTAATTGCTATGATGATCAGATTGATGATAGAGAATTTATGTACGACAGGTAAAAAGGAGTCACACCTTCCACATTTGTCTGTTACAAGTTGGGTTTGGGGCTGGTTTGCAAGGGTTTTTCTGGGGTGGCGTGGTGGTTTTTTTCTGAAGCCAGTATTAGACTATAAATCCAGTTTAATTATACCAGTTTTATTCAGTGTGGGAGAATTCCATTTTCCAATACAGCAAGCTTAGTAACTTACATGCCTTTCTGATTTATTTATGGTGCAGTAAGTCCATGGGTAGTTCTCTGTCTGTTGGAGATACGCAGTCTCCAGGATGACTTTTTAATTGAAGATTAGAGGCAGGGAAAAAACCCCAAATATCAAACTGCTGACCTCTTGGGCTCCAACCCACAAGACATAAACAACTTCAAAAGAATAAAACAGTGCATGTAAATTTCCGATCACATCTTTTGCAGCAAAAGTGTGTTATCAACTAGTTGATAAGCTTTAGATGTTCCTCTCATTAAGTAATTGGATCAAAAGAGCTGAACTATGGAAAATTTAATTTATACCTTCAATTACAATTACTGTGAATCACAGTAATTACACTTTACACTTTCAAAACACTGCACGAATGTCTACAACATGCCTTGGTAGAAAGTTGGCTTTATACATGAAGTTCATATGTGGGATGAAGAAACCTGTTATGATCTGTTGATTTGCATATAAAAGCCTCAAGCAACTTACACCAGAATTCTCATGTTCCAGAGACCAGAGATAAAGTGAGAACTAGGAAATTGTTTGGTTGCAACATCTAATTTTACGGATTTGGTCATTTCTTTAACACACATTTCAAACTGATGATGATTAACATCACTGTCAGGTCCTCTTTTAAATTCATGTTTTCAACTGATTTTTCTTCTCTAAACTTGGAATTGCCTATATATTACTGAATTGAAAGGAATGGGTTTTGCTAATTTCCAAAACATATATATCTCTTTGATCCATTTTCCCAGTGCAATGCTAAAAGCTTTTTCTTACTCCAATCCTGTAGCAAAAATTAATAGCAGCTCTAACTTTCTTAATCTCAAATATATTCAAAAGCAAGATTACCTCAAAATGAACTGCTGAGGCTAGACAAGCTAAGAAATCCATCTACCTCTCTTTCATCTTGCATATTATTCAGTTATATATTGAACAGCCCCTAGGGAAAAAAAAAGAAACATAGGAAAGTAACTCAGTCATTTAAGTGTTTATTTTCAAATAGTACCATTTCTTCTCAGAATCCAAGAAATCGACATATCCACAACACCTGCTTGAATGAAACTGTGCTGTCTAAATGACTTGGATGAGCACTGGAACCAATTAAATTTCTACCAGCCTGTTCCAGGGAATAGGCTTTGTTGTAATGCTGCAGCACAGTGCAAGCTTCAGAAACAATTTTTGGAAATCATACATAGAAAATTCATCCCTGTTCTGGAAGAAAGGGCAGGAAGGGAAAGAAAGACCTAGAAAAGCCTGGTATTTGTTATTTGGAACAATTACAATGGTACATAAAAAGGCTGTAGAAGGCATTTATTCTAATAGCCTTGGATGTTCAATCCGTGTAATAGTCCAGTCTGGTTTTGCTCCCTCTGTAAACTCCCTCTGGAACCTGAAAAAGGAAAGAGAATAAGTGAAGAGTTGTTAAATTTTACTTGACCTTAAGGAGCTACAAATACAACAAGGGATCATAAAGAAATATTTTCCTTCAAGCATATTGCTGTAAAAGCTACTTAAACTTTAATGCTCATGCCCCAAAATGGAATATAAAAATTATTTCTATAGTAAGAAATAAAATACACTGATTTCAGAGTGCTTTGGTTCAGATCCCCCAGACAGGATCAAGCATCAACAGTAAAGACCCTGATATCAAGAAAGCACTCAGTTTTCACAGCAGGAATATGAATAAAGCTTTACGGAAGATCTTGATCTGTAAATAAAGGGTTTCATTTAATGGGGTGGTAAGCAAAGGGCAATCATGTGCTCCATATTTTACTTGAAAATTTTCATTTTTACTTAAGTATAATATATTTTCAGAAGTACATCAAAGATCAAGTTAAGAGTAGTACTGAGTCTCCCTTATCTAAAGAGAAGTCTGAGCTTCAAGCTGAATGCTCGTGTTCTCAAATAACCTGCATGTCATGGACAAGTGCAGTATAATACCATTGCTTTGCAATCATGTGCAAATCCACTCCTACAAAGTGGGATTGGGAAGATATTTAGGCTTTAAGGGAAGGCTGTCAAGGGTAATGTAACCTCAGAAGCCTCCAACTATAAGGAAGATGCTGAATTCAGCTAAGGGATGCATCCATAACAATCCATCCAGGCAAAAAGTACTGGTCTCCTCATGAGTGTTACCTTTGTTCCAAAGCTCCTCATCACCTAGACTCCATATTTTCAATTTCAAATGTGGGTGTAGAAATCCCTGATCATGCTGCATTTATCACACAGAAATCCTCGCTTCTCCCAGCTTCTGAGAATCTTATTTTCAGTATATTTTGCCAACTGTGTAGATATTTTCTGCACTGCTCTGACATTAGTACACCAACACAGACATCATTTATAAGCATTCCTATGAAAATCCATCTTCCTAATGTGTGCTTGGAGGATCAGAAACCTCATTCAGTGCTCCAAATACTGCTCTTCCTGATAGAGTTCCCATAAATATCAACTGAGATGCAAGGAAATAACATAATGACTTTGGGGGTATTTAAAAAGTTTAACCCTAAAATCAAAACTGGAAAGCTGGATGAGAATTAACTTAGATTAGAATCAAGGTAAATTAAAACCACAGCATTCTGCAGTAGCACAGTGGGAGTGCTTGCAGAATTGCTTGTGACACAGGTACCTCATGGACGTGGGAGTAGAAAGGGACAAGTAAACTTACTCATAGTTTGCTGTTAAAAGATGTTTCTTTTCTTTTGTGTTTTCATCTCCAAACACAATCTGGAAGACTTTGGCTTCACCTGGTACGTCATCAGGTAGATTAGCACCATTCAGATACCAGAAGCACATCAGGATGCTAACGAACTTTCTCCCTGTTGGAAATAAATCAAAACTTAAGGTAGATCTCATTTTTCTCACTGGTCAAATACTACTATTTGCTTCCTAGCATATATTCTAGTGAGTCCCTGGAAGGACAGCTGACTTCAGCCATAAAGAATACAGCTGTTTAGCAACAATATAAATACACTCTGTAAAAGAAAATGTATTTTATCATGAGTGTGGTGTGACAGTGTGTATAAGGAAACTGTATGAAAAAAGTTGGTTCCCACAAAGTCCAAATCTAACTACTGATACAACAAATGTACACAGAGTAGTTCAAACATGGGAGCAATTTAAGAGGGGAAAAAACCATTCCTATTTCCCAAACCAGGAAAAAAAGTCACTGGGTCTGACAACGTGAAATGCTCAACTGAAGATGCAGGGTTAGACCCACATAGCATCTCCACTGTGTCTGATAGTGAACAGAGCACACAATGCTGGTATGCAACCAAAAGAAAAACTTGCTTGAGCTCATCACTAGCTTAAAAAAACCCAATCAAGGAGTCCTAGAAGAAAGTATATTTCATGACAGAAATACTAAACCAGCAAAATTAATTTCATTATCCAGCCTTCACTATTCTTCTTGAGGGATGCATTTTCACTGATGAAGCAAACAGCTTTTAGCATATATTAGAATCATTGTTTTTGAGTGGTTTCAAATTGCTGAGGACTAATAACATAAAACTCTGTACAAAAGAAGAGGAATAAGCAAAACCCAAACAGAAGTCAAAACAGTACCATGATGTATTAACAATAACCTCTGTCTCTGGTTTAGAGGGAAATAAAGAAATTTTACATGGATGAATTACAAAGAGAGAAACAAGGAATGAGAAACAGTACTCAAAACCACATCTGTAAGGAAAATGTCGTTTAGCAGCAAAACCAGGAAATAAGACTGCTCATTGCTGAAATGTTTTAGGATTCTAAACATACCATCATCATCATAGTAAATGCGAACATCTCCTTCTGTTGTGTACATGATTGCATCAATGTCAGCTGCTAAAGCATCCCTGTGGCTGTCAGGGAGCAAAGAAATCTTTTCCTTCAGCACCTGAAGTACCTAAATTCAGAAAAACTGTCACTTAGTTTTTCATTAGGAAATTTAAGTTACAATCTATTTCTACTGCAGTTAATAAAATGAGCTTTATTGCTAAAACATTTGTCTAACATACATAACAGCTAAAGTGAAAAGGCACTGGGAAGTTTGGGCATTCCTAAACCCTAATTCAGCAGGATTGAAGAAGGTCCATTTATTGCTCAAAACAAATGCAAACCAAGCATCTTAAAAGATGTTTAGAAAAGGTACTGTCAAAACAGCAGCTGCAACACAAGCCATGCCAGCCCAGAAGACCCCAGTGAACCCTGCTCCCACACACACTCTGCCTTCCACTGCTGATTCCTCGCTGTCTGCAGGTTCCTAAGCTTTTGATTCAGCATCTTCTTAGTTATCGTGCACAAATTTCTTTGAAAATCAAATTCACTGCCAATAAGTTTATCTTTGCCATTTTGTGATCCACACTCCATTTAGAAAAAGTTTAAATACTTGCAAAACAGAAAAAATTACAAGTCATTCCCCTGGTAATTAGTATGGATGGGAGTGTCATACGGAAACTATCTAAGTGTCCTATGATCGACACAGCTGTGTTCAGTAGAAAATGGTGGGGTGCACAAACTGCACTGAGGTAGCACCTCAAACACCACATGAGAAACTCAAGTCACAAGGGAGGATGAAACTGCAGAACTTATTTTTAACTAACACTCACTTTTTATCCTAAACTGATTTACTGTTTTTGAATAACTAACAAATTCAGATGTTACATGGAAGCAAGAGGCAATCTTCACAAGGAGACATTGGTTTCTAGTTCATTTTGCAGGTACAAAATTCATTGGCCAAAGAAATGACAGTGTGGGATCACAGCCTCACCTGCTACATCCCTGGCTAACATAAAGTCTCTGCATCAATGTAAACCTGAAAAATTTACAACGACCAGAGGAAGTTCTTTCAAGAGGAAGCAGGGGAGATGCCCTTTCAAAACGACTGCAAGAAACAAACTCACGTTTTATTGCTATCTCTGTTCAGAGAGAGGAGGCAAGATTGTTCAGAGGGGATGCACTACAACAGCACCCGAGTTTTTGCTGCAAAGGCATGGGTGCCAATAGGACAGGCCACGCTGACATCCTGTAACAAGGCAGACATAGACCTGGAGTGTCTCCTCCACTTGACTCTGATGCATCTGCTACCTCCATGCCCTGGGAAGGCCAAGACAACTTCAGCAATTAAAAATTCATAAAAACACACAAAACACAGCACTGATGTTTAACCAGGTCAGTCATATCCCTGAGACTATGACACAAGATGAAGCCTTCCAGCCAAACCCAGCCATCAGCTGTATGATCTGATGGGTGTGGGAATGTATCAGTGCAGCAGGGATGAGCACAAACCAGTTTCTTTCTTCACCTGAATTCTGGTTCACAGAATGAGTCAGCTTCAGCCTCCTGCCTACACCTAGAGACACACAATTCCACCTGCCATCCAGAGCCTGCTGCCTTTCCATCCTTCCTGATACAACAGCAATCTTTGTGGCATTTGGTCTTTATGCTCAACTGCTAAAATATATTTTATTTTATTTAAACTATAGTAACCTCGAATTAAGTTTAATGCCTTGAAAATTAAAAAAGCTGCAGGACAAACAATTGCCCTGCTCTGCATGATGGTGTTTTTCCCAAATTAAACCAAACTGCCAAGTTGTAGATAACAACAGGCTGAATGCATCCACGTTACTTTATAATAGACAATTAACTGCTAGAATAGGAGATGGAGAGCATTTACCTCTGCTGATACAAGTTCTTCCAGCAGGTCAAGCTTACGCTGAGACAGCAGCTTTGAAACAACAGAAAAGGCCTACCAAAATAAAACAAAAACCAAACGTGAACAAGAAACTCTAAGGAGGCATATTTTTCAGACAATCCATATGTATATGACAAACTACCCAAATATTCCATGATTTAAGATTTCAATATTTGCAGAGGGTATCACCATTGAAATGTAAGCCCTCCAGCATTAAAAGAGCGATTTCATGAACTGATAAAAACATACAATTTCTTTTCAATCTCTCATTTAAAACAGCAAAGCTTTCAATAGGTAAGAAAATCCATAGTTTACTAAAAAAAAAATTTTGCAGTACTTTGTGTGTTGTTTTTACTCTTTTTGATAATTCCAACAGGCTATGTCTTTCCCTGTAAACATTTTGTTCCCCTGCTCTCTATTCCAACTCATTTTTTGGTTTCAGTCAAAACTGATGTGGCAATTTAGAAATTTTCTTTAGAAATCTGATTTCATCTCTAGACTTGAGGAAGCTCAACTCTTCTTTCCCCCCTCAATTTTGCAAGTATATTTACATACAATTGTGCGTCTAAATATTCAAGTAGTGCATTTGTGAAGGACAATGTATTTAGGACTCTACACCAAGTAAAAACAAACAAACAAAAACTAAAACAAACCCCCCCCCAAAACCAGGCCAAGGTAAAACAGGTGGTTCTGCACACGTGTCAAATTATTTGCTGTATGTTGTGGGTTTTTTCCTCTCTTGAACAGATCTTAATCATTTTAATATTCTGCACCCAATGTGTTGTTTTGAGCTGTTTTTTCTGTTAAAACTAACTATAATAATAAAAAGTTCCCCAACAGATAACTCTGTAATTTTTACATGACCAGTTTATAGATAATTACCTGTTTGACATATTCTGTTGACAAAGCTTACTGGGCTCATAAATTTGGAGAAACAAATATATACACCAGCTTTATACATGCCTAAGCTTTATCATTTCAGGAAAACCTGCTAAGAGGAGATACATTTCTCCTTAAAGCCTCTGTCATATTTGGAAGCACCTTCCTTCACACTGCTTTCAGGGATGGCTTAACCAGTTCATTTTAATTGTGGAAATCTAGGAAGACAAGGAATTCCTGAAGAAAAGCACCCCTCTGCTAATTTCACTCCCCCCAGAGTGTGGTGCTTGGAGCCAGCAATGGGGAACTCCATGTATGTTACACACAGGAGCACATTAGCACTACGACGTCCACACATAATAAATCAGGCTGGACATCAGGAAGAATTTATTCATGGAAAGGGCTGTTAAACATTGGAATGAGCTGCCCAGGGAGGTGGTGGAGTCATTATCCCTGGAGGTGTTTAAGGAAAGACTGGACATGGCACTGATGCCAGAAACCGGTTGAAAAAGTGGTGTTTGGCCATAGGTTGGACTCAATGTACGACACAGACATGGAACTCCTGGAGTGGGTCCAGCAGTGAGGATCGGGGGACTGGAGCACCTCTTTTACAGGAAAAGCTTATGGAACTGGACTTGTGCAGCCTCGAGAAGGGATGGCTGAGAGAGATCTCATCAAAGTGTATAAATATCTAAAGCGAGAGAGTGCCAAGAGGATGGACCAGGTTCTGCCCGGTGGTGCCAAGCAACAGCACAGGAGGCAATGGACAGAAACTGATGCACAGTTCCACCTGAATACAAGGAAGGATTTTTTACTGTGAGCGTGACCGAGCACTGGAACAGACTACCCAGAGGTTGTGGAGTCTCCCTCCTGCAGATATTCCACACCCGCCTGGACACAATCCGGTGCAATGTGCTCTACACTGACCTTGCTCGAGCAGGGAGTTTTGAAGCAGATGACTCACTGTGGTCCCTTCCCACCTCACTTAATTCTGTGAGTATCTCGGAAGTCTTTTCCAGCCTAACTAATTCTATAATTCCATGGAAATAACCGCGGGCATCGGCAGCCCCTGGGGAGGCTCAGCAGGACCTTTCCCCTCAGGCCGACCGCTCTCCTCGCCCCGAGGCGCCAGGCACACTCACCTGCTTGGCCCCCCGCGTGAACTCCTCGATGCTGAATTCCTGGTCGAAGTAGAGGCGGATGAGCAGGTAGTAGAAGCGGGTGCGGAGCCAGGCGAAGGGGCTGGTGATCCTCACTACCACTACGCGCCGCTGAGGGCCCTCGGTCCCAGGCCCCGCGGTGCTGGCGAACCGAGCGCTGGGCTGNGGTGCAGCGGAGGCCACAAAGATAATGAGGGGTCCGGAGCATCTCTCTTTTTGAGGAGAGACTGCGGGAGCTGGGCCGCTTCAGCCTGGAGAAGACTGAGAGGGGATCTCAGCAATACATATAAACATCTCAAAGGCGGCTGAAAGAGGATGGTGCCAGAGACTTCTCAGTGGTGCTCAGCGACAGGACAAGGCGCAATGGCCATAAACTAAATCACCATAAGTTCCACCTCAGCATGAGAAAGAACTACTTTACGTTGAGGGTGGCAGAGCACTGGAAAAGGCTGCCCAGGGGGTCATGGAGTCTCCCTCTCTAGAGACATTCAAACCGCGCCTGGACGCGTTCCTGTGTCACCTGCTCCAGGTGACCCTGCCGTGGCAGGGGGTTGGACTCGATGCTCTCCAGAGGTCCCCTCCAAACGTAACAATTCCGTGATCCGCGGGCTGCCAGCCCTTGCCCAGAGGGAGAGGCAGGAACGCTCCTGCGCAGGTTCTTCGTTCCGGGGGAAGCGGCGGGGCGGACGCGGTGCCCGTGGCCATGGAGCGGCGGGAGCAGGCGGCGGTGCCCGTGGCCGTGGCCATGGAGCGGCGGGAGCAGGCGGCGGTGCCCGTGGAGCGGCTGGACGGGGTGACGCGGGAGCGCTTCCTGCGGGACATCTACCCACGGGTATGCGGCGTTGTGAGGGGGACCCGCCGGAGCGGGTGGTAGTCCACGGGGACACAGGGCAAGGCAGGAGGTGTCCGGGGACCCCTCCTCGGCGGGCGTAGGTGGTGCAGGCAAACCTCAAGGTTTGGGTTTTTGTGTTCCTGGAGAGGTGCCCTGATCAGCTGAGGGGAATGGGAGTTCAGAAGCAAGAAGGTTCTACAGGCAGATCCTCTCTGAGCTGCTGGCAAGCTCCGACAGCTGATCTCTGTAAGAGTCCATTTCCCTTGGCACTGGTTAAAAAGTGTGATCGTTAGTTTTGTTGCTTTGTCATCTCTTGCTTTATTCGCAATAAATAAATGGGTATATAAATAAATAAATTGGACATCCTGCCCCCCGCGATGGCCAGTTAAAAGCAAAAGTTTCTTTCTTTGTGTGCGGGCTTTGTGTTCGTAGTTGTGAGCAGCAAGGAACCCTGATACAGGCGGAAAGAGCTTCTCTCATGGGAACATTACAGCATCAGCACAGCTCACATTCTGCACCTTAACTGTGTGGGCTTTTGCATGTTTTGTGCTAAGCCTTGGCTAAAAAGATTAAATCTATTCCTTCGTCTGGTTGGATTCCTCAATGGCCCCAGCACAAAGTGTCGGCTGTAATTGTCTTTGCCTCTCCATATCCTTCCTTGCCCAGCTAGGAAAGAAGCCATAGCTCATATAGAAACAGTTCCATGATTTACTGCATTTTGTTTCAGCATTTAGCATTTGATTCACATTGCTTGTGAACAGATTAGTTGTGACTTAGTGTAGTGGGTCCTGGCATTCAACTGACTTGTTTGCATGAATGTAATTTGAAAAATCTGTTCTGTTTTTTTTTCCACTGGATGCTGTGGTCATTTCACCATTGAATTTTTGTTGTTGTTGTTCCTTAGAGAAAGCCAGTAGTGCTGACAGGACTGGAACTGGGCGCTTGCACCACCAAATGGACAATAGATTACTTGAGCCAAGCTGAAGGATCTAAAGAAGTAAAGATTCATGTTTCTGCAGTGCCACAGATGGATTTCCTCAGTAAGAACTTTGTGTATAGGTACTTCACTCCAAGGCCTCTTGTATTTTAAAGGCATGTGCTTGTGACTTGCATCTGTTTGAACCTGAGGGTGAGACTAGGAAGATAGTTTGTGAAAACATTACACTAGGTATCAAAGGGTTGTCCTAGATTTCTCCCTCTTCTATTAATTCTACACCCTGAATAAATACAATGCGGGTGAAATGGGGGGGGGCAAACAGCACCTTAAAAGTGTTTGCATGAAGAAGTGTTGTAAAGGTATTTTGTCAGAGCACTCCTGTAGCAAATTTGAGCCTGGCACTTGCAGCTGTTAATTAAAAACGAACAAAAACACCCTTGATATCTACAGTAGGTGACATGGTGTTTTGTTCTAGTTATATGGCACATTCTCAATGTTACCGAATAGTGATAGTTTCTGACTGCCACCCTTTGAGTGCTGGTGTGTGGCAGGCATGGTATTTCACTCCAGAAATGGTGTAACTAATTAAAACCAAGCTCCTTTCAAAGTTAGCATGTGCAGCTTTCAGAATGTTCAAACTACTGGATAGCACACATTTCACCAGCTCTTTAATCTTGATGTGGCCCACAAAAACCCCCTGATCTCCTCTGGAGCTCATCTTATGTAACTGCCAGAACATTTCTTCAGAGTTCGTCTAACTTCAGGCATTGTGTTGCTCTTCAAGGGTAAATGCCTTTATTTTAGCAGTCCTTTGTTTTCCCCAAGTGGGAACAGGATGTGTTCAGTCTATTAAACTTCTAAGCAGGTAGGAATGTATGCTGTGGGTATAGACAAGCTACAAGTCTCTGAGTGGAGCCTGTTGTTAAAATACAAGTTACAATCATGATGCATTCTTGCTGCATAATGAACTTTTGAATCTTTGAAATTAGGTTGTACTTGAATAACTTTGCCTTATCTCCATACTTTATTTTCCCTACTCTGTTTTGGGGTTTTTTTTTAGTATCTCATGTTGTGAGTTCACATACAGTTGTTCTGGAGTCCTAGTTTTAGCAGGTTTGTAGACAGCCATATGGACTCTCTGATGCTCTGATGGTGTTTCATTACCCCAGGTGTCAGGACTTTCACATACTTCGCTTGAAATTCAGGAAGCTTTGACCTTTTCTGCAGCAAGCCCCTTATTCTGATCTGAAGGGAGAATAAGTAGAAACAAACTAACAGAAACTCTGAGGACTTACATGCAGTCCCATAAATTTAAACTACAGATGAACGTTAGTAGTACTGCCATTCTGTTGTAAGTTGCATGCCCCTACCCGTTTTTGCGTTGGTTCTGGAACTCATTCAGCCAGGTTGTGACGTGCTGTGGAAATCTGAATGTTTTTCTGCTGTTTTAGCTTTGTAAGCAGGTTCACTGAGAGGTCAGATGAGTGCCAGTGCTACTGTAAGGGGGGAGATGGGGTGATTGGGGCAGACAGCAAGGGCAGAGCTGTGGTAGCACCAGAATGCATCAGATTAAGCTGTAGTAGAGCTGTGCTCTCACTTTCTTTAGCAGCAAATGTAAATGGACATGATGGAACAGTTTGGCTGAAGTCAGAGCTTTGGGTTTTGTTTGGTTTTCTATTGACTTCAGTGGGTTTTGTATTTGCCTATTGCAAGCAAGCCTAAAATGTTTAGAGAACTAGTCTAAGTGATATCAGATGCAAATTCACATTCTGGTAGAAGAGACAATAGGATCAAGAAAATTTTTGAGAATGGTTTCTTCTTAACCCTGGGTACTTGGTGGTTGCTCTAAACTGTGATGTTTACGTGCAATAGTTCATTATCCAGTGCCACTTAGTGTGAGATGGTGAGCTGAGTGAAAGTAACATTGAATTCATAGTAATGAATACATCCTGTTGCTGCTTGTGCTTGGTTTGCCATTCAGCTATCAATTGATACCAAAATCTGTAATCTGTATGAAAATTATTTAGATAAATGTATAACACTCTCATTGACCTCAGAGGGACCAGCTCTAATGCCCAGTGACTCTTCTTGAATCTTCTGTTTTTAGTAAATTTAAGGAAAGCTGTAAAGAAACATTTGAAAATATCAAGATACCAGTGTTTTGAGCAGCTAAGGAAGCATATATTTTTTTAATGTTCATATAACTGAAATAAATTTTACAGATCTACAAATGAAGGTAGTTATCTGTGTTCCTGCACATTCATAGCAGAAAATGCATAAACATGTATCATCCCTGTTGTAGTTTTCTTGACGCTGAGCTTTTCTGCAAATTTATAAAAACGTACAATAAACAAGCCTAAAAATGACACACTTAAAGAAACAGTTTAAGCAAGTATTGCCCCAGTTTGAGTGTTAATTTGACTCTGAAAAATTTTTTGTTCTGTGACTCAAACCATTCAGAACTCCTAAGGTCAAGAGGGGATCTTACCAAAGTCTATAAACAATTGATGGAGCCAGATTCTCAGTGGTTCGTGGTGACAGGACATGAGGCAATGGGCACAAGCTGGAATACAGGGAATTCTGTTAATCTATTTAACACACACAGACACACCCTCTTTTATAGTGAGGATGGTCAAACAATGGAACAAATGAACAGGTTGGCTAGAAAGATTATGGAATCTCCATGCTTGGAGATACACAAAACTGAACTGGATGCTGTCCTGTGCAAGCTGCTGTAGGTGACCCTGCTCTTGGCAAGGGGCTTGGACTGGAGCACCTCCAGAGGTGCTTCCAGCCTCAGCAATTACAGCATTCTGTTTGGGTAGATATTGGAACAATTTACTAAAGCAGAGAAGTTTCTGTAGGAAAAGTGTAGGATTTCTGTCTTGGGAGAGCTCTTCAAACATCTGCTGCAAACACTGATTAGTTACTATGTTAAGTTAAAAAAATAAGAGAGCAGCCTATTGCATCTTCCATTATACTTGATTTGGTAAAGGGGCTTATTATAAATCTGGAGTTTAGGCCTTGTGTGGTTACACTGATTCATGGTATAAGTTCAAATATTTATATTTCAGAACTCTGCCTTTTGATGTATTTGTACGAAGAGCAGCTGAAGTCAAGCACAAGGAGTACTTCCTTACCGAGGTAATTTTCCTTAGTGTCACAGTTTCTTCTGCTGGTTATTTTGCTGCTATATGGAGAGGAAAGTGATGAACTGTAATTTAAAGTCTTTCTTCAGTAAAAGACTTGATCTTTAATTTAACTTTCTTGTGGCTTGGTGCCAAAAGAAAAAATGTGAGGAGAAGTAATTTTTCTCAGAAGTTGTTTTCTATATGTACATGTGGTTAACTTCAGTCATCCTGTTTCTTTTAACAAAACTACTTACATCAGTAAAAATTCCCATATAAAGTTTAGAAATCAAACCTTTCTTTAAAATAACAACCATATCATTTGCGCGTTTTGGGAGAAAATGTCACGAAGAATGACATTTGATGACTATCAAAATACAAATCCAGATATATTGTAACATAATTTGTGAGTAGCAGATGTGTGGTTATCTTTACATATCAGTGTTCAGGCTAGGGATTTTTCAGATAACTGTGATTGGAAAGCAGATAGTTTTGAATGTAGACATGCTTTTTACCTTTTATGCTATACAGAATGCTCTAAGTTTTGAAGCCAATTAAAATAGTTTTCTGCATCAGTATACTGAAGAACTTAAATTATAATCTGCATTTGCTTTGAGTCTGTTCAGTAACAGCAATGCTGAAGCAGCTGACCAATCTCCCCACACTTTACTCTTCTCCTTTCAGTTCACTTATTTTTCCCATTTCTCAAGATGAGCAGCAGGGATCAGTAAAGGGCAGTATAACAAAGTAGCTGAATTTGTAGATGCCCTTTATTTGTACCATATTTTAATGAAACTCTGCATTAGATTAATGAGAAAATACAAGGTCTTGGTTTAAATCAAAAAAGCCCAAACAGTTATATTTTTGTGTTCTCTTCAGGATGAAAAGTACTATTTGCGATCAGTGGGTGAAGATGTTAGGAAGGTGAGTTACTGGAGATTACTGTTCTAATATTGTAAAGTTTCAGCTTGGAAATGTTTTTTAAAGCCTGTTGTCACACAGGCTTTAGGGTCACGTGGTTTGTGAATCTGACTGGACTTTGGTCAGAGTACTTCAATGTGTCTAAAATAGTTGCTGTTGCATGGGAGCTTAGCTGATCACTGAAGAGTACATTGCTAAACTCCCTTTCTTTAGCTTTCGTTGTAAACTAATATAAAAGGATTTCTGCTGATCTCTTGCTTCTTCAGTGTGATTCCTAGCAGCCATGTTTAAGAGCAGCTCTTATTAATGGCATTGAGCAAGTCAAAGCTGAGAAGCATTGCTGATTCCAGGTGTTTTCCAATGCTGAATTCTAACCCCCTATTTCATATGATGGGAAATCATTGTGAAGTGCTCCTCCATTTAAATGTGCATAGATGGTGCTCTAAGAGTTATGTCCTTTCTGTTTCAGGATATTGCAGATATCAGAAAGCAGTTTCCTAGTTTAGCAGAAGATGTTCATATTCCAGAGTATTTTGAGAAGGAACAGTTTTTCTCTAGTGTCTTCCGCATCAGCTCAGCTGGATTACAGTTATGGACACATTATGATGTAGGTAATACATGGGCTTAGCATAAAACATTGCAAATGGCATTACAGAGTTGAGATAATAAGGTGAAAATCTCTGTCAGAGAATAGTAACAAACTTCACATATTTTGAACCAGTGAAATGAATCACCTTCAGTGGTACAGTGAATTTGAAATTATGCATTGCATGGGCATAATATCTTAATTGGGTTATGTCTGATTCTATATTTGTAAGATTAAAGGATGTTTTATTTTGTTTCCTTTTTTTAACTGTTTTGAGTTTCATTTGAAAATCTGAAACACAGTAACTTTCAATATTTTTGTCTTCAACATTCCTTTTATTTTTTTTACTCTAATGGTCAGATTAGAATAAATTCCAGTTATACAACAGACTGCCAACTGTGCAATGATTGCAGTGGTTTCTGGCTGCAATGCAACAGATTTCAAATAAGTTTGTCTTCTAACATTGTGCAGTGAATTCAGAATAAATTTATTTAGAAGATAATTCTTAACACATAAAGGTTTTAATAATTCTTTTTTAAAGCCAAGAATTAGATTAGTTGAAGTCAATATATTCACTCTTAACTTTTGGCATCTCTTTTATTATGCTCATCCCAGGTGATGGACAACTTCTTAATCCAAGTCACAGGAAAAAAACGAGTTGTTTTGTACAGTCCTCGAGATGCACCATATTTATATTTATCAGGTATGCATGTCATAGATATCTAGTTCAGAGTTTGGTGATTGTAGCTGCCTTTCAGCTCCAAAGTGTTGCACTTGTAGAAAATAATCATTAACAGATGACTTGGTATAAAAGAAGTAATTTGTTCCTTTAACCCTGATCCTGTTTGCTTTAGTCAAAGCTAAGGAGAACAGCAGCTTTGCCTGATTGTTTTCAGCACCTAACTGAAGGAGTAAAATGTTCTCTGTGGGTTCAAAATGGTATTTTGAGTGTCAGGAAACGTGGGTTTTAGTGTTAATAAGGTTGCAGTTACAGAACAAATACAGACAACAGGAGAATATCCCCTCAGTAAATGAGGGGTTTCCTTGCTGTTAGGTTTCCCTGGTTATGAGAAATAAACCAGTATTAAATTTGATTCAAGAACTGCCATTTCCAGCAATATCATAATGCTTTGTTACTGTTGAAAGAGTGGGAATATTTATTCACTGAAATTTTCCTAGGTACTAAATCAGAGGTGCTGGATGTGGATAACCCAGACTTGGAGAAATATCCCCTTTTTGTGAAAGCCAAGCGCTATCAGTGTGTTCTGGAAGCAGGAGATGTGTTATTTATTCCAGGTAAGTAATAAATAGCTCCAAATAGTGCCAAGTAAATAGCATGGTACTAAACAGTCTATTTTCTAATTTGTGATTTCTGGAGATGATAAGAGGTTACTAAGGCGTTTCTGTGTTACAAGTAGGAAGGAGCATTGAAAGATGTTGGCAAAACTTATTTACTTCTTCCAACTGTACAATTAACCTGAAAAAGGGTATTACTGTATCTACTCAAAAATCTTAACTTTCCCTCAAGTTTACACTGTATGGTCCTGAATTTGTGTCTTAACAGATTAACAGTATAAATTTACCTCCTGAAATCTGAAATTACCTCAGTGCCCTGAGATTTTTGCAGAGAGAATTTGAGTGAAATACCATTTCTGTTTTTCTGTAGCTCTGGCATTTGAGCACTGTGAGGTATATGGTCTGATGGGAGTTATGGATGGTAGAGTTATTGGACCGTCTAGAGATTTATCATCATCTTTGGGGAATGGAAAGACAAGTCCTAATCATTTTTCTGCACAAGCAGAAAGCTGCTTCCTGTGCTGACATGACAAATTCTGTTAGTCAGGGAAAGGCATTTGAATTTTTCCTATTGAACTACTCCTACTTGTTACTGATTTTATGTTAACTCATCATGAGCTTGCAGCAGATATGATTTGTCCTGTCACTTTTACATTATCTGGGCAATATAAACAGGTCAGTAAACAAAAAAGTAATAGGTTTTTAGGAAGTTATTTTATAATAGTTTCTTAGCCTTGGACTTGTTATTTAATTTTGAACTTACCATTTGTGTTTTTTCCTAAATAAACTTTTGCTTACAGTTAGATATTGCTATGTCACACTGCTGCTGATGCCAGCATCCCTATTTTCTGGTTATGAAGTCCAGATACTTGTTTGTCTTTGCCAAAGAGAGTCAAACTTGAGACACACTCAGCTTTCTTAAGACTGACTAGGGAGTATAGGGATTTTTGAGTCCAGAGAATGGTGCTAGCTTTGTCAGCATCCTGCAGTGCATATCACTGAAAAAAAAAAAATTTTTTTGAGGAATGTGTGTGGTTATTATGAAGAAGGTAGAAGCAGCCCCTCTTCCTAAGCTGAAAGAAACTTCATGTTGATTTCTCAGAATACTTTTCTATGTCTTCAGCACCTACAGGTGAGTAAGATGCTATAAACACAGCATTCAGTCTTTTAGCTTAAAATTCAAATAGCCTAAATATACCATATTAAACTAATCCTTTAAATGTACTCAATGAGGCAAGGATGTCTTGGTTTCCTTATCAGTCATGATGATTCAGCTGAAAAGCCTCATGACTTCATTATGAGAAGATCAGCAACTTGCCTGAGTGACCTGACTGATGCTGGTGGTTGACATTAATGATGGGCACTGTGTGCAAGGTTAGGGACTCAGTGAAATAGGTATCTGCATTTAGAGGGGAGGTGTCTGACTTTCATCCTACACATGCTTATCCTTTGCTTACATTTGAGTACCTCTACACTTCAGCAGTTGTTACTTCCATGAGAAGTTATGGATCAGTAGAAACATCTTGAAAAACTTATTGAATTTGGTAAATGCAATATATTCATATGAATATAAAAAACCAAAAATACAGTAGTTGAGACTTTTCCTCAACTGGATTTAGTTTGGGTGATTCTGACACTTGCTTTGAGTCATGTGGAAGTTTTGGACAGTAATTTTTATTTTAGACCCTGTTCCTTCTACAGCTTTGTGGTTCCATAATGTAATTTCTGAGGAATTTGGAGTGGCACTGAATGTTTTTTGGAAGCACCTTCCTACTGAGTCCTATGATAAGACTGACACTTATGGAAATAAAGATCCCATAGCAGCCTCTAGAGCTATACAGATCTTGGACAGGGCCTTGAAAACACTTGAAGAACTACCTGAGGAATATAGGGATTTTTATGCTCGGAGAATGGTTTTACGCATCCAAGAAAAAGCCTATAGGAATGATTATGGCTAAAGTAACACATTGTCATTCAGCAAGGTCCCTTGCAAGCAGAAAATTGTATGTTAGTATGGAAACTGTCCATATGTACTTACACTTTTCTGTGAGACCAAAAAAACCTGTCAATAAACATTCATGTATCACAAAGTTGGATCTTGTAGATTTTCTTTCTAGTGTTCCATGAGAAGTGAGGACACAACCCACTTGATCTGGAGATGGTCTCTTTTCTACAATGAGACAGACATTTGCAGTGCCTGCACTTATAATTACTTTTTTGGAATGCTCTGCTTAAATTTTTTCTGAACAAAAGTTTTGGTATGTGGTCTGACAGCATGTATGCTTAGAAGTAACTGCACATCTTCCTGAATGCAACTTCATTATGATTTAGGAAAGCCACTGTGGTCCAAGAAAGCCATGGGTGGTAGCTGTAATGGTCATGGTTTCTTTTTAAGTAATGATCAGGCAATTAGTGTAGGGAGTTTCTTCTCCCCCTTGTAGTGAGACAAAGTGGGTATGGGAAAAAAAGCAAAAAGTAATCATGCCAGGTTACACTTACAATTGTGTGGCAGTTTGACTGCAATGTAAATGATTTACCCTTTTCCTAGCTCAGTAATGTGTTACTGGGGAGAAATCTTTTTTCACTACCCCAGTGCAGTCAGACAGCGTTGCTGTTTCTGCAGCTGTGTAACACTTGCAACTAATGTGCCCACAGATCCATCCCTAGAATCTGCAATGGAGTTCATAGTTCTGGAGTAGACATAGACTCTATTGAGAGCTCTATTTCATGTGCTCATTGTTACCTTATGAAAGGGGGTTTGCATAGCACCTTTTGGGATGGAGCCTGTTGTTTAGGCATTGTAGAAGGTTACTTTTTCAGCAGATTGTGGTGCTTACAAAAGCTCTGTAAAATAAAGGTGGGGATCTCACAAAAAGGATAGGCTTGTCATTGTCTCTTTGAAATGCCTCTGATGTTATTACTTGTGCTGTTTGGGGAATGCAGCATTTATCTGACTTAGGTCAGTCTGTTACTTCTAGCAATGTTTTTTGAGAATTGTAACTTGTCAAAAGCTCTTAGACTAAATAAATGTGTAGTGTTAAAAAAGTGCTGGAAAAAAGCTTCCTCCAGAAGAGCAGGAGCTTGAACACTGTGCAGATTATTCTTCTAAACCTGTTCTTCTTGGCAGTTCAACACAGTGAAAATAGTCTGGTACCATGTGAATGGGCACCCAGCCACCTCAATGAATAAGCATGAATGGAACCAGCCAAGCGATTCTGACGGGCATCATTGTACGTTCTGAGGGCAGAATTTAAATTTGGGATCACAACTAGGTCTCCAAAATTTTTGTTCAGAAAGGAACAAGGATTGTTTGTGCATACTGCTGAGGCAGAATCTCTCTGCCCCTTAGGCTGGGGTAACCTCTTGGCTTTGTTGGACTGGTAATGCCAAGGGCCCAGTCTGAATTGCAGAGGTGAACAGAGCATATTCTTTGTGTGTTAGGACTAAATGGAGAGGTTCAGAGAGCCTGCAGGGCTCAACAAAGCTGTGTTCCAACATTGTGCCTGCACAGCCATCACTTTCAACTATTACTGCCAGCAGCTTCTCAATATACTGGAACAGAGAAGTACTGTGCTGATGCCTCCTTCTGCCATTCCTTGGGTCTCCATTCACAAAAGGGAGGTGTTAGCTTGGTATTCTCAGGCCCCCTCAACACAGGAGTGTAAATTTTATCTTCATGCTACCAACTTTAAAATAAAGCCTTTATTTCATTATTTGAAATTTCATTATTTCACTTTATTTGAAAGTTTCTTCAATTTGTTATTTAGTAACTTCTCTAAAAAAGTTGTTCTGAAAAGCTGTAAAGGAAGAATACAAGCATTTTTAAAATGTATTTTCTTAAATAGAGCATAATCTGACTATTGATAATATTCTGGAAGTTACTGTGTTAAAAAAAAATTAAGTCACTTAGTGCTTTGTAGCCACTGTGCTACATGGCAGGCAATAAAGTGATGAATGAATGATGAAAGCTTTAAAGGAATAACTTTCAGATACAAGTAGGCACACTTAGAAATCCATAACATAATCCATCTAACACAAAATATTAGAATCAGTGACATTTTATGGAAGTTTGTCCTTTAGAGAGCCAAACCAAAACAGGATTCTGCCACAATAAAACAGATGAAGTTGTGTTAACAGGTATTAGAAAAAATAAACACTGACCATCTTAAGCATTCGAAGCAGTCACTTCAAACACTCCACCCATTGGAGTTGGGTGATGCAGACTTCCCAGGACTGAAAGATGAGTTGACAGTTACATAAAGACAATGTCTGAAATAAGGAATTTAAACTTGGCCTACCCCAAACCTTGAATTATTCAAAAAAATTGGTGACTGAGGCATTTAAATTCAAAGTTGATTGGAGGACAACACCTGAAAAGGATTATTTATTCTTGGCCATATGAAATATAAAGGATGACAACTGATTTCAGATTTCACTTTCTTTAATGTGCTTGCTGTGGAAATATTCAAGTGAAAAAATTGATGTAAAAATATTTTTCTTGTCAAACAATTAAACATATCATTAAAAATCTGCCTGTCGTGTTTGTGCTGACAATTTGATGTACTTAAGAACATGTTCTTCTCCATTGGCTACACAGAGTCTAGGTTCTTAATATTGTCAAGTTAAATGCCTAATGTGAAAGGGTTTGACTTGATCACAAAGGATCAGAAATATATTTGTAATTCTTTTTAAATATGCAAGATGAAACTATTTGTCTCATTCACACTCGTAGTCTCCCAACAAGACTGATTTGATTGAGACTGATTTTACCATAGCAGAGGTGATATTACAAATGATGTGATCCCAATATGCATTACTTCACAACTTCAGAGAAATTCCTGTACTTTTTTTCTTTTTACCCTCGACTCTTTTTTTCTCTGACCAAAATGTATCTTCCCAAACCTGTTATCTTCATGTAAGTTACATAGGTGTTGAAGATACACATTCTGAGACAGTAACTTTTGCAAGGGATTCTAGAAGTTGGCATCACTTAATAACCAAATAGTCTGGTGTTGTTTGAAGGACAGATGAAGTTTTACATTTTTTTATACAGTTACCCAAGTGTGCAGTAAAGTTGCACATTAAGATTTCCTATTTTACTTTGGGTCACACTCTGCAGTGGGGATACATTCTCTGCTCTGTATGTGGCAATTTCTGGGAGCAACAATCTCTCTTAAGTGGCAATTCCTGAGAGCAACCAGAGCAGATGACTTTGTTTCCAACTGCTCAGGTCTGTTCCTGGTTGCAGACTGAAGCCATTAGAAGAGCTGCTCAACCGTGTCAAACGCAGCTCCACGTGCAGTGCCACGTTCGTATAAAAATGCTCAGAAGCTGTTGCTTGCAGTAACACAAATCACAGCAATGGATGGGTTTTGCTGTGAAAACATTTATACTTCAGCTGTCAAGCAGGACATGAATGGCTTTAAATTTCCACCACAGAAGCCTAATGTACTTCTCATGATGGGGAATGGGAAAGAAGAGCTAAGCACGTGGTCTGCAAGGGATGCAACAGCTTTGTCTGATGCCCAGGCTTAGGGGTATTGCTCAGTGTGTAAACTCTGGTGTGGGAGAAGAGCCTGGTTCTGCCCTTAAGCACTGCTCTGTCTCTTGACCATTTTTTGTGTCTTGCAGTAGTGTTTTCTTTAGAAACAACTCAGCTCTGGAGTGCCAAGTTTAACAAAAGAAACTAGCAATCATGACTGAAAGTGCTCTCTTGAGAGCCTACTGAAAGAAAGAAAATTTATTCTGAACCTTGAAGTAATGGCACTCAGTTCCTTTTGAAGTACATAAGGTGTTTACATACATAAATTAAAAACAGATAATACTTTATTTTTCCCTTTTTTATTACCAGTTGCTCTTCTGGTCATTTGCATAAGTAGAATTTGACACTTCTTGGGTCACTTGGAAACATGTAATCAAGCCCTAATGACAGGAAATGACAAAGCTATCACTACCTTATAACCCACACTACACTAGATGCAAAATGACTGCCTGAATCAGTCTTCCATGGTTTCCACGGTGATGTGGAACAGCTAATCTGGTGCAAGTGGTTTGTTGTCAGCAGGAGTGAATGATGCTGTTAATACCAATAGAATGAAGTTAGTCAGGAACAGTACGTCTGGCACTGGAACAAGCAGTGCCTGTCTGATGCATAGGTGTTATATGATCTTGCATTACTGGCTTAATGACTTCATTGTTACTTTTTTCAAGTCAAAAACAGTCACCCCGCATCTGAACAGAGTTAAGAGATCAATATCAACAGCCAGCTTTGGTCTTAGGTTCTCCATATGCAATATTCAAATGTGTCTAAATTTTCATCAGGTTATGATCATTAGAAGTAAAGTTTTTTTATTTGATCTACCAACATCACAAACATGAAATGAGATTTCAATACAAGATTTAAAAAGATTGTGAAATTACTTTGAAGGTGGTTTAAAGAGGCTGTCTGTTATGGATTGCAGTCTTGAGACACCTGCCTTTGCTTTTGCACAAGGGCACCAGACACATATTTATGTTTGTGGATTCTGTTAGGCTGTGATGTACCTAAAAGTGTCACTCACAACAGAGCACACACATCCCAAAATTTTCATTGTTCTTTAAATTCTTTCTTGTATTAACTGACAAGACCCCATGAGATTTAAAATAAGCATTCAAGGTAAATGAATGGGTATAAAATTAACCTCAGTGCTTCAACTTTCAGTCTGTACAAGACAACAAATATTGTTTATGTGCAGAGATGAAGTAACTTACAGCTCAAAAAGAACCTCCAGGAAAAATCTGAGTGCATGTTCATGTATAATCATTTTTATCTGTGCATATCCACGGTTGTAACAACCTAACTCCTGAACTGATTTAGCAGTCTTATTTAAAATAATTTCTATGACTATTTAAATACATAACACTGCTGTTAGTTATCTCTATCAGCAATGATGTTTTCTTAGAAAGATGTTAACAGCTTACCATAAAAGTGCTTGTGCAGGGAGGCAGCAGGATTTTATCAATGGGAGGACAGAGAAAATTGCTCCTTTCAGCCACATGTTAAGGACTGGACCTTGAATGATTTCCCAGAATTAGGGGCCAATACAGATTAATGCATCAGCATTTGCAGAGATGTGATTAAATCAGTTCCAGATAGGAAGAAGTTTATCAAACTTCCTAGTATTTTAGATTCACATTAAATCATTTAAGTCATCTGGACAATTTCACAGAATCAAGCCTTGCTTTAAAGGAATTTAGCAGTCACAGTTTAAAACATGTTAGCATGTCTCAAAATCTGAAGAATGTCTTGTCTGTTGTACAAGAAACAAGCATGTAATATAAAGACCACTCATTACTAGGTTGTACTAAGGACTGTGTCATGTTACTCACTCCATTAAAAACCAGAAGTGTCTTGAACTATACCACCATAAGCAGGAGAGACACCTAACTTTAGGCATTTATATCTAAGCTTATTAAAAACTACCTTTACAGTTAACATTGAAAACCAGGTATATACAAACTATTACCCATTTCATCCAAACACAGAAATGTCCCACCCTTGGCTACTTCATGCCAGCTTTCCCATGTCTGAGATGCCAGTAAGCTGGTTTAGAATTATGGATGCTGACTACACAAACACAAAGCCTCCTTGAAGAAAAATTATCAAACGAATCTGAGTTTTTAAACTAGGTCTCCACAAACACCTTAAAAAGCCTCATCCACAAAACTGCACATTCTTTGTTTAATGCTTTTACATTCACATCAAAGTGGTTTCACCCATCAGAAATAGTTTATTTTCTACATTGTTTGCAAAATTTATTTTTAGCATGCATTGTAGTGAATGACAGAGGCACATTCCAACAGAGTACTACAGCTGTTTAAAGAATGAAAAACAACCAGTCAGTTTTCCCTCCACAACATGAGGTCTCATAACAAGATTAGTGTTACAACAAAGTGCCTATTCTTCAAAGTAATGCAGCAACACTTGAGCCTATTTAACAGTTATTGTAGGCAGCCTCCATCAAACAGGTTAGTAATATTTTCATAGGACAGCCATCCAGAAACTTTTGAAGACAATGTCAATATTTTAATAGGTATTTCCAAAAGCTTGCAGCAACGCAGTCCTGTTGTTTTGGCAGGCACAGAATTATTTAGAAATTGGTCTCTGATCTTCAGTGTTACTGAATTGGGCAAGTGTTAGCACACCCAGCTTAGCCTGGTCAGTCTGAAACTGAGGGAGCAAAATCAGTAGGATGTTCTGGGTTTTTTGTTGGTTTACTTTTCAAAATTTTATTATGTAAGTGGATAGTTAAATATATTTCAAGCCATTTGTAAGCTTTCTATTAAAACCACTTTAGATGACCCATATTTCCTTTACAGAAAAAAGTCCTCACATATGATGCAAGTGTTACCAAAAGGACCAAAAAGGGGAAAAAGTTTTCCTTGAAACAGAGTTGTTATAAACCTATTAAGATGGTAATCAACAAATAGGGTTGAACAAAATCTCAAAGAAACAGCCTAAAACAGAAAAGCAGATAATACTAAATTTCAAGTTTTTTTAATCAAGTGTCAGTTTGTTTGCATGTTGCACTTTTCTCCATCAAAATAGATTATTTCGTCTGATAAACTAGGTACATTAATCTAAATGATAAGAGTTCTCTTTCAAATTGTAAGGTGCACACTGTCTGCATAATCCTTTCTACCTCCCTTAATATTTTGAGTGTTAAGAAAATTTTTGTAGGAGTTCAACACACTTTTCTCATTATTCAGTGAGCACTGATGTGCACAATCTGCCAGAAGTTGTCTACAGGAGACCTTTTAAGTTTTAATGATGCCAACAGAAGAAAGATGACCCAGGACTTCCCTTCCACAGTGTAAGAGTCACAGGAAACAAGGAGCAGGGCGGAGATCTCACTAACCTATCAAATATAGAACCAAAGTTGAATAAAATGCCTTTTTTCAGAACTTAGCCACAATTGTTTGTTTAATCTTCAAAGTATTTTGCTAACTTGCTTTTGTATTCCTATACTTGCAGGAAATCCAAAAACATTTGGAGCTACTGGTTCATTTTTAACAGCTGCAGTTGTCTTTAAGAATGATTCTAAGCTGTGTAGATAAATGGAAAGTTACTTATCACAGTAGAAAAGTTCCATTAATACTATCATTGCCCATCTTTCTTAAGAACACTCACATTTGGGGTCTGAACCGGATTACATCTTTTGTATCTGATCTGGCTGGCTTTCTATTTAATAAGAAGTTGGTTTTTTCTGTAGGAAAAATTAGCCTCCAAAAATAAGATTTTTTAGATGGCTCTAAAAGCAACTACTGCAATACATTTAAAGAGGTAACAGATTTTAAAACTCAGGCATTTTGAAAGAGCTACAGTCAACAGAGTCTAAAATTTTTTAACGCAGCTTGTACTGTAATGTGCAACATTATGTGCTTATGGGTCGATTTAGAGCAACATCAATGCAGCAATCAGCAAGAAAAACTTTAACACCCCAAGGCAGGGACATCACCTCTTGACGTGATAATAAAGGTATTACTGCTGGTCCTTGCAGAAGTTAGCACAGCAATAGCCAGGTATGTTAAAACAGGGATAAGCTACACCCTAATCAACATTCTTGGCAACTTAACACAGCTATGTCAAAATTTTCAAGCCCCCAGGAGAAATGGCTACTCACTAGCAGATGCTACACCATTAATTCATGAAGCTTTAGAGTGACAGAAATGGCAAGGCACACATAAGGAAGAGAAATGCATTGGCACTATTATTCCAAAGGTGAATATTTATGACTTTGTTTCAAATAGGAGAAATGTTAAAAATCTGGAAGATTTAATTACCTAATAAAACAGATCTCAGCAAACTATATAATTAAGATTCTTCTTAAAATTAATTTCCTTAAGCCAGAAAACTAACCTTAGACCTGTTATTGACAAAGACCAATACTTTTAGCCCTGGAAGCCACACAACTGAAGTATCCACACATCTGAAATTCTCAAGTACTTTAAAGTCCCATTAAATGCAGTATATGATATTAGACATCCAGGACTAAAAATTCTGCCAACAGTTTAAGAATAAACGTTCACATTTAACAAAAAAACATGTATAGGATTGTTCTTCGTAACACTCTTTTCCAGGAATCAATCAACAACATCTGTTATAGTTATAGGGTCCCAATATGCCTTTTTGAAGCTACAGAAATATATATACAGTATCTATTAGCAACACAGAACTGATTTAGTATTCTGTTTAGAAAGCATCTGCTCAAAGCTGAAAATCTAGATGACAACATTTACAGTGTTAAAAGTGCTTCTACAAAGAATACCCTGTTCACATACATACAGTCTCAAAACACTTCATGAACTCTGAAATGGTTGTCTAAGGAGGGAACTTCATCAGCAAAATGCAGTTGATCATTTATTTCCACACCAAATTCTTCAAGTATCTGTACAAATTTCTCATGCTCTTTCCCAATCCATGACCTCATTGTGTCAAATACTTGGTACGGTGTAACATGAGCATGAACTTCAATTCCTGTCTCTGCAAGTTCTTTCAGCATCTCAGGGTAAGTAACCCAAGTATTGCTTCCTCCCGAGTGACCACCATCCAGCCAGTAAATTGCTTTTATGTTTTTTAAGAAGGCATCCATATTCTTGTCTTTTTTAGCTTCCTTCAGCTCATAAAGCAGTTGGTTCAAAACCACACAACCTTTACTGAAACCAATCAAAGTAAACGACGCTGCACCTACAGCAGACGGTACCATGAAGGTCATAGCAGAATTATTAGAGCATTCACAATCTCTCTCCATTTCTTTGGATGAGCAGCCATTTGTTGTAGGAACAGACTGTGGCTGTGATTTACAAGCAGCAGTTTTTGCATCCTTGCTGACACCACGCACACTCTTCTGGGACAGCAGAATATTCTCAGAGAGTCTGAATCCATTAATGAGCAAAGCAAGGAGATGCCTGAAAGCTCCAAAGTCAGTGCTGTGCTCTGGTGCTCCAAACATGTTACTCGTCACAAAATTGTCGTAACAACTGAATTTGTGCAGGTGCATTCGAGAACACTTTATGACCCAAATGAAGCTATTGGGGAACCGGCGAGCAAGTATGGTAGCAACATTTTCAAAACTCCAGTGCTCCCACTGAAAGTTTTCTGGGTGGCAAGACATGACGTCATGATAGTTCTGAAAAATTAAAAGAATAGGAAAGATGCATTACTGTATCATGAAAAGATTCAGCTCCAATGTACTCAAATTCATAAGAAAGGACTGCAAAAGAAAAACATGCATTAGAGGCTCTCACTTGTTAGGTCAGCAGAACAAGAAACACATTAAAGGAACTGGTATATTTCAATTTGCTTACTTTAATATTTTTTACGACATATTTTTAATAACCCTGAGATCAATACAATAAAATCAGCACATAAAAATATTCATAGTTTTTGTTGACTTCACACCTAAAGAACATTAAAATCTTATTCAACTTAGTATGACACAGAATACATAATTTTACTGTACTTTTTACCATCTACAGAAATACTGATTATCTTACTACAAATCAAAACCAGAATTAAATATTTGTCGCAAGTTTTCTGGATTTTATACAGAAAAAAAAAAACCCTCTCATTCTGCTGTAGGAAATTTTATTGCCTTACTCACATCCACAGAGGGCATAGATGGAAAGAAATTAACCCCTAAGTCATGAATGAACCTCATGTCTAAAATCATAATGGCAGAGAAGATACTAGTTCATTTATTTTACTAAGGAATGATGAAGCCATATGCAGGAATTGCAGTCAGACAGGTCTTTGCAGGCCATCCCAATCCTTAAAATAAAAACACAAAATTCTGCATCTTTACCTTACAGAAGGGGAAAGCCTTTTTAATTGAAAAAGAAGGCACTACCACTGCTTTTGAGACGCAGTAACAATTGAGATTAGCTGGCTACCAGAGCATGTTATGTTAGAGAGGTCAACATGCTCAGGGACAGCACTTCAGGGCCTCCCAGCAGTTTCTTGCCAACTCAAGAGACCACAAGTGCCTTCTCAGGACAGGCTGAGAAAGCATCGGTTCCTGTCAAATTCCCACAGGACAGGTGTCTGGGATATCCGTACACCTGCACGGGGACATGGAGCTCTGCCTGGGGAGGAGAACGGGGCACCTAAGGGTTTCATTGTCTTGTCTCCATTGCCATTCCCTGACACGCTTTCAGACACTGCCATGCCTGTCACAAATGTCACCCTCAGGCAGTGCTATAGGGCTGCAGTGAATCCAGAGAAGGGCAATGGAGCTGGTGAAGGGGCTGGAGCTCCGTGAGGAGCAGCTGAGGGAACTCGGGGTGCTCAGCCTGGAGTAGAGGAGGCTCAGGGGGGGCCCTCACTGCTGTCTACAACGCCCTGAAAGGAGCTGCAGCCAGAGGGGGGTCGGCCTCTTCTCCGGGCGACAAGAGGACATAGTTTTACGTTGTGTCAGTGGAGGTTTAGGCTGGACATTAAAGAGCGTATCTTCACAGAAAGGGTGATTAGATATTGGAATGGGTTGCCCAGGAGGCAGTGGAGTCACGGACCCCTGAGATGTTGAAGGAAATACTGGACATAGCACTTAGTGCTAGGGTCTAGTTGACATATTGGTGTTGGTCATAGGCTGGACTCGATGATCTCCAACCTAAGTGACTCTGTGAAGACGACTCGAGTCCCCTCCACTTCTGCTCCAGCTCAGGTTTCCGGAGGGCCCGTTCCCGCTCCCTGTGCCCGACCGTGCGGGGCAGCGGGATTCTCCCATGGCGGCGGCGGGAGCCGGGCAGTGCCCACCCTTGCAGCCCTTCAGGGGGGCGCGTCCCTCCAGCGCCGCTTCCCCGCTCCCTCCCTGTGGCCGCCATCGCTCGCCGCCCGAACCCGCGCGCCGTACCTGCACGTCCCCCGGGAAGTACACGACGTGGTGCTGCGGCGACGGGGCCGGGCCGCGCGGGGCCGGCGGCGGCAGCAGCAGCAGCTCGTTCGTGCGGTGCGGNCCACCGGCCCCGCCCATCGGTCCCGCCCATCGGCCCCCTCGAGAGGGACCCGGAAGGGGGCGTCGCGCGTGCGCCCGCCCCGCGATGACGTCACGAAGCCGTTCAAAAGGCGGCGGCGGGAAGCGCGCGGGGCCGTGAGGGAGCTGGGGCGCTCGCGCCGCCCTCAGCGGGGCGGTGCCGGAGCCCGCAAAGCCCGGGGAAAACCGGGCCGGGAGGCGCCTTGGAATCGGGCAGCGGCCGCAGAAAGCTTCCTCCGCAGGGCAGCAAAACCCCACAGTTGTGTGGCTGCAGCAGTTACAGCACTAGAGGGGGTCTAGCGCTCCACGTAGAGCAGTTAATTTCCAAACCGGGAGGTATGTGTCTTCCTTTGCCTCCTAGAGGTGCTGGTTGTATTTTAAAAAAGTAAATAAAAAGGTAGTATGTCTTTGGGCTCATGCAAGAGCAACAATTCTTATATTCTAAAGCCCATCCAAAGGCTCTTCCAGAGAGTGGAGCCATTGAGGGTCCCCTTAGAAGCACAGAAGGAAGTCGTGTTGTGATACATACTTGAGATTTCAGAGTTGGGTGTGTAAGCTATACATATTTTTCTTCAGCTGCAGAAATCAGAACAAGGTTGATGTGTGGCCCTCTTGATTAAGGGAGTAAGACATTTTTTAAAAAATAGCAGAGATTAATTAAAATTTTTGATGATTTATGTTTTATAGTTGTTTGATTAAAATAGCCTATTTTTAAGCTTAACACTACTATTTTTTTTTTTTTTTGGTATGAAAATCTTTTATATGATTAGAGCTTTTTTCTCAAAGACTAGGAAAAATATCCAACTTTTGGTCACCAGAAGATGGCGCTGTGCGGCGCGATTTGAAAAGTCCGTATCAGGACAGCCGCCAGGTCATATTCGCTCCTGTGTCTTGGGAAATTGATATTCCAGGCGCCTTTTCACAGTGCTTTCTTTCGTTTAGCAGATGATTCATATAGGCAGTGTTTCTAATACCTTTACTGTAGAGTTAGTGGCCAGTTCCAAAGCCTGGCTTTGGAACTGGAAATCTGGGAGTTCTTGCCTGTGCTCCCAGGAGTTAAAAACTGAGCCATTTAGAACTATCAAGTGGCTGAGGCTGGAAGATGCCTCTGGAGATTGGCTGGATCAACCCACCTGTTGAAAACACATTCATCTAGAGCATGTTGCTCAAGAACATGTGTACCTGGGCTTTGGAATATTCTATTCCAGTGCTTAACCACTTTCATTGAAAGAAAGGTGCTTTTATTGATAGTTAAACTTCCTTATATTTCAGCTTGTGTCTGCTGCTTTGTGCCCTCTCACAGACACCACTGAGAAGAGTCTGGAACAGTTGGCTTTACCTCATCAGGTGCTTATACACACCGATAACACCCCTGAGCTTTCTCTTCCTTAGGCTAAGCCATCCTTGCTTTCAACCTCTCCTTATACAAAAGATATTCCTGTCTCTTAATCATGTTTCCAGCTCCTCATTGGACTTGCTCCAGCATGTCCATGTCCCTTCTAGTGAAAAATGGAGCAAAGGGCACAGCACTGCAGCCCTGGGGATGCCACATCTGAGCAAAGGTGAAGCACCATCTCCCCTGACCTGCTGCTGAAGTGGTTCATAACACAGCTGAGGATGCTGCCTTTGTCCCAAGCACACATTGCATGTTGTGTATTTATTGCTTACAATTCACATTTATTGCTTTCATGTAGATACATCACCTGGGAAATCTCAAGGGTTAACTTTGAGCACAGCTACTAGGGTAGCAGACTCTAAATATCCACTTAGAGAAGCCACAGAATTAAGCTGTATATAAGCACTAAGAACCCTTTCTGGTGAAATTTCAGGCTATGTTTGATGGGGGGAAAAGGTAAAAATAGATACATGGATTTGCTCCTGAAGTTAGGAGTAGCTTTGATTTTATGGAAAAAAAAATTGAGATATTTGATATGCTACCCATGGGTATCAGAAAGCAAATTGTGAAGATTTAACACCATCACATACTTGGAAAGATACTTAGCTTGACTATCTGGAGGAGCAGTAGCATAGGTAGGTAATAAAGGCATCGAGTAAATGCAAGTGTGGGACCCTGCTTCATCCTTGCTTCTGTACAGACTGTGGTGCAGCATTTCCTTCAGGGAGGCAGACCTGCACTGGAGTTAGTAGGACTCTGTATCAAAGGAAGATTCACATAGGAAAAAAGTTAGGATCAAGGTTCCTAAATACTTTGTGACACACATGGATTTTTTGGGAATGCAACTCATTGTGCCAGGGGCCAGCTAGAAATATTCAGGTGTTCACTCTGGAATTTTCCCAAGCACATCATCTTTCTTCAGGTTTGAGTTTTTGAGATATTGTTGTAGGATGTTTTTTAGATTTTTCTCTGTGAGCGTGCCCTAAGGCGATGATCTGAGTGGAAGGTTTCACAATGCCTCTGCTAATGAAGCAAAATCATTCAGGAAAAAGCCCTCTAGCTCCTTCATACAACTGTTTATTTCAGTACATGCAGACAGTTTTTCTTAGTCCAATTTTGAGCAGTTTGGCTCCATGCTGACACTAAAACTTAATTAGGTGGGCTAATGGAACCTCATCACTTCTGTTCTCTCTTAGGTACTGTGCTGAAGAATATTAGATAAGATCTACTAAACGCATACACATAAGAAGAAACTAGCGCTCTGCTTTTCTCATAGGAAGCAGATCATTCCAAAAAAATGTCTACAGAAATAGAGAAAAATGGCTGTGCTCTGAAAATCTGGATATTTGGATCTTGATTGCTGAGGTTTGCTTGCACAGGCAGAGCTCTATTATGATTAATGCTACCTGATAAAGAAGTAGGGATCCACTGAAGAGAAGTGGCCAGGCAAAAGGAAGTTTTCATTTTAGTAATTATTGCTAAAAACCATGAATAATAACTATCAGTACCATGAAAAAAAAAATCTGTGCTCTTCTCCTCTTGTGGCCTGTATTGTCTCCAGTGGTTTCTCCAGATGAGAGATTAGCTTGCCCAGAAGGGTTTACTGGCATAATTAACATTGTGGGGACAGTTATGGTAACCAAAGGGGACGCTGGTACTTCTGCCCAGAAATTCATATTTAACTGTTGTGTGCTCATGATGCAACTGCTAGCAGGTAACTAAAGGTAATACATAAGGTTGTAGACAGGCTTTCATCTTCATCCAAAATGTTACATGAGCCTTATGGGAGAGCATGGAAATTAGTCCATGTCTTAGTCAGAATTCAGACACACAAAATGATTGAAATTGTGAAATGGACTTTCTTTTGGCTATAGGAAATAATGGTGTACATGACCTGTTTTTCCCACTTAAAATAGAAAGCACCAATGCATTCCTACTCTCAAGAAGATCCAAGTAATCTTCTGTGGCATATTATAAATTAATGGAGACTGATTGCTCTGAGTTTGCTTCCAGTCTTTCTCATGTGGCTATTGCAATATGTAAGCAGATTCAATAATTGAGTGTATCAATCCTTGCACATATCACCCAATGAGGGCATGAAATACTGGCCTTTGTCAGCATTCATGTTTGTCCTTTTGTCTGTGATGCCTCATGTCTCCATTCTTCTATTTACTTATTCTTTGCTTGCTATGCTCTCTATTATGGCAAAAGGAAAGACCTTTTGTTTTTACATGCTGCTTCTCTTACCACGTCTGCTCTTCTTTCCCCACAGCGGCCCTCACAATTTTCATATACCAGATTGGTCACAAGTTGACCTCTGAGTTGCCAGTAAAACAGCCTGTCCTGCATGTGCAGTTCACTGCTCATTTTTCCTTCCTTCTGTAGGTTGGAAGGGAAGTAAAGTGTAGAGTATTTTTTCAGACTTTGCAGATGTTTACCTATACACCTCAGGGAGTTTGGCAGAAAGAATGTGTATCATGGTCTATAGCAGTGACGAGAGACACGCATGTAAAAACCAATTTCTCTGGAGAGGACTAATGGCTTACTCACCTCCTCAGTCTCTGAGTTCCCATACAGACCTTTGGGGCTGCCTGCAGGGTGGTTAATTAATTTAACCTGTCAGAGGCAGCTGTATCTGCAGTTTCTACAGTAGAAAGGGTACCACAGCAAAAGTTGTCTTTATTACACTCAAAGCACATTTTCTGAAGTCGGCTATATTTCATTGCCTTTATAACATGTCTGCTAATCCTGTGCTTCCATTCAGGGCATATATAAACAGCATAGACTAGAATTGAGGTTGTATGCATTTTCTTAGACCAAGAAAATAATTTGTAGTTTGTTTTAATCATAGTACTTACACTAAAACATTTTAATAGGTGCTTCACCAAAAGTCTAGATGAAGAACAACTGTCTGCTGATGTGGTATCTTTAGCCAAGTATTTCATGTATTTGAATTTCTATCTCTTTATATGTTGCAGCTGTAATGTTTCAGAAGAACATGCTTCCTGCCCAACTAATGTGCAGTGTACATATATACATATTTGTGTATCTGTGTATTACATTTTATATTTTACTTTCCTTTTAAATGTTTTTCAACACACATGCATCGAAATTGCTAGTTTGCATTTTGGCAGAGGATTGGAATAGCTGTGACAACATCTGTTAAATACTGATAGGAAGCTCCTTAGCAGTTGATATGCACCTGTGTCTTTCACTGTTGAGGGAAAGTGCCAGGCCTGGCTCGTCATTCTTTCAGGTACGGTAACACTTCAAGGACTGAGCTACCTGCCTCTGTGGTGAAATGTGCACAGAGAAATCCCCAGCGGCTGCGCAGTGATGGATGCCTAGGTCTTGGCTTGTAGTTTTATTAATGGCTACAGTTCAAATGAAATTACAGCTATTATGCTGCATTGTAAGTACTAAACAATTTACTTCTGCTGAAATTCCTACTGACAGCTCTGCCTGCCAGCATCCATCTTTTGTGTGGATATAGATATTCAGGAGATCATAGCGGAGAGTAAATCACTCTCTGGGCAATTTAGTGAGTTGTATGAAAGTGAGAATAAAAGCTTTCCAGCATGAAAACTAAATCCATGTTTCTTTTATGTCGGCTGTGTGGAGAAGCTGCTAAAATAACAGGATATATGATCACATTTTGGGGTTTTTTTCATGCTGAAAAAATCAGTGTATAAAGTATTTGGAACTACTGTATTGTTAAAAACACCTTTTTCTCTTGTTCTGTTTCCCTGTGGAAATTGGTTTTATTTAATCATGCATCTGTCTAACTTTCTCATACCTTTCTATCAGTCATTTTCAATGACTCTGTTGGCTGCTTTAAGTGAAGAGTAGGAGTTGCAGAGGAAATAACCTGAAAATATTGGGTAAACTGCTGAATTAATAGAGTAAGATGATTCAAATGAATGCCTCTACTGAAGGAAAGCTGGGGGGATTTCAGCTTTTATATGACATGTTTGAACATAATAGGCTGAAAATGCCATGTGGTGACTGCACACTGGAGCCAGTATGTGCTGTCTCTGTCCTGCTCCAGTGCTCAGAAGACACAGTGGGCAGAAAGGGCTGAAATTACTTTAATAGAAAAACTAAGAGCAATGGGCATGAGTCCCTAAAAAAAAAATTGGTAATTCTACTGTTCATAAAACATATACTTCAATGGCAAGTTTCTGTGCTTCGCAGTTTGTCTAAGTGTACAAGAAACTTGGGACTTAAGCAAGTTCTGTGTTGCCTGGTATAAGTCAATATAAATTAGGAAGTCTATTTGGGATTTAAAAGAATGCACAGTGGCTGAAGGAGTGTAATAGAAAGGGTTTTTTTTTTGCTTAAAGGATTGGACAAAGCTCAACTGCCTAATAATTTCTGCAGTCTGAGGTTTGGCAGTGAAATTTTGAAAGTTTGGCATGTGTGTGCTTGTATCCCAATTTCCCTTCTCTCTTCTTTTCCTTAGAATTTTCTGGCTTTGCATATGGCTTCTGCAATGTATTCAGCATGAGACTAACTTGTGCCATTCCTTTTTTAACTTGGATTGCTGCACACACAAAAATAAGGTCAGAATTTGGCCTCAGATGGTATCTTTGCACCATGGGTTTCTGGAATTTATACCACATCCACTCGTCTAGTTTTTCCTTCCAAAAAGTGGTTTGAGATGCCTCTTGCATGGTACATTACACAAACAGTAGGCAAGTAGGTCCTCAACTTGAAATTGCTTGTTTGTCAGAGAACAGTATTTTCTTAGGAAGAGCACTGCAAAAGCTCAGGGCTCTGTGCTAGCTCATTTGTTTATGGGATGCTGATCTAAAAAAAAAAAAAAAAAATCAAGTAGAATATGTTTATATGAAATAAGGGACAGACTTAGCCATATGATACCAGTGGATACAGATTCTTCAGCTCCCTCTTATATTCTCCCATATGTAATGACAATGGAAAGCATGTAACAGACAGTGTTTGTTACTTTAAATTATCAGGCAATTCTTCATTTGTCTTAATGCAAATAGTCCTGTCACAGTCAGTGCATCATGTGGGTGAGGAATATCCCTTTTATTTGCAGATAGACTTGGAAGATTTCAGCACATGTAATATATATAATGCTCTAAGTAAAAGTATCTCTAACTTAAATTATTATTAATCAAAGTATTAAAGCACCTGCTTCTGTTCAGCTTTATTAAAAGACTTATCTTTAAACACAAGCAGAAAATTATGTATAGGTTTGTGTCATATGGAGAGCTGAAGTTTTTGCTATTTACTGCATATTTGAAATCTCAAATTTTTATCTTCCTCTAGGGCACAAAAGTAGTCACATAGCAGTGCTAAGTATATTTCCTGATGATGCCTATAACAATCTGTTTTAATTAAAGCAGCTCCTTCTGATATGTTAAGAAGGTATCTAAGTTTTTTTATGTTCATAAAGAGTTTTTAACTCTTGTCCCAAAAGAAACTTCTCTGATTAGAAGATGAGGCTTGTTTCCCACTTGTCTGATGTACCAGGAGCTATATCTAGATATGAGGAAGCACTTCTTTCCTGTAAGGGTGAGGAAACACTGGGCCAGAGTTCCATATCTGGAGATATTCAGATGTCCTGAGCCATCTGCGCAAGCTAAACCTGCTATCAAAAGTTGACTTGGTCTAGATATCTCAGCATGCCCCTTCCAACTTCAGCCATTCTGTGATTCTCTAATTCATCTCTAGCAGGCATGTGTGAAACCTAAGACTAACAAGCATATTGCAGACCATGTTGACCTTAAGCTAAATCTACCTGTGATACAGAGCTTTTCTAATCTTCTTACTTGTAATTCTAAGGCCTTGTGATGTACATGCAGAATGATGTTTTGTTCTGTTAGGAGGTCCATACCCAGACTTCACTCAGCTGCATTTGGAATAAAAGTCCATCTTCAGAATACCCAGTGTTTCATTCAGTGTTTCTAGGTATAGGTTTGTCCTTTTGTGTTTTTCTGAGGAAAAAGAACCACCTAAAATCACAAATCAAACAAACAAAACAATCCTATAACACCAAACAAAACCCCTCTCCTTAATCGATTCTCAAGATTTATTTGATGCCATCTCATGAAATTTAAGTTTTGTTAAATCTACCAGTGGAAGCAATGTGACTGATAGCAGCACGAATTGACAAATTTCAGCAGGATGCTTTGGCAGAAGTGGCTGCCAAAACACCCCCACAATGAGAAGAAAACAGGTTGGATGTTTTCTGCCTACCTGGATTGTGGTTTTTCAAAGCCTCTAGTTTGGCTGTGTTCAGTCTTGTATGTCCTTAAAAAATTCAGAATAGTCACCAGAATATTTCTGTGTGCATATCTCATAAAAAAGACTAAGCTGTAATACTGGTTTTATACAGCAGACCCTACAGAATGCTTCAGTAGGACCTGGCAAGAGAACAATTTCATGTAGTCCAACTTTAGCCACTTGCAATAGATAGCTGAAATCCATGGATCCTCAGTGAAAGGATGCACCTTCAGATACTGATTTAGAGCCTGAGATCATTTTGGGAGACTGTCTAGCAAATGGTTGCCTCAGTTTAGTGTGAAATGCTTCTTTAAGTTGCAGGCAGTTTTCATTGTGTCCCTTACTGAACTTAACAAGCCTCAATTCTGTGACTTATTTTTTTTAAGATACAAATTCTTAAACCTGAGTTAATAAATGAAGCCATAAATGCAGCTAGATTCCTAGGCCATTTAGTACCCATTTATTTAACCTGAAAAATGCTTGAGGAAAATAAGCAAGAAGGGTACTGAATTGTGTTTCTCCCTTTTAATAAAACAAGGATCTGCCTATACTTTAAAAATAAATCTTCTCAGAAATTTAGGTTTTATTGAGAATGGCAGTGTTTGAATCCATTTTAAGAAATGTTATGCATAAATAACTTTCTGAGAGGAGAGTACATGATTTTCTTCTGTAATCACTGCTTTTAATTTTCTTAATGCACTTTTCACTGTTGTTTTGTCTGAATACATTTTATTTTTGTTCCCCCAGACAGGATTCTGCCACAAGCATTTTTAAATCAGACATTAATAGCATAGTTCACAGTTGTTACTGCCAGTGCTCAAACACAAATACTGCATTTGTGTTTGGAGGAAAAAGCAAACATCAGATCTTAATTATGTGCATTTGTGCTTCTGTGCTTAAGCAAACTGGCATAAGGAATTTACATCACTATCAGTTAACTGTAGTCTGTAACTATCAGGATCACCAGCTGTATGGTTTGCAGTGGTAGGGGGTTTGTCCTGTTTTTTTGGCCTGTTTTTAAATGGCAGAATTGCCAGGGAAACTTGAAGCTTTGTGTTTACTTTATCCATAAGAAATTAAGTAGGACTTTAGTACTGAATGCCTTATAAAAATAATTTGATTTATTTGCAGACTGTTTTTAAACAGTTTTTGGGTTTATCTGTGGGGTTCATTAGGATTGAGTAGGCTAAGCATTAGAGCAGAGACCAGTATTGAGGCAATCTGCTATACAACCTCTTGCATTTTTTGCGAACAGACAAATGATGAGTGAATTGTCAGCTCTTGGGAGCGTGGATTGAATTTGTCTGCCTCTTCCTGAAATTTTTAGGCACATTTCTAGTTATAAGCTTTAAAACTTGAAAAATGTACATAGATCATTCAGGCTTTGGGTTGCAGGTCAGTTACTAAAAAACATTATTGTAATTCATTAGTTTTTGATAGATCACTAGAATCATATAATAATTCCTTCTTACATTTTGTAAGGTGTAGGAGGTGCTGAATGTCAGCATAAGTAAACTCTCATATAAAGACATTTATTCTTTGCAAAGTAATAGAAACATGAATTCTTTATATGCTGAAAAATATAAGAAGGATCACCAAATAAGTTCTGTTGTGGATTTTGGCCAGATCTCATTTGTAGAAAAAGAATAGAATTGGGCCTATTAGGAGTTAAGTGCCAGGGATTGCTTAGAGAACATCCAAAAGAGACCTCTGATCAAATCACTGCTCAGAACAAAAGAAATATCAGCTAACCTTAGGAAGGATTGCATGCTATGCAGAACCACAAGCCTCTATCAACAGAACTGTGGCAAATAAATCAGGAATGCTGTCACCTGAGATTCCAAATATATGCAAATTGTACCTCTGAACAAATTAACACTTCAGTGTATGCTTTAGGGTCTATATAAATCCACTATGTTTGGCTCTCTTTTAAAATCTGGTCTTCTAATGTACTAGTATTTTGGTTCAAATTGTAAACAGTTGAAAATATTCCAAATAATTTTTAATGTATTTAATTAAGAATATGAATTTGATGCAGTTGACAATGAACAGCAGAAGATTTAGAACTGGTTGACTTATCCCACTTTTCATATAAATGGGAGTTAGCATTTATTCTTTCAGTTAGAAGCTTGATTATACTCTGCAGACTCTTTTTAAAGTGTTTGCTAAAAGGAAAGTTACAAGCAAGATGTTTTCATTTTTTGTGCAGCTGGGAAAGTTTTGGTAAATGTGCTGTTGTCCTGAAGCTGTAGGAATAGTTGCTTTTTTTTCCTGCAGTATGAAGTTGAGTCCAGCAGATTGAACTTTAACGTCTTATTCTTGAGCAACAAGCACTGGTAACTTGGAGAGAGAAGTGCTCATTAATTGTGCTTCAAAGTTTTGGAGATAGAATGTTGAACATGGATTCTGTTTCGATCATTCTAAAACACAATGATACATCAATTTTACTGTTCTTTCCTGAAGAAAAGCATATACCAATCATTACTCACCTCCAAAAGGAATTTGTGTAAATACATCTTAGGCTCCATTTTTGAGTAGTGGAAAGTTTAGTCTTTCTGAAATCAGTTCATTTTTCTTGCTCTTTCGTGCGGAACACTCAACAGGAAGGCTGAGAGGCCCGTCTTTGGAACATGAATTATTATTTAGGTGTCACTTTATAGCATGGACAATGATTCTGATGTAGGTGGATAAAATGGGACTAATGAAATACATCTTGTCTGTTTTCAATACATGCCTTTGTCTATGCAGAAGACCTTTATTTGTAGCATGGTGCAATAAAGGAACAGGAAAAGAAAATTAATATGTGTCTATGTTGGATTTTTTTGATTAAGAAGTCACCTGGAGACAAGAAAGTTTGAGAAAGTAATATAAACTGAATTTAAATGCTAATGGGGCAAGTGGATGCATTTATCAGTCCAAAAACTCTTAAAGTCAGATGGGTTCCAACAGGATAGGTTTGTAAAAGCTAGAAACAGCTTTTTTTTTTTTTTTTTTGTAATAAAGATGTAAGAATATGTAGAACTGATGAGAATTTTTGTTCTGACAAATCTGTTTTTCTAAAGATTATAGGTATTGGAGCCAGCTCATATGGAATGAATGCAATATGGTTATGGACACTCTGAAATTGACTTCACAAAGAGAAGATACCAAGTGCTACCCAAGGCAGCAGGACAGATGGTGTGAAGGACCTGTGGAAGATCACTTTTTGCCCACAATGTGAAAATTGAACAAATGTGTGGTGTGGAAAGCTTTAAAGATTAATACACTGACTTTGCATGACATTTTAACACTGTGTTCTTGAAAATACCTGCCATGTGTCTGCCCTCAGTCAGCAGAGGTGTACTTCAAAGAATTGGCCCCTGACCATGGAAAGAAGGCTGTTTGAATGGCACCAGCTGGAATCACTCCAGAGGACTGTAAGCCTTGCGCACATTAATGACAGGCACTAGGTAATTTTGCAAAAGGGAAAGAGATTTCCATCTCACTTTATAACAAGCATATATGTATAATCATGTATCTTAAACATATGGATTTTAAATCTTGGCATTGAAAAACTTTCTTGTATTGAATTGTGAAGCATATGAACATAAATAGTCCTAAATTGCTGTGTTCGTGGAAGCACAAATGAACAGTGTGAATCTAGAATAATTTCATGTTAATTACTGTGTTTTATTCCAACGGTTTAATTAGGGAATGGTGTCACATATTGCCATAGAATATCACAATTTACCTGCCCCCATCTGACAATCTTTTGGCTTTAGTAACAAATGAAAGCATACTCCTTTTTGGAACAGCTTTGAAGATGTGAGATGAAAATCTTATTTAAAGATGGATAAAATTAATATATCCTTTTGGAAATTCACACAATGAAGTTAACTGACCTTCTCAAGATAGATTAGCAAAGTGTGTCAGTAGTCAAGAGCATTTAAAGTCCTGATTGTGTCCCTCTTTCTGAATCGTTCTTTCCAGATAAGTCTACAGAATGGTGTTCTCACCAGTGACTGAGGCAGTCAACAGAACTGAATTAATGGGTGTTGTTCCTACAATGAGCTTTCTTCTTGTAAGTAACCTACCTCTTTAGAGTTTTCTGGTTTGCCTTTTTTTCTGAGAGGAAGAGGATTGGAGTAGAAAAAAAGGGTGGCAAGTTAAATCTGAAAGAAAATTTTTGCATTCCTTACTGATACTTCAGAAGGAAAGGGATGTCACTGCAAGTTAATGGAAATGTATGTATATTAAAAGGAAGTTTTTGTTGGTTTTGCCATGAATAGAATGCCTTGACTAACCATAATTGGTTTCATGTCTTGCAATTTGGGTCAGAGGCCAGGAAGAGCTTTTATGAGAGATTTGTAAGAAATGTACCATTTCTTTTAGGTGTCTAAAGCAAGAGATCATGTGTTACACCTTCTTCAAATAAGCTTCATTGATAATTTACTTTGTGGGATGTAAGATTGTCAGTCTGTGCCTTAAATCCATGCCTTTTGGAGATATTTTTTAATCTTTGTTAGGTATAGTTTATGTAGCAGTGCTGAATTCTCTGCTGCACAGCAAATTCAAGTTGCTGTCTAAAAGTCAAGCTTTGAATTCTGGATGAGTATCTGTGAAATAGGCATATGACCTGAAGTTCTTTCAAAAAATCTTATTTGCCTAGAATTAATGTAAGAATTTAGTTTTGCTTTAGGGAATCTATACTGTGTTGCTGTCATTTAGCTAGTGCAGGAGATGTTCCTGAATGTACTGCTGAAAAAAAATTTGTTATAAATAATCCTGTGTTTAGTAGTCCTCTAAACCAGAGAGGGATTACAGTTAGGTGAACTGGATGTTATATTAACAAGGATACAATGACCCAAATTACATTTTCTATTGCAATACTGGTAAAGATTACACTGTTTTCATCGGTACAGCAAACTTCAGACTCATTGAATTTCTAGGTACTGATTCCAGTAGAACAAAAGTATGATTTGCAGCATGGCCAGGAGTTCTGCTGACTTTCCCTTTGAATACCTAACTAATGCTTTTTAGTATCACTGCAACTGATTACTTTAGTTTCTTTTGGTTGTGAATGTTTAACCTATTTTTGTTTACTTGTTAGGTTTATTTTGATGTTAAACACATCCCTTTGCAGCTGCTTTTTAGCAAACATTCAGCAGATAAATAAACACCAAGTAGAACTAATCCAAGTAACAAACCTCCCAATACACCTTGGCATCAGGCAAGGTTAGTGCACCCTACAGCACAGGCACAGAATTCATTGATCCCACTCGTGCTGATCTCTGTGATGCTGTACCTCATGTGGGGCACTCCAGTTCCTTACCATTTCCCCTCAGTTGATCTTACCTGTTTCAATATTGTTTCTGTGTCACAGGTACTAAATCCATTTTTTTTCTTATCTGGTTGTTTGAAATAAAAACCATGTAAAGGCTAAAGTAAGAGACATGTTTTCTAACCTGATTTTGGTTTGCACTTTGCTTTTGCTTTGTCAGATCTGATACAAGTTTTTTCCTGAAGTCTATTCTGTTTAAATGTAGCCATTACTCATATTTTCCACTGTGAACTTGGATAGCCACGATGGAACAAGCCACAAAAAAAGTAGGTTTCGTGACAAAATTGTAGATCAAGAATTTTAAAGTTCAGGTGTCATCTTGAGTGCTTAAGTAGCATTAATTGAGGAGCTGGGGTTCCAAATATTTCTATATAGTCTAGTAACTCAGGCACTTCTCATACAGCATGGTATGTTTGCTCCAAAACTAATCTGCGAAAAAGCATCTGAAAAATTGGAAAGATAGGGTTGTAAAATGGATCTGAGTTATGGAATCTAAATTTTACTTCAGAATTCAAAATTCACTCAGGCAAATATAATCTTCTCAGGACAAATAAACCTGTTAGTGAAGTCGTGCTTTTTAGAAAAGCACTGCCTTGAACAGTATTATGCAGCTTCATATACTTCATGGTTTTCATCTCCATGTGTTTAATAGTTAACAAGCTAACACAGATGAACAAAGGTTGATATGTGCTTTTTGACAACTTGGGATGAAATGACTGAAAAGCAGCATAATTCATATGAACAGCTTACAAGGAGACTTTGAGTGTTGTCATAGCTGTTACTACACAGCTGATCTCAAGAGTTTTATCACCCTAACTTAAAGGGCTGGATGCATTTTGTCAGACATTCTTATTCTAGAAGTAACATGCAGGATAGCTGGTTTTTCAGAGGAAGTGAAATTAAAGTGTGAGTGGGGGAAGAGCAGGGGGGCTTTTTGTTTATTAAATTTGTGATGTACAACTCCTATATTTCTAATAATACAAATCATTAAAGTGCTGGTCCCTTCTGGTAATGCTACATTTTCTGCATTTAATTTCATGCATAAAAGTTGTCTTGTGTGCAGGTCATAGTAGTTCCAGTCATCTTTCAGTTTATACTGGGAGCATGGATCTCTCTTAATTGGTTATTAATCCCTTCTAAAACTAACCTGACCAGAAGAATAATTTGTTGCTGTGATCTCCTGAACCCACAAGCTTTTCAGCCTCTTCAGTAAGGGAAGCAGAGCCTGGCTTTTACCCTCTTATTCCCTAGCTTAATCAAATATACAAAGAAAAGCCAAGTAAGTGGTTCCACTCACCCTAAGTGCATGCTGTTGACTGCTCCAGTACTTTTCCCAGTACTCTGGCCTGTGTGGTTTTCTCTAAAGCTGCAGTGTCAGAGTTCAAGTCACCAAAAATTGCTTCTATTTTTGCAGTTTCTACTGCAGGATGTGGTTCCTTAGCAATATGTAAGTTAAAGCTTGTTATAGTACTGTGCTCCTATTTCCACTGTTTCACCCTTTCCTGTCAGTGATCCTGGCCTTTGTGTGATCAGGGCCTCATTCTGTTCAAGATCAGTCACTCTTCTGTTGGTTAGTTTTCTCCACTAGAATTAAATAAGTTTCCTGGGATGGAAAAATGTGTGGGGCAGAAGCAGCTGAGATTGAACTGCTATGGGACCTCTCACTGAGAACATACTGATGTTATAACCATGGGAGAAAGTATTCTCTGTCTGTTGCAGCATGGCATGGCTCAAACTTAACAAGTTTTATAAAAACATCTTTCACTTTCACTGAAAAGCACTAAATTAAATTTGTATTGAGCAGTTTGGAGTTCCCAAATTTTGCTGAAAGAAGAGTAAAAAGAACAATAAACAAGATACACAGATGGCAAAGCTGCAATTTGGAGAAAGGAATTTAGCTGTTCCTTCTCTTGCCATGTTGTGAGCAACTTACTTTCTATAGCTTAGTATTCAGAACCATTATTCACATAGCTGTGGGCATTTGTTTGTGGTGTGTATTTTGCGCATAGGCAATTGCATGCGTTTGACAACTCAGATTCTAAACTGATACTTTTGATTGAGTGTTTAGGTCACCCTATGTATTTCCTTTCTCACACTGGATGACTTCAATTTCTTTTGATTAAAGTTTCCTCAATAAATGTTTGGTTCTTAAATTACCTATAAATCATTTTCATACTTATAAAATTCCCTGTTAATCACTTGCTGACAATTGAAAATACTGCTAAGTATCCATAAACAATGGCCATGACTGACAGTCTGAGGCAAATTTGAGCTAATATTTATGGGTAAGAAAGTAAAATGGATTTTCACTTGTCTCTTCATTAAAGTGTGCTCTAGTGCTGCCATGCATTTTTATGCAAACAATTTGGTTTTCTGTCCTAAACCATTTTCTGTCCATGGAACATCTGTAGATTGTAATAATTTCATCTGAACCTTTCAGCTTAATATTGATTTAAGATTAAAATATTACTATTGTGGCATATAGTATAAATCTTGTTGTTATGCAGTCTGTTACATATGTGCCTTGTGCATCTTCATATCTGCCACTGCAGAGCTATCTGATAATACCAAGCTCAGATATGAAAGGTGAGGAATGTTCTCAGGTCCTCCTGGCTTCAGCTGGAGCTAACACTACTCACGCTTTTGTAGACCACTGCAGCATGAGCAGTGCCATGCAAATCACCATTCTGTGTCTCACTGAAAGCCATCATTGTTTCACTGACTTCATAGACTTTGAAGTAAAGAAAATTTCAGTAAAGTATATAACAATGTACAATGACTTAAAAAAATCTAAATTTATATACAGCTTTAAATTTGAGATCAGTGGGATAAATAATTTCTAAAAAGGAAGAAGTACCAAAATGCATAGACTGTATTCTGCAGAAGCCATAACTTCAGGTCTAAATTTTCACCTGTCTTGCAGAAAGCATTTTGCACTATTTAGTAAATGTTTGGAAAACCAAATTAGACTAATGCTTCAATTTTATTTAAACATATGGGTACATTCTGACGTGTCCAAGCAGGAGAGAATGCAAATTCTCCATCTCGTGATGACCTTTCCAATGAGATCTGGTCATACAAGCAATTCCTGAACTGTGGTTCTTGATTGTCTGACAACATGGCAAACTGCTGCAGACTTTTGTACCATATGTGGACAAAAGCAAACACTTGTTTTCCTATGGTATTTTGATTTTGCTAGAAATTTTACTGTATTGTGATATTGAACTCTGTAGTAGTACTTGCAGGGCTAACATGGCTTAAAGCATAAAACCTTGTGGTAGAAAGGATCACTGTGTATTCCATATAACACAGCAGAGTTACTTCTCCTTCAGGAAAGGTTTGTTTATCATTTATGTCTTATCAGCACAGGATGAGATGCACCCAGCTTTGCAACTTCACCTATTACTCTGATTACTAATTTTGAAGTTTGTTTGTGGAGTAAGGAACAACAAAATGAACAGCACTGTCCAAAACCAGCGCTTTATGAAATCATTAGACTATTTCATGTTGATTAGACCCAGAGCTGGAGCAGTTTTGCAGAGATTAAAGGAAACGTAATCACAGTGTCTGAATTAAACATGGCTGTATTTGCTGGCAATGTTGCAGCAAATTGTTTACCACATTGCACTGCAAAAAATGTTTGAGCATTATGGAAGAAATCAAGGGTTTAAGGAACAAGAGGAATGCCAGTTATTTTCACATTCTATATGCTGGTTACTTTGAATGCTTTGCCCTGTGAGGATAGTGCATCTAGCCTGGACTGCAAGAATTATAAGCTTTGCTAAAGAAGTGGAAGAAGAATGTTCTTCCATTCTATTTGCAGGTCAGATCTGACAAAAGCATCTAAAATCCAATAGAATTTACTTTTTGTAAAGGCTTTTTTTGGTTTTGTGACCTCAGTTAGTTGTATCTTATAGAAATGTTGCTGGTAGCAGGGGTCTTGGAGTTAGTCTTTTGCTACAGTATACTGTGGTTCTGGAAAATGGAAGAATAGGTGGGGAGATAGTCCTCTAGACCAGAAACTTTATATTATAGAACTTTTTATTGAAATAATTCCCCAAAATTATTATTGAGAAGTATCTTTAAGTTTTCAGTAGCAAGAGGGGTTTTGTTTTGTTTTTCTTTTCAAAAAGATACTCTCCTTTACAATGTCAATTAATTCTTTCTTATGTTTTACTTAAAATTGGAGCCCATGGACATAGGTTTCATGTCAAATTCGACATTCTAGGAGTAAGCTTTAGATAAGTTCAGCAAGGATTCATTGGTATTTTTTTCCTTTATCTCAAATTTTGGCTTCTGTTTTGTCACCTGTGTTTTTATTTACCTGTCCTTGTTCCACTCCTGTAATTGAATTGACTTCAATGCCTCCTCATTTATATCTTTGCAAATGAATATTGGGACAGATTTTGGATTATTTTTGCATATGTTAGACTTCATTAAGTTCCTAGAAATTAGGGTTGTCTCCTCATTTTGCTCACTCGTTGTGTCTTTTCTGGAGTAGCACTGAGCACTTAACTGGGTATGTGGAAGATGAGTAGCATGCTACTTCAATTGCAATGCAGACTGCGGCATGAAACCCTTGCTTTGTCAGTCATTTTATAAATTGGTTTGTAGAGCTATGTGCAACTGTAATTACTTTCAGCTTCTCAGCATTTAGCAAGTTTAGCAAATGTCATTATTCTAGGGTCTCCGCATTTACGGGGCTGCCTCTCCTTTCGTTACATCAGAAGGCGGCAGCTGGCTCCTCATGTGTGAGTCGTACGGGCTTAGCAATCCTGCCTTTCCCTGCCTGTCTCCTTGCCACCTGCTGGCAAAGGTGGAAGCCTGCAGCATGTGGAAATCAGACTTCCTGCTTCTAGGGAAAGCCCCTCTCCTGCTTACATTGGGCACAGTAGACCAAACAAATCTAGGGTCTGTGTCTCACTCTTTGTCTCAAAGTAAAACACAAAATTTAAAATCCACAAGGATTTCCTGAGGAATTCAAAGTTCTTAAGCCTTCAGCTTGAAAGAAAAAAAAAAAAAAGCTTTCCTATCTCTTTTCTCAATATCAGCTTCAAATGATTTTGTGTTCTGTGTTTGAGGGGTCTCTTTTTGCTGAAATAAAAAGTAAACTTCATGGCTTTGTGCAATTTGTGTGTATTAGAAACAAATACAAAGTTTGCTTCTAACAACTTCAATGTTGTGCAATAAAGTGGTCACATTAAATCTTTTCAAGTAATTTTTTAGATGTTAACACACAGTAGCAGCTGAAAAGCATCGAGGGAGTTTTTCTGAATTGAAGCAGACAACAGGGCTGGTGTGTAGGATACTGTAGGATAGGATATAGGTTAATGACTACCAGTAGTAAATATATACTTATCTTATGCAATGTAAAAATAAAGCATAATGCAGCTTCTCAACACTTTCCCATAAGCAAGGCTGCATTCTTTGAAATTTGTAATATAATGAAATGTGTGGTAGAACTTTTGGGTTTATGTATATGTATAAATACAAAGCATATGGGTATGCATACAAATATTCAAGCATACCTCCTTCATTGAAAACTATTACTTCATCATATGCTCAGAAATGTTGCCTTTAGTTAATGCTGTTTTGCTGTTGGTTCTGTTATGATGCTTAATTTTTAATGAAATTTAAATGTAGGTTTCTTTATTCTTGGACTGTTTCACATTGAATTCCTCAAGGAACTGTGCAAGGGCAACATTAGGTTTGCATTAGTGTTATTTTTCAGATCATGCACATTTTGCAGTCATTGAGGGTTCAAAGCCCATGACACTTTAAATAAGGTGGCCATTTAAATTGTAGACCTGAGAGCTTTTCAATTTTTCATGTTTGGTTTCTGACTAAGAAGATGCTGATATAATTTGAGTTATCGGATGGAACACAGTGAACCGCTCATGATGAAATAGGTTTCACTGAGGTAACCTTGGCAGTGGGGCTGATGGGATTCGTGCCAGTTAATCAGTCCAAGTATATGAATTGGAATCCCCAGTTGTGTGCTGAAACCTGGACATTGGCTTTGTATAATTGTGTCCAAGATCAGATAACTGGATAACAATTATCAGATAGACAGGCTTTCTAATTACAAACAGTTACTGCAAGAAGGACATTCATTCTTCCAAAGTATATAGCCATGCTGCTAATCTGTTACATTTGTTTGAACAAGGCTTTCATGGCTTCTCAAAGTACTAAAAACATCTTCAGCTTGCAAAGTAAGTTTGTAATTCCACAAACTGCTTAAGATGACAAGAAGCAATGCTGCTGCTTGGAGGTAATTATACTCTCATTCCAACCATCTGATCATCTCAGTAATTTCTCTCTCCCTTGCTCTGTTTCTAACCAACTGTTTACGCACATAGCTCTCTCTGAACTGATATTACTATCTTTAGAAAGGGTGAACTGGCCGATCCTGGTATAAAAGGAGCTGAAGAAATTAGAGCTTGTAGCAGGGACGAGAAGTTGCTTTCATCATGTGAAAATAGTGATATGGCCAATTTTTGAGTCATTTGTGTAATCAACAACCCCCTAAGAAGATGGTATGATGATAAAACAGTATTCATGCTGCTCTTAAGGAGACACATATTAGATAAATCACCTCAAAATGAGTTTTTAGTGAGTGCATACAATAACTGACAACTCAGTTTAATGCTGCAGCTACTTCATTTCGATATGGCAGGTCAGAGCCCATTGAAGGCATGTGCTACTCTCTGTCACCTTAATTGTCTAATTATTCCTCAATAGCAAAATCAATTTTTTTCTTGACTTCTGCAAAGGGTAAAAGCAAAGAGAAGTTCCGCTTTTCTTTGTATTTGCTGAGGGTGAGATGAAAACAAACATACACAGTATACTGCAAGCATTGTGCATTGTACTTTCATTGTCCATATTTTTCCAGTATTCTTCTAAGTAATTTAAACTGGTGTAGCACCAATCAGATGACAAAACTCTAGTTCAGTGGACCCCACTGAATTGAATAACTGTTAGTTAAGGGAATAGCTCTGCTGTTCATTTTCACTGTGATTGGTTGGAGAATGTTGACTACTTTCATGCCAGTATCAACTGCTAATTGTGCTTTTTATTGGTGACACTGCAGTAAAACTCATCTTTGATATGTCTGAAACACTCTTGCAAGTCAGTCCAGTTGCAACCTAGAATAAATCTGAAAAGTGAGCTGAAACCTTGCTCATTGTTGAGCTATATCCCAAAGAATAAAGAAAATGTTACACTGCACACAAGAGAATAGTAGGTAAAGGTTAAAATGCCATTGTAGAAAACTAAGACTTGCATTTATTTGAATTGCTGTGCTCTGGTTACTTTTTTGCAAGAGAAAACTAGTGAGTTTGGAGATGAAATAGTTAAAAACCACCAAGTTTTTCACAGGAGAGGAGACTGGAAAATATTGAAAATACTGTCTTTAGTTTCAAATGTGGATGAATAATAAAGTATGTGGTAGTCTGAAAAATAACTATCACAGATTGAGAAGGTACAATCTTGTTTCTCATTACTCATATTGAGAGGAATCCACTTAGTGTTAAGTAATGCCCTTAAAATGTATAAGAGTAAATTTATAATTAAATCTTGGAATTCTCTTACATGGTACTGAACAACTGAGTCTCAGAATTTGAGCCTCTGAGAATTTGAGGCTATTCTGTGGCTATGAGAATTATTGTTCCGTTGCAGTGGAGAGGGGTACAAAGAAGAGATCCCTAGTTTTCAGGACGTGAACAGGATTAATAGGTCTTAAACTTTTACTGCAATCACCTTTTCCTGAAGTACTTTGAATTCCAGCTACTGCTAGACATAATTGACTGTCCCAAACATGTTTGAATTATTCCTATGACAGTTATACATAGATGCCTCTCATTTTATGGCTATGTGCCATTTTATTCCAATTGATTGACTTTTATCTCAACCCAAGCAATGACAATAGTCTATAAAACTGCATTTTTTGTTTTTAAAAATTCATATTTTTCTTTAGTTATATAATCTGATCTGACCCACTCCCATTCCTTCATAATTATTTATCTGTATGTGAATATACACTTATATTTGTTAGATATTTTTGTGTGTATATGTAGTATATATATGTTTTTATGTATGTATGTATTTATTTTCTTGCAAGTTATTAATGTCTTATTTAGCATAGCAAAGTAAAAATGAAGACTGTGATAGCTGTCTGTATGGAGAAACTAGAAATGGAATAAACACCAAAAAGAAAAGTTATTTCAACTGAAAGAAAATGTTGTTAAAAAGCAAAAAGACAATATGGAGCCAAGTATGTTGTCAGGTACTTTGTAGAAGGCTACAAACTGCCATTAGGGTGAGGCTTTGGAATGACATTGTTAGAGTAGTGAGGGTAAGGAAACCCTGCTAATTTTACTTGAGGACTTGATAAATTCGAGTAGAATAAGATTAAATCAGTCACAGATTGGAACTGTAACCTAAAAGGTCCTCTCCTAAGTCCCGTGTCCCTAAATTAATAGCTTCAAGTGCTTCAGCACGATGTGGATGCAATATTAAATTCACATTTCATATTATAGTGCTCTTAAATAAGTTGATACAACATACTGAAATGAGAATTTCTCTTTAAATTTTATTTTACAGCACATTTTTGTAGAGGAGAGATCTGCTAGAATCACTCTGTAAAACTTCTGCGCAAGTTGCCATAGCAGTTAAATCAGATTTTATGGTGTTCCTTTCTAAAGTCTTAATTCTGTTTATGATTTCAAATTCAAGCCAGTATTTCATATTTTATTCTAATTTTTCTGGCTTGTTACAGAATAGATTCAGAAACTCTTGATTTCTTGTGTTCCTTGCCCTAAATGTGCTTAAAATCAGTAACTGTTTTAATTTACATGTAGTTTGGATTCTTTGTCTGCTTAGGTTGTTGGACAGCACAGGGCAGGGCCAATGATTTCCAGAGATCTCTGAAAACTTGGGGATCTGTTCCTGTGCTTTTAACGTTGTCCCTCAGTATGGGTCCATTTGGCAGTACTTCTAAGCCATATTTCTAATTAAAAATAATAATTGACAAGGCTTTTTTCCCCCTTTACTGTTGATCCTAACAATTATGAACTTTATTATGAGGAATTTACTAACAAGTCCTTCACTTATTGTAGTTTTTACCAGAGGCTAAAAATTAGCACAGAATAAAGGACAACTTCTCTCCTGGAATGTTTTAAAATCATCCTAGAGACTGAGGGAAGGAGAAGGGACAGTGATTAGGTTTGTATTCAGTATTTCTGCTGTAGAGACCAAGGGGGAGAAAGGTTTTCTTAGTTCAAGCCATCTTCTATCCCACTTCGTGCACTCCTGTTCATGGGGATGTGGAGCCCTGGGTTATGTGGACAGTCACTGTGGTATGAATGGGACACAGGCTTCAACTGAGCATGGCCCAAAGAGACTGAAAGGAGAGTTAGTGGGAATTCAGACTTTTTGTTCTATGAAAAAATCCCCAAGAACTTCGGGAAGCTGCTGGAAGTTATGCTGTTTGGGAGAAAAAACAAAGAAATTATAAAGCTTTCCACAGAAAGGGAATTCTAGAAAATTATTGTTCTTGAAAGCCTTGAAAATACAATTTGGTTTTTTTTCTTGTTACTGAAGTGGAACAGACAGCTGTCCCCAACTCCTGGGAGACATCTTGTGAAATCTCCTCGCAAACAGATCCTCATAGCAAAATTGATTCTGAAGATCCCATTCTTTCTAGGTGAACTGTCAAGGGAGTTGCCCATGTTACAGCAGAACTTTGTTGAACATATTATAATTTGAGGAAATTGTTTTTATGAATCAATATTCTCCAGTGAAAATCAATTAAATGAAAAAAATTCTAGCTATATTTAATTCCCATTTGTAAGTAGAAATTTTCCTAAAGGCCATTCAAGAAATTTCTGTCAAGCTTGAGAAATGAAAGAAAAGCATTTTGGGGTCCTTGCCTTATTGGCAAGACTAATTTTAAAATGCAGGAAGTGAGAAAATAGCCACTTCCCTTTGTATTCATAAAGTGATTAGTGATGACCTTTGTTAGAAAATGTGTTTAATAGAAAACCTTTCCAATCTTGTGTGGTAGGAAAGCAATATTAGTTTTTTTCAGTAATTTACTTTGTATTTGGTTCTACTTAGCAGTTGCCTATGGTGCTCCTCAGAACCTCAGAATGGGTTGTTCAGTTTCTCATTCCATAGATTTTTGGTTGAGAGATTGTATATAGATAACAGAGCTCTAATCTTGTTCTCTAATGAGCTACTGTGTGTTGGTCATAGCCTGATGTCTTCTAGGAAATAAAAAGTACTTCATTTCAGGATTTGATTCAGAATTTTTTCTTATTGAAGTGAGAGCCTGTCTTGTGAATAGGCTTCCTTGTCGTATCTCACATCTGCACCTGGTTTTGGAATGGGTCAGACGGAAGTTCCTCTGATTTCCTTAGTCACTGATATTGGCCTATGTATTCTGTCATGTCTGTGGACCTCTTTTTGGCTGTGGAAAAATAGCTGCACTTTGCTCTTTTCCCAAGCCAGGCAGAAATGACTTTTTTTTTTCCTGTTTTGAATCTCAGGAGCTTGGCATGAGTGGCTTGTATGGTTTCTGGCACAAATACTTCCAGGTGTGCACCTTTGCTATTATTAAGTCATATCAACTGAACAACGGAGTAGGAAAGATATGTTTTTCTTGGATAATGTCTTTGGGAGGAAGGATAACTTGTACAAACCTCAAATTGTAAGCAGGAGAGTATCATGTGCCCTCCCCCTGCCTGCGAAAACAGATAGGAAAGGTACTGTGTTTTGGCTTTTGGAGGGCCTTCTTTAAAGGGTTTCACCTCCAGCTGGGATTCTTGGAGACTAAGCCAAAGAAGCAAAAGTCTGTTGGTGTGGTGTGGTTGACCTCTGTAAGGTTAAAAATGGAAACCTTTTGTAAGGTATGAAATGGAAACCCTTCACAATTGCCTGTTTCTAAACTTGTATGTTGTTGGGCTTTTTGGAGTTAACATGAATTTTATCTGTAAAAGTTATCTGCAGTGCATACTCATAGTGTTTTTCTAGAGTTTTATGGTACAGATGTGTAGTGTTGTAAATATCAGTGATATAAAAATAAACAAACAAGGAACAATTTCAAGAGAACCATATGTACATTACTCTAGCAAGAATCACATGTATGGGATGGGTCCTGCTTTTATTGATGGCATTTGGGAGAGAAATGGGCTCCAGCTGGAAGCATGTGAGTGCCACCTCAACAAGTCATGTATGACAATATTTGCTTTACAAATAAGGCACATGCTTCTTTTCTAGCATTAACGGTGATGATCAGCACAAAAAAATGGGGTAATTCAGCTTCTGAATTTGTTTTAAGAATAAAAGCTGGTTTTTTCTGCCAGAATGAAGAAATTTCCCCATGGCAGTGCCAGAGAGAAATTCTGTTCTGAGATGTGGGAAGCAGCAGTCACCAGCTCAAAACAGTGCTTGCCTCCTGTGGCCTCTGCTTTTGCCATGCATCTCGGAAGTGCCTGTTCCTGACCTCTTTCAGAGAATGGCTTAACAGCTTCCCCCAGTTTGGCCTAAGCATAGCTGGTGTTGCAGTCCCTGCCCTGGCAGGCCTTCAGCCAAGATATGGAATAAAAAAGCTGGTCTGTAGAAGTGGAATACTCTGTTAACAGAAACCAGAGCATGTAGTTACGTCTTCCCAAAATAACATTGTCTTTTAATGTAATATCTCTACTGAACAGAGAAAAATTCTTTGCATAAAGTTTGGTTTTGAGAGGATCACAGACTGCTGAAGAGCCCAGATACCTGAGCACTGTATATTGCACATAGTTTTACATGTGTGCCTATATATGCGCGTACATACAAAACCAGATATAAATCATCATGTGTATGTATTTAGGCATCATCCCAATCTGTTTTCCCAGACTTTCTCTGGGAAGGAGTGGGAACTGAGTATGATTATGATACTGATGGCTTGGAGGAGCCATCTGTTGGCTCCAATCCATTTTGTAAACACTTTTGTATTGTTGCTGTGCCAAATGTAAAACACGTGAAAAGAGAGTGACAATTGATGCAATTGCAATAAGGGCATTCTTATGTGTAAACTCTGCTTACAGTTTACATTTGAAATGTAAGACAATGTCTCTGCAGTCATCCAGTATGATTTTCTTAATCCAAATGAGAAATCATGTACTCCTCCATTTATACAGACTGTCAAAGGGCAGCTGATACTGTAGCACAAGGCTGATGGAGCTGAGAAGTGTAACACTGGCTGAAGACTTTGTCTGAAGTTTGAATTCATGCCAAAGGCTTGAGTTGTTGCTCACAAAATAATTCTTGTGCAAAGATGCAAGCTCCAAGAAATGTCTCATATAACAACGTTATGTGCAAACTTTTGAATTACTAAGGTGCATTCAGAACTACTCGTGACCTTACATTATTTTATTTGTATTCAAATGATACAGTTTATCTCTGCAGTGTAGAGAGACCCTAATAGTCAGTGTGTTGGAAGTGACAGTGAACGCTGAATCATTTCCAAATAACTCTTCCATTAATAGGAAAGAGACAAAGAATCGTTTGGAAAGTGCAAAAACCCCCCAAAAACTATAGCTATAATATCCTTTCAGGGGTAAGTGCAAGTCCTTTTCAGAACAAAGGAGTAGGAAAACAACAAGAATCAGCTTCCTTGAGCTAAACAAACCCTCTTTCAGCTACCACCTCAGGAAACATTTTTTTTCCTTCAGAATCATGGAGCTAGTGGTTATTGAGACTACACTTGTCTCTAGGGTTCTTTCTTTTCCTCATTTTTCATGCTTTGCTTGTCTTATACCTTTGTTCACAATCCCAGTTTTGGATCAATTTTTCAATTGCTCTTGCTGAATAAGGTGCCATACAATTTTCATTTTGTAAAGAAACATTACAGTTTCATAGCATGAGAGCAGCAGTCTTAACTTCAGTACTCTTGCACATCACTCACAATGGCAATGTATTTTTGCAGGAATTTCTCAATAATGGTGTGACAGTGAAATGGGAGATCTGATTTTTTGAGGGACTTGACCCACGTTAGACTGGAATGCCCTTCTGTATTTGAAGCCAAAGCTTTGTTTTAAGGGTAATCCTACTGGAGTCTGCGATATGGGAGGCGTGATCCAAAGCTACATAGTTTGAAGAAGCAACACTTGTTTGCAGGAGGCTTTGGGTCACACACTTTAGTATCTTGGAAGGGTTAGAAACCTGGTGCGAATTCTTAATTTGGGATATCTGGTTTTAATGGCTTCTTAAAATCTCTTTGGTCCTTCCTTTGTGCTACTGTAACTAAGTTTTGCTTTTCAGTACATGTTTTGAATTTATGACACTATTTTTCCAAATAGAAGCTTAATATCAATCTAGTGTTGCATTCTTCAGTGCACAATACCATAATTATTAAACATTTTTAAGGTTTTTTTCTGTGTTACTGCACAGTTCAGTGATGTGAAGATAAAAATAGTTGTTGCAGGCTGTAGAATCAGTGGTGATAGGTCACAGACAGCAGTGCCTTCATCACCCCGTACCTCTGAAGTGCCTTATTGTTAGACTGGAACTGTCATCTCCATCGTACAGCTCTTTAACTGTGATTAACAGCCACTACTTGAGATGTGTCATTCAAATATATCCTACTGGACTTGTGACTGTCACTCTATTTGTCCTAGATTAGCAAATCTATAGCAAAGCTGTCATGGCTGATTTAATAATTTTTCTTTCAGCGAATAGAATCAGGTGTTTAATCACGTGGAATCTAGAAATGAGCAAGACAAGTGATCTTGGAGTACTAAAATACTACGAGCTATACAGTCTGCTTATGCTATCAAAATACTGGGGAGTTTTGTGGTGGTGAACTTTATGTGGTTGGTTCACTAGCTTGGAAGTCTCTTAAAGCTTGAAAGCATCTTCTCCTGAGCAGAGTGAGGAGAGAATAAAAATGATACAAATGGTGATGTACTCACAGCTGGTATTCAGAAGGGACTGAAGCAGTATCAATGGCCTGATCTGAAAGTAGCTTCAGAAAGAGATAATGTGCTGGGTTGTTCTACAGCTTGGGCCTAAAAAAATCTTGATTTGTTGTTCTGTAGCGACAAAAGTGATCTTCCAGTGAGCTGTTTTCAGAGAGCTTTAGTTCAGATTTTTGAAAGCCTATATTAGCAAAATGATTGTATAATGACAGTCCCCAAATGCGGAGATCTGAAGATAGAAATTAATATTACCTTCTTTTTAAAGGCTATTGGTTTCAAAGCAAAAGATATTATTTCTCTGTTCAAGTTGTTCAAAAAATGGCCATGCCTCATCATTTTCCATTACAGTAATTTGTCCCAGTTTTAGAAAGCTGAAGGACTTTCAGCATGAAGTATTACTGTTTTCTATTAATTCGGAAGAGTGATGGACATTGTGGGTCTTAGCATCTATGTGATAAAGGGGACTTTTTCAAAGTTGGCTGGGAGATGGGAACACTATAGGAAACCTATTTGTGTTGTCTGGTGTGGTGTAACTCTTCCTGTCACACAGTCCAGCAGGCCTGGTGCCTTAGCCCCAGCTGGCAACTGACTACTCTGCAGGCACTTGGCCACCCACCCCTTTCCACCTCATCTAACATGGGGAGGAGAATCAGAAAAAAAGGTGCAACTTGTGGGTTGAGATAAGTACAGTTTAATACCTGAAACAAACCAAAACTTAACTATTCTAATGATAATAATAATTGCAATGAAAAAGAGAGAGAGAAGAATAAAACCAAAAAGAAACAAGTGATGCCCAACACAGTTGCTCACCACCTGCTGACTGATGCCCAGCCCATCCCTGAGCCATCAAACCCTCTTGGCCAACCCTCACGGTTTCTATACGAGGCATGATGGTCTGTAGTATGGAATATCCTTTTGGGCAGTTTGGGTCAGCTGTCTCAGCCATGCTCCTCCCTCCCAGCGTCTTGTGTAGCTCCTCACAGGCAGAGCATGGGCAACTGAAATGTCCTTCATGTAGGTAAGCACTACCTAGCAACAACCAAAACATCAGTAGGTTATCAGTGTTATTGCCATACTGAGTTCAAAACACACCACTGTCCCAGCTAAGAAGAAAATTAACTCTCTCCCAGCTGAAATCAGGATGCCTGTCCTAGTGGCTTGCCCTTCTAGTGACTGTTTACTTTTAATTTGAAAACTACAATTTGTAGCCTGCTTCTTCTCCATTCTTTCACATTGCAAGTAGGAAAGCTTCAGCAGGTCAGATCCTTGTGTAATATATGCTGTTGAACACAAGCACTATAATTGTAAATGGGTTTATTAACTTGTAGGTCATAATCCTGTGAAAAGTACAGGAATTATCTGTTCTTCCACATTGTGTGTTATGTGATGGTCAACAGTGATCAAGAGCTGTAGAACTTTTTCCTAAGGGCCAGTAAAGCTTTCAGCAACTAAGCGTTGCTCAGACAAAAGTGGCTTCAGAACCGTCAGAAATAAGTCCCTAATCTAACATCCTTAGAAGTCACTTTTGTATAAGTTTATTCACTTTTGAAGCATTATAAATAATGCAAATTTAATGTCCATCTGGACACTAGGTTTTTGCCAACTGCTACCAGACCAGCTGCAAAATTCACTGACTACAAGCTTTGCAGCTGCCACGTGCAGTCAGTGCCAAGAAGGAGCACCCTGCAAATTCTCCTTCGAGTGCTTGGACTGGTATGCTGTACTGGAAAACAGGTTAACAAGGAGTGAAACATCAAACAGGGAAAGTAAAGCTTTATGTATGGGCATTCGACTTTGTTTTAAGGAGGCTGCTTGCAGAGAGAAGCCAGCTGAGATCTAATCACCTTTGTTTGCATCACCCCCTGTGATTCTTGTTTACTTGTTTCCTATTGTAATGCTTATTATGTGTACTTTGTGTTGCATGTTTTAATAGTAAGAGCTACAAAAATGCATAGAATCTATGTATACCTATGATTTTGATTCCTCCATCTGGATATTTTTGTTCTTCAGCTTTTTTAGTCTTCCCTGGCTTATAGGGTGCTTATCTGAATTAACTGGTAGACATTCTCTCTTAGGAACAGTTTCCTGTCAACATCTTTAGAGTGTTTTGGCCTCTGTGGTTTTGGATCTACCTGGCACTCTTAAATTTTGAGGAAACCCCCCATTTCCTTGAGCAACTTGTCTGCTTTGTTTGTCACTCAGGATTTGTTAACTTTGATTTGTTCTTCCAACTGCTCAGCATTTTGGAATGCATGTCTCAGTGGACCTGAAGATGCTGATGAGGAGCCTAGGGCTAATGCTCTGTAAATTGAAACCCAGAGCTCATAGCAAAGGCGATTGAAACTCTGACAACAGGGGAAAATGCACGGTCTAAATTGAAGATGGATCTAAGATTATTGCAAGTTTTTTTTCATTAAGAAGGTGTTCTTTACCTTCAGGGAGAGTCCATGCTTTTTGACCATTGATATTAAGTTGGCTAATGTATTTAGATCTCTCCAAACACAAAGCCTATGCTTTGGACGACCACTGTATATATCAGCTTTACAAAGCAGTGCTCAGTTACACAAGGAATAGAGCTTTCTAATAAAGAGCTTAGCTGGACAATGGTAGGTAACTTAAAGTGAAGGCATCTGATATTCAGCCATGTTCCCAAGCTGCTTTAAAGTTCAGGGCAGATTTTCAGCTGGCAAAAATCAGTGTCAGCTTTTTCTATTGTATTGGCTCTATGCAGGTTAACATGAGCTGAGAAGCAAGGCCTTACTTTGTTTTCTTGAGGTATGTCTCTGATGATTGTGCTGCTCTGTTCAGCAACCCTCCTGGGAGTTTTCAAGGGCAGGAGGAGCAAGCATCTTGATTATTTATTCTGTCTTCTTCCAGACCACATTGCATGGTCTGATGGGAATTAGTCTTCTCTGCTACAGGAAAGAGCATCACAGTACATTAGTGGGGAGGCTGGTGTAAATGTGCATACTTAACTATGAAATTCATAACTCTTCTCTTCAGCACTAAACTTTTTAAAAAGTCTGGATTCTGGGAAGTTGGTATATTATCAGTGAGTGTTTCACAATTTTTCTTAATGTCACTCACATACTTCATAAAAAGAGGGATTTTATGAAGGGGACTAAGCTAGCATAAAGCTCTGGACATTTCAGGTTTTGCATTCATCCCTCAGTTGCAGTGCTCTGGCTTTTCATACACTGATGATGAGGGCTACCCTGAATCCTAGACTTTAGAGAATACAGATCATTACCTCATGTCCATGGCCTCTTTTTTCTTTAGAAATGTATTAATATTTCATCATGTAAATACTTTACTGTGCCACAGTAATATTAATCAATTTTTTTGGTCTTATCTGGGTTTATTAATTTTAATAGACCCCTTACAGCTAGAGTTGTATCCTGAATGTTTATAATTGAATTAGATAAATATTTGATTTCACTCTGATAGCAGATTTCACTCAGAGAGCTCAGGTGTTTATGCAGTGTCAGTTGATAAACAGATGTGTAGCACAAATCTGACTTTACCAACACACAAAGCTAGGGGAAACGATGGGAATAGTTGAGCTGCATCAGTGTGAGTGCCCACAGCCTTTAAGTTTGGGATGTGTTTGCCTGCTGTATGGAATGGGAGCCCCAGTTCTGCCATGCAGCTCAGGCTGAAGCACCTTGTCTTCTCATTTGTGTAAGCTCAGTAAGGAGAGCATATAAAGTATAGTCTGGGTACTAAAAAACATGCATTTAAAAATAGAAACAAAAAGGCATAAGCAGAAGTGATCTATTGATACTTCAAAGAGTGCAATACGGAGGTATTAAGAAATAAATAATTTCAGTGAAGGCAAATCTTTCATTAACTCACTGTGAGCATAGCTATAATCTTTGCATAAGCAGAAAAAAAGAAGGTGGAAAAGTTTTCTTTATGCAAACTAAATTAGACTGTTTCAGATGAACATGAGTCTCCTGCAATGTATATTATATTTATCTATTGATGTAACACAAGTGACTATGGGGAGAATTTTACTTTGTAATTAAGACATTATAAAATTTTAGCTCTTCTATTATAGGAATATTCTATTATAGCCAAGTAAAAACATCACATAGAAAATCAACACAATTCTTTCAAAACTGAACTCAACCTTGAAGCATTTATCACAAGCACTAAGTGCTGGAGCTGACTGCCTTTAAAGATTAAGAACTTCAGTTACCTCCAGTTTCATGCTTACCTGTCCAGTGTAAATGGAGAATGAAAGGTACTTTTGGCAGGTCATTCAAATAGTTTGTTAACAGAAGTTCAGTGACAAAACCACTAAACCTTGAAATCTGTGCACACTGAGATTTTATAAAACCTTCTATGTTTATGAGGGACCCAGCCAGCCCTAAGAACTGAACTTGCCCAGATGCATTCAGCTTGGCTCCATTTCTATTAAAATCCATTTTGTGACAACGGGTGCTAACATCAGCTTGTTACTAGGTCCAGATAATTAGTTGGAGACACCCATTGTGATGATGGGGTGAGTGTTGAAGTCCAGTCATGTGGCATTATGGCCTCTAATATGTGCCCTGGAGGACTTTGTTGCAGCTGTAAAAATAGGATTTTTAAAATGTGAAGCCAATTTCTAAGAACCTACGATTAGTTAAAGATTGCTTTTGAAGAAAATACTGCAATATAAAATAGCTAATTGAGCAATATAAGCCATAAACACCTCAGGGAAATTCTTAAAGGACACTTTTAAAGCTGGCTTTAGAAATCTGCTGGTCTTTTTTTTTTGAAGTATTCCTGCCTCTAGCAACACATCTTTCAAAACCTGACAGGCAATGAGGGGACTGAAGATGAAACTTTGTTTCCATGAAAGGAAGTGGTAAATTCCCTCTGACTCCTACTGCCAGTCTGCTTTCAGAAAAACAAGGAGGGAGGAAGAAGGAATGACAGATACTGGTGGAGAGGGGAATAGCTTTGGGAGCCTCAGGAGGCTTCCTTTTTATGACTTTGTAAGATAACTTTTATAAAGTTACTTTCACATGAGCAGGGCGGTGAGGACAAAGCATGTGTTTTTCACTGCTCAGTTTTGGATCCAAGTCTGTATGGCAATAGAACCAGAGATGATCATGAGACTGATATATAAATTTGATGAAATCTTGCTTTCATTACAGTCATTGGTGAAACTGGCTCTTCATCTCTGTAGAGCCAAGGCTTCACCTTTTGTTCATGCAGTGTGTGTACCTTTGATCAACTTACTTAATGTCTGCCTGCAGCGCATGCAAAATGAAACCATATTTATGTAGTTCCCATGAACTAGTTTTGCTGGCAACGTTCTCTGCAATCAGTAGGTCAAAGATGTTACACTGTTTACATGAGGGAGTTTTTGCAAAACAGACCATTAATCCAAATCAGTGAATTCTAAAGCTGCTCAAGGTTACCTACTGTTTTCTTCAATCTCTCTGTTCAACAGTGTATATTGCAAAAATGAATCAAAGTTTTTGACATGTGCCTGTTTTTAAAGTATTTCAAAGTTGACTTCACAACTTCTAAAATGTATTTGCTAAAATTTTGCACTGTTTTCATTTTGTGGTGTTATTACTTTAAAGTTTGTTAACTTTATATATTATTCCTTAAGTACAGCAGGCTTTTAAAGTATATTTCAAATTTATTCAAAACTGCTTTTCAATTTTTGAGTTCTGTCAACAGTGAATGAACATTTTTGGACCAAATTTATTCTGTTTTCATGTAATATATGAAAAAAATAGCACTTCTACATCAAGTAATTTTTATGAAACTGAAATATGATGGGCAAAAACATATTTTGAAAATGTTGACTGACATTGCTCTTTTCATGGAAAATCCTGCTCATTGTAGTGTGCCAAAGTGGTTACTTTGACCTGAACTGCTTTTCAGGCGGTCACTTTGGCTCCTCACAGGGACTTGTACAATCACGTCATTCCCTGGTGAAGCAATTCTTCCAATGGTGATTGTTACCACTCTTAAGGCTGAAATGTGCAAATCATAGAACACCTAGTTTGTTTGCATTCTTCCAGCTTTTGCTTAGTACAGGAAGGCAAAAAGGTCTTTATGGAAATCATTACTCACACTTTAACAGCTGCTATGGGCATATTCAGAGCACAAATAGAAGCTACTGAAGCCCCTGTGATATGCTGGCTCTGGTGTGGTGGGTAAATAATTCACCATCAGTTTAAAGACCTGATTTGATGAACTTGAGGAACTACAGGGAAGTTGGTGAGATATTGCCAGTGTATTTGACCCATGTAGTAGGATTAATTATAAATCCCAATCAAGGTCTCTTTGGACACAATGCAAATTTCAAATGAGCCCAAAATGAGGCCAGAGATTTGGGCTGAGATTTCCAATGCTACTTAAAGTAGCAAATCCCATTGAGATGAATAGAAACTGGGCATCAAGCACTGTAGATGGCTTGCAAATCAGTCTTGAGTATTAACACTGATCCTTTAGTCCTGTTGAGACTTATAATATGAGGTATTATACAGGAAGTAAATGGGTTCTGATCCAAGTCTGGCATCTTCGCTAAGACAGGCTATGCCAGAACACATGTGCAAAATTGCAGGCACATCCACACACTCTGCCTAATGGTCAACCCGTTTGACTTCCAGTGATGTACTGTCTTTATTACAAAGTTACTGCTTGGGCAAGGAGCTTTAATATATTAATAATCAGTGCCTTAGGCTAGGTATGAGGTGGCTTTTATTATGGCAGTGTGTGTGGTCCCACATTTAACTCCATGGGTAAGGAAGTAGAGAAACCACTCTCACCTTCATTTATTTCTCATATCAGATAGCTGAACAATTTCAGATCTCTACTCCATTTCTTTTGGTAAGCAATTCCCAGCAATTTCTGGCTGGAGATGGTTAACTATTTGAATGCAGACAATACTGTTTCTAGCATCAAAGAGTTGTAATTCTTCTGTCTTTATGCTCTTTTTTTTAATCCTCAAAAGCAGCTTTGTGCTGTTTGATTTCAGTGCCTGTTAGCATTGGAGCGGACTTCAAGAATTTATATCAGTTATCACTATATATGTCATGATGCATTTATATCCTGAAGGAAGCAGATAATGCCTCATGCCAAAATAATATTTAATTTGGAACAATAATAAACAAAATTAGAAGTAAAGTTTTATTTTTAAATTAATGCAGAACAGCAGAAAGTGCTGACATACTTGACTGTGTTGCTTAAGAACCAATTTTGGGGCAAACGGAATAATGACACATTTAACATGATAATAGCTTAGCACTAGTAAAATAAGAGCATTTTACAGCAAAACTATTTCCTTTTTATCTTTGCCCCTGGAGCTTGCCAAGAATTTCATTTTTCCTTATGAGAAGAGTCTAGTTCTCCAAATAAACTAAATTAATCTTGAAAATGCACATGGAAGGTTCCAAGTTACCGGCTTACTAATTCCAAACTTGAAAATGTTGGCTTTAATTTTCCAGACTGGGGGGAGGAAAAAGAAATTAACATCCTGAGGAATGTTATTGTATTTCCTGTAGTGTTAGGGGCTAGCCATTTGCTTCTCAGTGAACTCAGTAAGTTAAGTTTCTTCTTTAATGATCTATTTCTTCCAATGACTCCTTTCATCCACTTCAGTTTTGCGTGGCAGTGCCAGAAAGTGCCAGGGAACTCAGCACCAGATGTGTCTCTAGATGGTTGTGCTCGCTCTGCTGTTACACCCCTTTTTCAGAAAAATTTCATTTGGAGCATTTGCTTGCCTTAACTCTTCAGGCTCCACTTTAGATGCACACACAGAAGTGCCTTTTGGAAGACTGTGGTAAGGTTTTCACCTCTATATTAGTCTTAATACTCTTTGTTGCAAATAACCTCAAAATTCAATTTCTAAGATTATCTGGGCTGTGTATTAAAAGGCATTAGTATCTTGTCAGAACAATAGCTTATTTTCAGATGATCATAATTTGGAGTTTATTTGAATATGTTTCATAGCTTTAAACTGTCATTTTTCTTTGATTATCAGGAAAAAATTTTGAAATAAGTGGTATTGCCACAGGTACAACTTCCTACTGGTCTGGAACTTGGCATTTGGTTGTGTGAACCACACTTAGCGGCCTTACTGCCATAAAAATACAATATTCCATAACTGGCAGTCTATAGGTCTGCTCCTCCAAGCGCTTGCCATGAAGAAACTGCTCCAAAGAGATCAGTAAGCATTGGGATTATGTGGAATTGGTGAGGCCAAGCCCACCGAAATAAAAACATTCGTGTGCTTTATGAAGAGCTCCCATGACTATATGGCCCAGGGCACAAGAACCTTGGTGATTTTGGCATATTATCAGTTTGTTTGCACGTGAAACTCAAAGCAAACCTTGGAGGCCATGAACACAGAAATAAAACCTTCATAGTATTGTTTTAGGGAAGAATGACAGACACTGATACTTACTTCTAAAAATGCAATGATCTGCTTAGAGTGGTCAAAGGACTGCTAAGGAAGGCTTAGTGTTAATTTGGGGTCAGGAGAGAATCCTCTACAAATTTGAGTGAGTCACTCTCAAATTATTATTCACATTCATAAAAGTCTGCTTCAGTTTAAATTCTTGCACTGGGTGAATGAGAAACTCAGATTCTTGATGTTTCAAAGGTTGACATTCCAGCTGCAAATTGGAATAAAAATAGTTTCTAAGCCTGGTCCTTTCTAATAAATGCTGATTAAATTTGGGTTATATAAGAATAAAAATAAATGCTTTGGGTTTTTTTTTTCTTATTTGGAGATTGCTGTATAACTAACTGCCTGCTATCTAAGCGTCCTGAAGTTTCTGGCTAGTGAATGTTATGATCTGCTATATTCAGAAGAGGGCAGCATCAACCTAAAGAACTGGGAACACATTTAATTTGAGGATTTCAGTGTAAACAGGAGAGGCTCCAAAAGGTGATACAAATACAGCTGTTAAGTTAAAAAGCAGAATTTAGTTTGTATTCTGATATAATAACAAATAAAACCCTTAATTTGGAATTGAGTATTGTAGCATCTCTGCAATAACATGTTTGTTGTCTTCCAATAGAAACATATTTCTCAGAATAATGGTTACCACACCTTAGTTATTATGACACCCACAGCCTTCTATTTACAGGTATTTTGATATAAAAATGGAACAAATAAAAAAAGGATCAAAACTCTGAGCATTTTGGGGCTGATATGTTCTGAAGTCACAGTTTATACAAACTAGGTATTGATAGAGGTCATGACACACTAGTTCTGAGGATCTCAGTTAACAGGAAAACTCAAGGACATCAGTTGCTGATGTATCTAGTTGCTTTGGATCTAGGATTGAGTCAGATGCAAGATTTGGACTAAAGTGGGCAAGTATTTGTACAATTATATTATGGCCTAAGGCTTAAGGGAATTTGCTCAGAGTTTTGATTGAACAAGGACTGCACTGAGTGCAGAATTATTAGGTTAGCTGCCCATGACCAAGTTCTGTCCCAATGGAATGGGCCCATGTCAGATTTAGTCATTTTACCACATGATTTTACTTAAAACACTTGCAAATTAATGCATAAGTCCCACTGATGTCAGTGATGTTTCTGTGTGTGCTGGAGTGTTTTGCTGAGAGGAGAACTGTGAAAGGAAGTCCCAAATGGTTAGGTCTTCAGAACAGCCAGACTGTCAGCCTGCACAGTGGCAATAGGTGGTCAAGGCAAAACATGTGCAGGGGCTTTTCTTGTAAGAATTAGCAAACTGTATTCTGAATCAGGGCACCAGGAGATAAAAGTGTATATTGCAAACACTACTTTTCTCCTGCTGACAAAATTTTTAAAGTATCTGGGTGATTACAACTTTTTTTTCCCTGGATGTATTTAGAATCCTTTGGCTAAGGAAGATGCATCATATTTCACTCAATTCCTTTCTTACAAGCTAAAAGAACTGGAACATGTAAACTCTTCTATTTTGTGAATCTCAAGGTGGATTATTTAACCTTGAATTGTGTCAAGATCCTGTTTCAGCATAAAGACTACATGTGCACATGCTTAATGAGTAAGACCCTAAAGATTTGTAAAAAGCCTAAGTTTATATACCCCATTAAATATGATCTTCACAGGCTAATTAGTTAGAAATTTTACCCTTGCTTATACTATACAACATTTTATGATCAATAACAGTAAAATCTATGTAAACCATGCTCTCTATTAATAAACATTATATGCTTCTGGCTTTCAAATAAGGAAATTGATTACTTGTTTTTCTCCTGTGACTGGACTGCTGGCAGAGTAAAATCCAAGCAATTAAGATTATGGGTAGATTGCTTCATGTGAGACATGAAGGCATTACAAATAATTTTGCTTTCTATCAAAATAAGGATACGAGTACTGTGTAGAAAACTTAGATCAGCAGTATCTGGTCTCAGAGATTTTAGGGAGGGTCCAAGGTCTCTGGACCATGATGCTGCATGGTATTATTTCCCCTGTATGTTACAGGTTTGTATCCAACCAAGATAAGTACTAGCTAGAACTGGTTGTTAGGTACTTGTTGGATAGCTTCTGTCCTGTTTTCAGCAGTAATGTGTATACCCCCAAAACCTCCTCTGCAAAGGACACTCTTGACCTTTCTAAAGGAGGCTCTGAAATGGAGTGAGCAGGGATGTGCACCACCCTCCCCATCCCTGCAGGGGCCTCTCTGGGTTAGCATTTGAAGTACAGTGGTAGGATGAATGATCTCTATGGAGCTGTAAGCTTATGTGATAAACTGTTGTTCTGCCAACACATGCAGACATAATCATCCTCTATTCCAGTCCAGGAGCTCCCCAGGTGATGTGTACTTTGGGGATGTGTATAAATGAGCAACTCATTTTGACTTTTTGACTAATAGGATTTCCATTATAAGCCAGAAGAAAATACCTGTGCTCTAACATTTATGCCCCTTACTTTCCCACAGAGGGACATTGCTGAAACAAAACAGCCTCTCATCCTAGAGTGACATGTTTGACACATGCACTGTTGTATACAGAGGCATACAAGCCCAGGACAGAGAACAAATATATTAAATAAAGGTCTGCTGTGATAGAGGTCTTTTCTTTGGCCACACTTGATAAACAGATGCTGAAAATATTTTAGCAATTTAGTTAGAAAAATCAACCTAATGGGTCTTCTGGTTATGAATAAGAATTTAGATTGCCTCTGCACTTTAAATATGTAGTTGTCTCCAGAGGAAGTCTTTGGACTGAATAAGGAATAATTGCTTTTTTGTAAAGAGCATATCATACTGGTCCTGTCTGAAGAAAGCAGAATTTTCAACTGATTTTTTTTTTTAAATAGTAAATAGCTGCACTGAGTGCAGCTCCCTTCTCCTTCCAAAGGTGTTCCCTGGGCAACAAATAGAGTTCATAAATATATGAGACATATCTGACCCAATATCCAGCTGAAAATGAGTAACTTTAATGCTTAGAAAAGGAGCTGTTATATATGGGAGACTTCCCCCTCTCCTGTATTTCATTCTTCCATTTTTGTTTTTATCAAGCACAAAGCATATTTAGAAGTATAGCAGTTCAGGAGGATTTCCCTACCTTTTTCTGTCCTCTAGCAGTTCCTCCAAAATACCTATGCTGAATTTACTTCACAGGTCACAACTATTATTGAGTTGAAAATCTTGAAAAGTATGAAAGATGAATTAACTTTTTCTGTGAGTGATTCTCCCTAAACAGCTTTGCAGACCCTGGAGAATCTGAGGATAATTTTTTGCATTACTTTTTTACTAGGCTGGGCAGTGGTCAAACCAAGGCAGAACTAACTAATGTAGAAATGAAGACTTCACTCCTGGGTGCTTAGAGCAGTGCCTATTCAGGAAACCAGAATCTGATTCTTGTATGATCTGTTCTCAAATTGGAGTGAGTCATTAACCAAGCTGATTTGATGCTCATCATTTTTAAAGGAAAGTTGCTAATTCTGAAAATGTATTTCTGCAAGTAAGTCACTTTTTCTCTAGAGAAGCAAAGGGAGGTGTTCAGCTCACGGAATTGAACTTCCATCTACAATGGAAGTTCTCTCAGTGTGCTAAAACGTGAGGGTTGGGAACTTGAGTGAATGCTTTTGTTGCTGAATGTGAAAGTAAAATCCTATTGCTACTTGGATAGTGGAGTTCCCTTAGTAGGTGGCCAGCATCTTGTTCACAATGAAATCTCAACCAATAGGATTTTGTGTGAGCGGCTTATTGCTGGCTTTTAGCAGGAATGACCCAAAGAACAAATGAGGCATATATTGGATTAAGGAAAGCAATCTCTGTTACCACAGCTGCATTACTAACTTATGTTTAATTGCTCAGCATTTATGAGGTTCATAGTTTATTGTCTTTCTTGCCACACAATAGGATGAGCAAGTTAAAAAAAGCTCCAAGTTTCAAAGGCTAGAGTTTTGGGTGCCTGCCAGCACTGATCTGTTTAGCAAACAGGCAGCAGGGTGCTTATTAGTAGGTTGTGGCTTGCAAACTGTGAAGCCTGTGGAGCCAGATGCACTGATCAAATAGTGAATCCATAGATCGGTAAGCCCATTAAATGAAAAAGGGGAGCACCACTGAGTATAAATATATTTTTCATAGGCTTCAATTAACTACCATAAACGACTTTTGTAACTCTTTCTGTTGACCCAGCAGTCTAAATATTAAACATAAGTATAAGCAACATTTGTTCCAAATTGCTTCTCTTAGAATTTCCTAATGACTTATAATTATATACTACTTGGCAGTAAAAGAAAAGTGCCAAATTGCTCTTATTATTTCTATTTATTTCAGTGTAACAAATAGTGCCTGCTTGTAACTCAAGGTGCTTATAGAGTACTCATAAAAGCATAATAAAATTTGGTAGTGAATCAACCACTCTGTAAGATCAGGTGATGAGCTGGTCTGAATCTGCAAGGTTCTGTGCAAGCCAAGCCAAGTCTATGAGTTCCTTGAAGTCACTGGGGTTATGAAAATTTTCTAGTTGTTAAGGATCCTACAAAAAGACTCTGCAAATGACATTTCATTCTTTGAATTGTCCTGCTTCAGTTGGAACGAAGGAAACATCAGTTGCTGTAACTTCAGCCTGAAGTTTCCAAGAGCAGACTTTAATATTTTAGTTACTTGAACTTCCCTGATTGATTTTTTTAATATGTTTCAGCCTGTGAATCACTTGTTAATTTTCTGGGATGGCTCCTGTTAAAAGTAGTTGATTTTTATGGTGTACCTCAACACTTAAGTCATGTGGCAGGATTCCCTCTTCCTGACCATTTACCTGCTGAACCCTGGAAGGACTTGAGCATTCCCAGTCTTGTTCCTTTCTGTCAGTGTTCTTGTGAACAGTTTTACTCCTATAAATGTCTGCAAGGAAGAAGTGAAAGATGTTGTAATGCCACTAAGCCATCATTTTTGTCATGCAAAATTCCGTGAATTCTTTTGGTAGAGAATACCCAATTCTGGTTTCAGTTGCCTCCAGGAAAGATCAATAGGAAAAAAATACCTGAAAGAGTATTTGGAAGATCAATCCAAGATTATTTACATAATAAATAGGAAAAAAAATAATTTCTACCGTGGCAAAACTTCTGTTGAAAATGCTCAGGAGCATAGAATATAACAAAAGTATTCTTCTTTCAGCCTCAGAAGCATAGAACAAAACCAAAGTACTCTCCTATCACCCTTTTTCCACTCTGTCGTCAGCATCTTCTCTTTGTTTTCTTTCTGTTGAGTAACTCAGTGCTGCTCTAAATTTTGAGAAAAAAAAACCCACAAAGAAAACACGATGGCAATATTCTTTCAATGATTGTCTCAAGCTTTGCATGGCTGATGTGAGTTAAGTTAGAAGGTACTAGTCTTTGGCAAAAAAGTATTCCTCATCTGTGCTTTCTATGTGGACAAAAACAATGTCCTGCACCAGTTTGTAAAGGATTTGTTGTAAATATTATTGGTAAGGTATTTAGTTTCAGGTGTTTGCACACTGCAAGAGAAGCACATCCATATAATATAAAAAGTAATCAGAATCCATTAATTGATTTTTCAAGTTACCAGATTGAATCTGTTTAAAAGTCTGCAATGACCTTAGTGGCATGCAGCTTTATTTTGGGTCTTGCACTGGCAAGATGCTTAAGTACATAGCAAGTGGTGTGTATTTCAGTAGTTCCATGCTGACGTGCTGAAGAAAATGATGTGTATAAAATTCAGTGTGTCCTTATATAGCTTAGGCTAGAGCAAACTGAGGCTTTGCACAAGTGAGAGCATGTTTAGCCACAGCTCAGCAAAATTTGGAAAATAAGTCAGGTTGGCATTTTCAGAATGTGTGATTTATTTGGATGTTTCTTGCCCTTCAGTTACAAGTCTACTTTAAGTCATATCATCTAAGGGCTACACTAGCTCTTTTAAGATGGGAAACCAGAGTCTATTGTTCTGAGACTAAATTAGGACTAGAGGCCAGATTAATAAATAATATGATTCACTTTCTGGAATTCTTAAATGTCGCTAGGCAAGCATACATCTGTGAGGTTTATTAGACTCATTATTCCTGTGCCGAACTGACATCTAAGAGCACAGACAAGAACAAAGATGTAACTGAAAAAGAAACTAATGCTAATGCAGGAGTCTTACATACCATTGAATATAGGGCAATCTAAAACAGGAATCTACATTACAAGCATCTTTATTTTTCAAGCAGTAGCATTCCAGGGAAATACAATTACTCTGTGACCCTTACAATTAAGTTGGTCCTTAAATTAAGGTATTTTGATTCCCATTTGATTTCCATTTTTGAGGGCTGAGGTCTATAACCCAGCCAAAGCAAGCACTCATTCATCCATGTGTGTGAACACTGATAACCCTGTTCCTCAGTCCAGTTTACAAGAAATCTCCTTTCAAAGCCTGTGGAGCTTCAGGTGCTTTGAGTGGGAGAAGGGTAAGAGCCAATAGGCTTCACTGTGCTGGTATCCTTTCTTACAATATTTCCAAAAATAACTGGAGGAAACAACTTTCTCTTTTGTTCATATCAGAGAGTGTCTGCAGATGGAAAGACTTTCTGCTTGTACAGCTGGAGCAATAGAAAGTCCTTACAAAATGGCTCTGCAGGAGCTAATGCTTTCCACTTATTCCGGCCCACTGAAAATTATCCTGAAGAAAAAGCAGTAGTAGTTTTTCTTTGCTAGAATGTCTCTTCAGAATGAACAGGAGAACCTTAATCCCACACCTCTTCATGCTGATCTCAATACCTCTGGCTGTGGCCAGCAGTCAGTCCAGTATGAGAACCTCAGGTGCAGTAAGAAAGTGATGCAGAAATTAGCTCAACCCATAGTCTCTCCCATCTCAGGCCTTGTTTGCAAGACCCCACACCAGAAAAGGGACAGAACTATTGAGAGTGCTTGGATAGAAAAGTCTTACACTTGTAAAATTTGCTGTAGCCTATGCTAACTCAGACTGGCTCAGCCAGGTTAACTACCTTGATTTAAAACGCCAGAGAAAAGAAGGCATCTTGGTTTTTAACTTGGGATAGTGCTTGCTTGGAGCTGCTCAATAATCTGTAACTTTAACTGATAACCTCAGTTTAAATCTTAGTTGTCTTCTTTCTGCTGCTGTAGTAGTCTCAGGTATAGCCTCAGGCAGGAAGTTCCAGCAACCCCAGATAAGAATCTATTTTTTATTATTATTTCCCCCACAATTATTTTTTTTTTCTTTCTGGTAAGACATATCATTTGGCCCAGATTTACTAGGGGGTAAGTGCTTGCAGCTCTCAGGGATTTTTGCTAGGTTTGGGATGCTCAGGATTTCTGAACTTCAAATTTTTAATGATATATGGGAAAACCAAGGAAAACATTGACACTCTAAGAATGCCACATGCTGCATGTCTATAGAGAAAGAAGGATGAAAACTCTTTTCTTCTGCTAAACCAGTGGATTATAACTAATGCCATGAAACTGGACCAATGTTTTCATGAAAACAAGTATTCTTTTTTGAATTCACGCCATCTTGCTTTGCCTCAAATGCTCTGTTTGGCTGAAGTTCAGCAGGGGTATTAGGAACTGCTGCTAGCTGAATGCAGAGCAAACTCTCACAGCCAAAATTAAGAACAGTGCTGTCTTCTACAGGGTTTTTAAAACCTAATTAAAGTAAATACTTTGGAATGATTAAAAGGCACACACCATTTTAAGATAAAAGTTTATTATAGTTAAAAAAGGAAGCTCTGTAATTTAAAATGGAAAGTTTATGAAGCTTCAGGATAAACCTCAGCTAGGAAAAATAACAGGTTTCAGATGTTCCAAATATCATACGTTAAAGCCAAATGATCGTTTTATAACACCAGTCTCCTTAGTCCATGCTGGTCGGAATTAGAACACCCACTCTGCTTAAAGGCACAATGCTTGCTGCCATCAGCCATTAATCACCCTGCTCCTGTCCTGTGTCAAGGCTCCAGGCATCATGAATTTAAAAATGACTGGTTCTGTATCTATCCCAACTAGATCTGACTGCATCATATCTAGGCCTGCTTTGGGCAGGAGGTTGGACTAGAGACCTCCTGAAATCCTTTCCAACCCAAATGATTCTAGGGTTCTAATCAAACAAATGACTGCTAGAGCAATATCTAGTGAGGACAAACAGCTAGTAAATGGCATGTTGTGCAAGGTTGTTAGTACTCCACATAATTCTGATGTATGACAGAGAAAGCAGGAGGATATTCAGATGTTATTTACTTAAGAGTAGCTGATATTTAATCTACAGAATCAGATTTATTTGGATAGTTGCTATAATTGAATTCCAACAGACTATTAGGAACATTGAAAGTTAACAACTATGTAATAAACTTTCTAGGCAACAATTAAGTGTGTTGGGGAGCCAAGTCTACACATCTTTTAAAGGTACTATGAGAAAGGAAATGGAAAAAATAATATCAGAAAGCAGTGTAGTTTAAACTATGTATTAAATTTTAAAAATCAGCCCTTGGTTTGTCCTTATGGGAGCACCTCCCTGATGGTATGCAACAAAAGACAGTGCAGGGGGGCGGTAAGGGATGAACCTGCAACCACTGTTTGAGGCATTTGTTGTGCTACGATTGAAATCTCCTAACACATGTCACTGGAGCCTACCTGGTGGAAATAAAAAGCAGTAGTTAACAGAAAATATCTATTAGGTAGGTTACTCAAGGTACTTCCTGGCTCAGAATTCACTCCCTCAGCTTGGACCACTAGTGCCTGGCACTTCAGGTTGCAGCAAAGTGCAAACCCCATTTCTCTTTCTTCCCCTCCCCTTCACACTGCTTGAGCAAAAACCACCTCTCTGCTTTTAACATCCTACTTGTTGTTCCATTAGGCCTGAATTCTTCTGTTTCTACAATGACACTTGATCAAAACCTCTAAGGAGATCTTCTAGTGATAGGCATTTGGTTTACCTTGATTTGAGAAGGTCTGGCAAGATATTATAAAATTTCTTCCTCTTCCCATATACTGCTGGGATAACACTTGTCTGCCTAACTCACTTGGAAATACTTGGTGCTTTTGTGTAGTCTTATGATTGCCACAAGTGGGGTTTTTTTTCTGTACCTTTGAAGGAAAGAAAATTGTCTAGGCTAAGAGAAGTTTTTGTAAGAGTGGGATTTTAAGAGTGACATGCCAGTTTTCAGCAATTTTTGCACTCATTTTTACTGCCCTTCATCATTGGTTGTTCAATTGACTATGCCTGACTTAATCCTTTGACTGCTTGGCACTGGGCATTTGCTAACATTGGGGAGGGGCATCCTCACAGTTGTGAGGGTCTGTTGGCCTTCAAAATGTGATGTCCTTGTGGTTGCAATGTTGTCATTCCATCTTCTGCTTCACACACTGTGCTGTTTTTAGAAGCAGTAATTCACAGCAATCTTTTGCAGCTACAGAATTCTATAATAAGTTGTCAGTAATCAATTACAGAAATGCACAATATTCAAACACACTATTTGTGTCATTATTAAAGTAAAATAAGCTCTCTTGCTCATAGGATAGTTATATGTAATGGCTATAATATGTAATATTATATATTATATACGTAATATGTAATATTACATAATAATATGTATAGCCATGGCTTCTTTCCAGCCATTGCATTCCTACTTCCTTTTTCTGTGCTGCAGCCCCTGGAAAATATGCTGCAAATCCACAATCTTGAAGGAAGGGTATGCACTGTGCCAATATGAACTTTATTTCAGGATCAGACCTCAGTCACCTGAAATTTCTTACTCAAACTTTTAAATAAATGAACCCCTTTCTATGCACACTGTTTTAAATATTTAGTTAAAATTGTTTAGGGTTAGGGTTAAGCCAGCATATCCTGACCTATTTTATCCACCTTCCAACTGAACTTTATGCTGAGCCATGATGAGCATTTTTTAAATGTGGATATCAAAACACTTCCTAGTGTGAGGAACTTGTGTGATGCGCCCCGGAGATGACATAATCACTTCACAACAGACTCTCTTAACCTGATGAAGTTACCTATTAAAAGTACAACCAAACATTACTATTTCTCGGTTAAAACTGATTACTAACTTGAGCTTTTTAAAGTATACAATAATACAAATAGCTGCTGTGAAGACGGTTCTGGGATTATGCAACAAGGCTACTCATGATTTGACACTGAAAATTATCCCTACTCAGAAAAAACAATTCTTATAAAGCAAAAATAAGCTCTCTATCAGATGTGGGTCTTTATACCTTTATGGATGATTTATTTTAAAAATTAAATTTTCTTCTATTTTCAGTACATTTTATCATGAGAATAGGTGCTGTATCATTGCTAGTATTCATGGTGGATAGTATAGTGGAGGCTAGTACTGTGTAAATGAATCTATATAAAATAGTGAAAAAAGGATCATCTACTTTAATTACAATTTAGATAAGCTCCGTATCAGTCAGAGAAGCCTGCAAACTTGTCTCATGTACTTTTGTTTCACAACTTT